>OZ038381.1:150748650-151245957 GCA_964036045.1 Eutreptiella sp. 'Long Island Sound 2002' | reverse complement strand
TGAGTTTTTGGCTCAAAACTTGGATTTGCCAAGGGCACCACTTGGGCTCCAAGATGGCTAGAGTAGAGTAGAGCCCGGAGCGATGAGGCGGAGCAATGGCCAAAACAGAAAGGAGAAGTGCTTGTTGCTTGTTGTTGCTTGTTGTTGCTTGCTTGTTAGCTAGATTTAAGGGGAGAGGGGTGTAGTAATATATATATATATGTATATATATATATATATATATATATATATATATATATATATATATATATATATATATATATATATATATATATAGATATATATTACTACACCCTCCCCTTAAATTTAGCTAACAACAAGCGACAACAAGCAACAAGCAACAAGCACGTCTCCGTGCCGATTCGGCCATTGCTCCGTCCCAACCCTTCGGATCTTCTGCCCATGTAGCCATCTTAGACCCTAGGTGGTGGCCTTGCCACCACCATCCAAGTTTTGAGCCACAAACTCACCGGTGGCGGCCCGGGGGTTGGGTGCCAAGTCGGGAGGTGCCCTCCCAAATCTGCGCAATTTTGGGCCAAAAACAGCCATTTTTCGCCCAAAATAGCCCCTAAACCCGGGCAAAACGCCCAAACGAAGGGAAACGGTGCCTACACTCCACGTGCGGCTTGACTTCGCCGTGTCAAAGAGCCCTCTAGTGCCCCTCAACTCCACGAGAAACGGCCCAAAAAGGCGCCAAAAAGCCCTAAAATCTGTGCAATGTGCACCAACACCCTGAAACCAAGCACGGGCCGTATCTTGGGCTACGTGGCTCAAAATCGGATTTGCGAGGGCACCTAGTCCACCCGCAACCCCCCACATTTTGTGGTTTCCACCCCTTGGAATCGCCCAAACGGACGCCTAGACACCCGTACCAGTGGTCACTTGGTGGAGCCGGAGGGCATCACCGCCCCTGCACAACGGTGGGTCCACCAGAGTCCCATGGGCGAAAAAATTCATTATTTCCAAAAATGTTCCCAGACCACTTGGGATGCTCAAACAGGTGTTTCTAGCCCGTTTTGAGCCTGTGGGGCCGCATTTTGGGCCATGGGAAATCCCAAAATGCCTTGAAAATGGGCCGTTTCAAGACCGAAGATGGGTCAAAAATGGGTCAAAAACGCGTTTTTCCAAAAATGATCCTGGACCACTTGGGATGCTCAAACAAGTGTTTTTAGCCCGTTTTGAGCCCGAGATCACCCGTTTTGCTTCATGGAAAATGCCAAAATGCCTTGAAAATGGGCCGTTGTGGGACCAAAAGTGGGTGAAAAATGGGTCAAAAATGTGCCTTTCCAAAAATGATCCTAGACCGTTTCGGATGCTCAAAGAAGTGTTTTGAACCCATTTTAAGCCCGTTTTGACCGAGTTTAGCCCCTTCCACCACGTGTATGCACCAAGTTGTACCCTTCGCATGTACCTTAGAGCCATATGGTGGAGCCACCTAGAGTTGAGAGAGGGGTGTAGAATAGAGGATATATAACAACTAGCAAGCAACAAGCAAGCAACAAGCACTTCTTCTTTTCCTTTTGGCCATTGCTCGGCCTCATCGCGAGCGGGCTCTACTCTACTCTAGCCATCCTAGAGCCTAGGTGGTGGCCTCGCCAAATCCAAGTTTTGAGCCAAAAACTCACCGGTGGCGGCCCGGGGCGTGGGCGCCAATTCGGGAGGTGCCCTTCCAAAACTGCGCATTTTGTGCCCCAAAGCAGCCTTTTTTGGCCCAAAACAGCCCAAAAACCCAGTCAAAACGGCCAAACGAAGCGAAATGGTGGCTACACTCCACGTGCGGCTTGACTTCACCGTGTCAAAGAGCACTCTAGTCCCCTTCAACTCCACGATATGTCCGAGAAACGGCCAAAAAAAGGCCCCAAAAAGCCCCAAAATCGGCGCAATGTGCACCGACACCCCGAAACCAAGCACGGGCCGTATCTTGGGCTGAGTGGCTCAAAATCCAATTCCGAGGGCACCTAGTCCACCCGCAAGCCCCACTTTTTGTGGTTTCCACCCTTCGGAATCGCCCAACGAGACGCCTAGACACCGGTACCAGTGGTCACTTCGTGCAGCCGGAGGGTAGCACAGCCCGCGCACGGCGCGGGCCAACGGGGGGTCCATCAGGGTCCCGGGGGAGAAAAAAAGATTTTTTTCAAAGTTGTTCCTAGACTACTTGGGATGCTCAAACAAGTGTTTTTGACCCGTTTTGAGCCTGTGGGGCCGCATTTTGGGCCATGGAAAGTCCCAAAATGCCTTGAAAATGGGCCGTTTTGGAACCAAAATTGGGTCCAAAATGGGTCAAAAATGCGTTTTTCCAAGGGTGATCCTGGACAATTTGGGATGCTCAAACAAGTGTTTTTAGCCCATTTTGAGCCCGTGGTGACACGTTTTGGCCCATAGAAAATGGCAAAATGCCCATTTTGGACCCATTTTCCTTCCCAAAAGGGCCCCTTTTTGGTGGCCAGCCATGTGAGCCCCACGTGGACGGGTGCCATCTACGGCACGGTCCCGGAGGCGGAGAACATCGGCGCGGCGGCATACCTGTTGCACACTCCCCCGTCGGCGTGCACGGTGCCCGTGGTGCATGCCTCCATCATTGGAGGGCACCTACGCAGGGCGCAGGAGACCCTGTACCGTGGCATCAAGGGGCCAACCTCGCATCTGGTCAACCAGCACGCACTGAGCTGGATAGTGGAGGGGCTGCGGCGGCTACCACGCAGAGTAGGGGGGCCACACCATTGGGTGGTGCGGCAGAGCTCGCATTTGGCGGCAATCCCGCTTGAAGCGCCGGACTCTGCCGCAGCCCGTGCAATGGCCCCGCCTTTCCATCTCGTCCTGCCCAAGGAGCACGCCATCTCCTTGGTGCCTGGAGATGATGGAGAGCTCGAGCCGCGTGTGCCCTCCATGCAAGCCCTTCAACTCGTCCGGAAAATGGAGTGGCGCTCGCTGGCCGCGCACACCAAGGCCCACACGCCACTGGCTAACGCCTGTGAGGCGGTGCCCCTGGGAGCTGTGCACCACGGCCCAACGCACAGAAATATGCTGCGGGCACGTGACGGTCGCTTGTCCACTATGCAGGTCATGCGGCGGTGGAGGCAGAAGCTCACATGTGTGGCAATACCGGCCCACCCCTGTATCTTCTGTGGGGGGCCGGAGGAGGACATTGGCCACATGCGCTTGTTGTGTACGCGGGACGAGGAGGTGGCACGACTCCTGTGTAGGAGTGTGGTGGAGTTCATGGCGGAGCTTCCCCTGACGGACAGGGCGGGGGAGTTCATGGCTTGGAGGGAGCACGGCTACAGGTGGACGGAATCCCTGACGGCGGGTGTCATCCCCGGGGACCTGAAGCGGCAGTTCGCGGCGGTGCGGGCGGCGTCGTCCCGGGGCCCTGCGAAGGCCAAGCTCTTTGTGGAGGACATGGTCCAGGTTGGGGAAGATGTGTATGCCCGCAGGAACCATCGGCTCACCCAGATCATGCAGCTGCGGATGCAAGATCGAAGGAGGGCAGTGTACGCGTTCCTGCGAGGTGACACAACCTTCTGCCCGCCAGCAGGGAGGGTCCGACGGCATCCGCCATGGAACCCGTTCGACGACCTCCCCAACGAAATGCCGGCGACCTTTCAGAGGGCACCGCTGCATGCGCTGTTGGTGCCCAGGTCGTACATCGCGCACGAGGAGGCCATGTCCTTGTTCCCTCACTGGATGGCGGCGGTGGTGCAGGCCTTCAGCCAGTGGATTGGTTCCTGGATGGCTCAGGACTTCCCGGCATTCAGGGAGTGGTCCCGCGTGGTATCGCCGCAGTCGTGGGCCATGGTGAGTGGTACCATGGTAAGAGGCCCTGACGGCCAGAGTGATTCTTGGCTCAAGGTATACGTAGACCATCCGGCTGTGGGGAACATCATGGGCTGGCCTCGCGAGGTGCTGCCGGTCTTTCAGCAGCCTCTGTGCAACCGACCAATCCTGGCGGTAGATGTCGTGCTCGACGTGGGGACGTTGTGGCTGTATGACTGGCAGCTGCGACAAGCCATTCCGGCAGTGACTGAGCGGCGGTCCATGGCCGTGTGGGTGGGCTCCAAGCAACTCGCTCGGGTGCAGGGCGACGACGCGCAGGGCCACGTCACGGAGGCCATGTTCTCTCTGCCCGAGGGGGACGACCACGTGGGTGCCAATGCCCGTCACACCCTCCATACCCTGGGCCTGGCGGCGGTCGTTGAGGCTCGGGCAGGAGGACAACGCTTGGTTCTCGCGTCCGCTAGGGGCCCGAGGCTGGACGGGGTTGATGTCATCGGGGAGATCGTGCGGGACTATGGTTGGGAGCTCCTGACGCATGGCACAAGCAGCCCGTAGGTAGCGCGGTGGCCCCGGTTGCTTGAGAGCCAACCGGTGATGTCCAACGGGCAGCCGATACTCCGCCCGGTGTCCACGTGGGATGAAGCGAGGCGCAGCCTGCTCAATTGTGCCACTGCACGCGCGCTGGCAGGTGCTTTGCTTTGTCTCCAGGAAGCGTGCTGTGATGTGTGGCAGGACCTGTGGTCGCAGTGCTGTGATGGTAGCTGCGTCCCGTCGCGGTCGGTGCTCCCGCAGCAATGCCACGGGTGCAGGGAGACGACGTCGGATTGGGTTCATCAATGTGCCTCCGCCCCACTATGCGGGACGTGTCGGGAGCGCGCCGGTAGGGGGTGGCCTAAGGCGAGATGGGCGCTGCGACACTCTGGACAGATGTCCTCAGTTGCGTGGAAGGCAATCCAGGGTGACCTGAAGAGCGTCCGGGTGGAAGGGGTGAGGTGCCCCGATGCGCCGACGGCGGCCCTGCCCCTACTGCTGTGGTGGGCAGCTCTGGAAGGCGACTCGCAGGTTCTTTGGTTGTGGCATCACGGAGGAAATGGTGACAGCGCGGTGGGGGCCGGGGGTAATGCAGCTTGACAAAGTATGGGAAATGTGGGTGCGCTTGCCACCGTCCCTATGCTGGACGCAGCGGAGGGGGTGGCACCTGAGAAGCAGTGCCCTCATGGCTTGAGTGTGCGGTAATGGCAGACGGCGTATGACGGCCAATGCGATGTGACAGGTCGTGCCGGCCTGATGGTGAGCTGTACTGCCCCCGTGCATGAGGGTCGGACAGGGATGCTGCACCCGCCTGCACTGGGTCGCCACGTACAAAAGTGAGGTGTCATGGGTCGTCCCGACCAGGGTAATAAGGCCCAAATCCCTGTAGGGTATTCCCATGGCACCGGGGTCTCTACCGGCGGCCTGACTATGGCAGTTACGGGGGTGGATGCTCGGGATACTTCGAGGGTTCACGGGTTTGTGTGGGGGCAGGCGACAACGCTGCCGGCGCTGTGGTGCATGCGTTGCGACGCCCCCTGGGCGCGTTGCACGGGGTTGCGGGAGCAGCCTGCAAGCCCCGAGGCGGCGAAGTGTGCATCGAGGATTGCGACGGCGTGATGGTCAGGTGGACCGTATGGTGGGCGTACTTGGAATGGCGTGGCGGTGGGAGGTGCCGTCTTGAGGGGTTCGCGGAGTTGCAGGTGACGGTGTAATGGGGTCACGGGGGTATGCGTGGCGGTAATGGGGTCTGTATGGTGGGAGTACCGGGGACGCGCGGCAGTACTGGGGAGCCGTACTGTGGGGGCAACGCGGAGTCGCATGGCGGTACTGGGGTGTCCCCCTGACCCCTCTAACAACTCAGGGGGATTGCAAAGGCATCCCCTGGCCCCGTTAACAAACTAGAGGGACCGTGCCTGAGGGCATGTACATAGTCTAACCGTCTGACCACGGCCTTGCGGTTGCGGTGGTGCGTGCAATGGCAGCTTGCAGGTGGCATCGGCAGTGCGACGGCGGTACTACACGGCGGCCCAGCACCGAGTATGCGGTCGCCTCTATATACGTGTAACCTACATAGTCTTCCCTGCAGCAACTTACTCCTGGGGGGCACATGCCCAGTCGGCTAGAGGTGACGTGCAGAGTGGTCCACGGGGTGACGCGCGGGCCAATGCTATAAGTAGGCTCGCCACGTCGTTGGTGGGGGCCGAACCTGCGGCCTGGCCGCTGCTGTGGCGGAAGAGGCGCAACCACGGGAGCTGGCCAATCAGTGCAGGTAAGGGTCAAGGGTAGGCGTCAGGGCAACGTATGTGGGCCAGATGAGGTGGACCTGGTTACCACGGCTTGGGGCGAGCCTCTGGTGGGTACCCCTACAGGGGGTCGATAATCAAGCTACGGCACCAACCAGCCCGAATCCCTGCCAGCGATATTCACGGGTTGCGCCACTCCCGTCGCGGGGCGGCTGGCGTCCCCCCCTGTAGGCCCTCTTGTTATATTATACGTGGGAGCATGCGGATACCTGGAAGCTAATTGGGTATTGGCCCCTGACATGGAGTGCCGGCACGGTATATATCTGGGGTGTGGGAGCAGCTCAGGGCCACGGAGAAAGTAGAGTTGCTACCATGTTTCTGTACTATACTAGGGGAAGTGCGATGGGTCGGCGGCGTACATTATGGGGACATGAAGGCGATGAAGGCTGAGGGCCAGGCTAGGCTGGAGCCTCCCAGAAATCCTGGCACTGCATCTATGGGGTATTGCATGCTGGCAGTGGGTTACGTGGAGTCAGGGGTGGTGGGCAATTGCGAGTGCGCAGCTGGCAATGGATTACGTGGGGTCACGGGTGGTGGTCGTCTCCACCGTGGCGGGGGTACGCGAACAACAAGGGGTCCGCTCTTGCTTCGCCGCATGCGTGCTGCTTTGTACCTTGGTTGCTGCTTTACGGCCATAGGAGACACCCTTGCTTTCTGCTTGTTGCTATGCTGCTGCGCTGCTTTGCCTTGCCCCCTTACCCCCGGCGAACAAACGGGCCAGCGTCCGTCGCCGTTGCTAATGCTAACGCTTTGCAGTTGCCACTGCCCCCAAAGCCTGGTTGCCCGGTATCCCCGGTCCTCTGGGTCCTCCGTCATGCTGTGGGCCACCTCAGGCAGCCCTGGGACCCACGGGATCGAGCGAGGCAGGAACCACCTGTCGGCGCGAGATGCCCGGTAACTCCAGTAGACGGCATGATAAGTGGTTATGACTATGACTATGACTATATATATATATATATATATATATACATATATATATATATATATATATATATATATATATATTACTACACACCTCTCCCCTTAAATTTACCTAACAACAAGCAACAAGCAACAACACGTCTCCGTGCCGTTTTGGCCATTGCTCCGTCCCAACACTTCGGATCTTTTCCCCATGTAGCCATCTTGGAGCCCAGGTGGTGGCCTTGCCAAATCCAAGTTTTGAGCCAAAAACTCACCGTCGGCGGCCCGGGGCGGTGGCGCCAAGTCGGGAGGTGCCCTCCCGACGTGCGCAATTTTTGGCCAAAAACAGCCAATTTTCGCCCAAAACAGCCCTAGTAAGGGTTCAAAACAGCCGAAAACGAAGGCAAACGGCTGCTACACTCCACGTGCGGCTTGACTTTCTCGTGACCAATGGACCTTTGGTGCCCTCTAACTCCACGATATGTCCGAAAAACGGCCCAAAAAGGCGCCAAAAAGCCCCAAAAACTGCGCAATGTGCACCAACACCCCGAAACCAAGAACGGGCCGAATCTTGGGCTACGTGGCTCGAAAACGAATTCCGAGGGCACCTAGTCCACCCGCAACCCCCCACTTATTATGGTTTCCAAGCCTCCGAATCGCCCACCGAGACACGTAGACCCCTGTACCAGTGGTCACTTGGTGCAGCCGGAGGGCCGGCCAGCCCACGCATAGTGGGGGCCAACGGTGGGTCCACCAGGGTCCCCAGGGCGAAAAAAATCATTTTTCCAAAATTGTTCCTAGACCACCTGGGATACTCAAACAAGTGTTTTTGGGCTGTTTTGAACCCGTGGTGGCGCGTTTTGGGCCATGAAAAATCCCAAAATGCCTTGAAAATGGGCCTTTTCAAGACCAACAATAGGTCAAAAATGGGTCAAAAACGTGTTTTTCGAAAAGTGATCCTAGACCATTGGGGATGGTCAAACAAGTGTTTTGAGCCCAGTTTGAGCCCGTTGTGACCAAGTTTAGCCCCTTCCACCACATGTAGTCACCACGTTGTGCCCTTCGCACGTACCTTAGAGCCGTGTGGTGGAGCCACCTACAGTTGGGAGAGGGGTGTAGATTGGAGGATATATATATATATATATATATATATATATATATATATATATATGTATGTATATTACTACACCCCTCTCCCCTTAAATCTAGCTAACAAGCAACAACAAGCAAGCAAGCAAGCAAGCACTTCTCCTTTCCGTTTTGGCCATTGCTCGGCCTCATCGATCCGGGCTCTACTCTACTCTAGCCACCCTAGAGGCTAGGTGGTGCCCTCGCCAAATCCAAGTTTTGAGCCAAAAACTCACCGGTGGCGGCCCGGGGCGGGGCTGCCAAGTCGGGAGGTGCCCTCCCAAATCTGCGCAGTTTTGGGGCAAAAACAGCCATTTTTCGCCCAAAATAGCCCCCAAACCCGGGCAAAACACCCCAACGAAGGGAAGCGGTGGCTACATGCCACGTGCGGCTTGACTTCACCGTGTCAAAGAGCCCTCTAGTGCCCTTCAACTCAACGATATGTCCGAGAAACGGCCCAAAAAGGCGCCAAGAAGCCCCAACATCTGCGCAAGGTGCACCAACACCCCGAAACCAAGCACGGGCCGTATCTTGGGCTGCGTGGCTCAGAATCTGATTCCGAGGGCACCTAGTCCACCCGCAACCCCCCACTTTTTGTGGTTTCCAACGCTCGGAATTGCCCAACGAGACGCCTAGACCCCCGAACCACTGGTCACTTGGTGTAGCCGGTGGGCAGCCCGGCCCGCGCACAGCGGGGGCCAACGGTGGGTCCACCAGGGTCCCCGGGGCGAAAAAAATCACTTTTTCCAAAGTTGTTCCTAGACCACTTGGGATGCTCAAACAAGTGTTTTCAACCCGTTTTGAGCCCGTGGTGACGCGTTTTGGGCCATGGAAAATCCCAAAATGCCTTGAAAATGGGCCATCTTGGGACCAAAAGTGGGTCAAAAATGGGTCAGAAACGCGTTTTTCCAAGAGTGATCTTGGACCGTTTGGGATGCTCAAACAAGTGTTTTGAGCCCATTTTGAGCGCGTGGTGACGTGTTTTGGCCCATGGAAAATCCCAAAATGCCTTGAAAAAGGGCCGCTTTGGGACCAAAAGTAGGTCAAAAATGGCTCAAAACCGCATTTTTCCAAAAGTGATCCCGGACCATGTGGGATGCTGGGACAAGTGTTTTTAGCCCATTTTGAGCCCATTTGGACGGGTTTTGGCCCATGGAAACCCCAAAATTCTTCGAAAAGGGGCCGTTTTGGGAGCAAAAATGGGTGAAAAAAGGGTCAAAAACGCGTTTTTGCAAAAGTGATCTTGGACCATTGGGGGTGCACAAACAAGTGTTTTGAGCCCATTTTGAGCGTGTTTTGATCGAGTTTAGTCCCTTCCCCTACGTGTATGCACCAAGTTGTACCCTTCACACGTACCTTAGAGTGGAGCCACGTAGAGTATGGGACAGGGGTGTAGATTAGAGGATATATATATATATATATATATATATATATATATATATATATATATATATATATATATATATATATATATATATATATATATTATATATATATATATAAATATATATGTATATATATATATATATATATATATATATATGTATATATATATATATAGGGCGAGGGCCAGGGGATGCCCCCGCGCTCCCCCTGAGTTGTTAGAGGGGTCAAGGGGACACCCCAGTACCGCCATGCTTCTCCGCTGCTCCCCCACTGTACGGTTCCCCAGTACCGCTGCGTACCCCCACCGTACGTGCCCCAGTACCGCCGCGTATACCCCCAAGACGCCTGTACACCGTCACCTGGAACTCCATGTGCCCCCCGTGAGTGCTCCTCCCAGGCTGCCACGCCGTCTCCATGACGCCCGGTATACAGTCCACCTGACGACCCCACTGTCATATCCTTCTACGCACACATCATTGCTTCGTCGCCGCTCCCGGGACTGCAGGCTGTCCCCGCAACCCCGTGTAACACTCCCAGGGGGCGCCGCATCGCCGTAACCCCCAGACAACTCCGTGCACCCCCGGTGTATCCCGAGCAACCACTCCCAGTACTGCCGTAGCCGGGCCGCCAGTAGAGACCCCGGTGCCATGGGAATACCCTACAGGGGTTTGGGCCTTATTACCCTGGTCGGGACGACCCATGACACCTCACTGTTGTATGCGGCGACCCAGTGCAGGCGGGTGAAGCATCCCTGTCCGACCCTCATGCACGGGAGCAGTACGGTTCACCATCAGGCCGGCACGACCTGTCACATCGCGTTGGCCGTCATACGCCGCCTGCCAATACCGCACAATCAGGCCGTGAAGGCACTGCTTCTCAGGTGCTACCCCCTCCGCTGCGTCCAGCGTAGGGACGGTAGCTGGTGCACCCATAATTCCTAACCCCATCAATCTGCACCCCCGGCCCCCACCACGCCGTCACCATTTCCTCCGTGATGCCACAACCAGAGTATCCGTGAGTCGCCCTCCAAAGCCGCCCACCACAGCATCAGGGGCAGGGCCGCGGACGGCGCTCCAGGGCACCGTACCCCTTCCACTCGGACGCTCCTCAGGCCACCCTGGATAGTCTTCCAGGCACTTGAGGACATGTGTCCAGAGTGCCGCAGTGCCCACCTCGCCTTAGGCCACCCCCTAACGGCACGCTCCTTACATGTCCCGCACAGCGGGATGGAGGCACATTGATGAACCCAAACTGACACTGTTTCCCCGCACCCGTGGCATCGCTGCGGAAGCACAGACTGCGACGGAACGCAGTTACCATCACAACACTGCGACCACAGGTCCTGCCATACATCGCAGCACGCGTCCTGGACTCCGAGCATAGCACCCGCCAGTGTGCGTGCTGTGGCACAATTGAGGAGGCTGCGCCTCGCTTCCTCCCACGTGGACACCGGGCGGAGTATCGGTCGCCCGTCGGGCATCACCGGCAGGCTCTCAAGCAGCCGGGGCTACCGCGCCACGTTGGGGCTGCGCGTGCCATGCGCCGGGAGCTCCCAACCGTAGTCCCGTAAGACCTCTCCGATGACATCAACCCCGTCCTGCTCCGGGCCCCTGGCGGAAGCCAGAACCAAGCGTTGTCCTCCCGCCTGAGCCTCAATGACCGCCGCGAGGCCTAGGGTGTCAAGGGTGTGACGGGCATCGGCAGCCATGTGGTCGTCCCCCTCTGGCAAAGAGAACATGGCCTCCGTGACGTGGCCCTGCGCGTCGTCGCCCTGTACCCGTGCCAGCTGCTTGGAGCCCACTAATACTGCCATGGACCGCTGCTCCGTGTCTGTACCAACGTCAAGTACGACAGCCACCGCCAGGATTGGGAGACTGCACAGAGGTTGCTGAAGGACCGGCAGCACCTCGCGAGGCCAGCCCATGACGTTCCCCACAGCTGGATGGTCGGCGTACACCTGGAGCCAGGGGTCACTCCGGCCGTCAGGGCTCCTCACCTTGGTACCACGCACCTGGGCCCACGATTGCGCCGACACCACGCGGGACCATTTCCTGAATGTCGCGAAGTCCCGCGCCACCCAGGAACCGATCCACAGGTCGAAGGCCTGCGCCACCGCCGCCATCCAGTGAGGGAACAAGGACATGGCCTCTTCATGCTCGATGCACGACCGTGACACCAGCCGTGCGTGCAGCGGTGCCCTCTGAAAGGTTGCCCGCAGGTCGCCGGGGAGGCCGGCAAACGGGTTCCACGGCGGACGCTGCAGGATCCTCCCTGCCGGCGGGCAGAAGGGTGTGTCACCGCGCAGGAACGCGTAAACCGCCCTCCTTCGATCTTGCATCGGCAGCTGCATGATCTGGGTGAGCCGATGGTTTCTGCGGGCATACACATCTTCCCCAATCTGGACCATGTCCTCCACAAAGAGCCTGGCCTTGGCAGGGCCCCGGGACGACGCCGCTCGCACCGCAGCGAACAGCCGCTTCAGGTCCCCGGGGACGACACCCGCCATCAGGGATTCAGTCCACCTGCAGCCGTGCTCCCTCCACGCCACGAACTCCACCGCCCTGTGTGTCAGGGGTAGCTCCGCCGTGAACTCCTCCACACGCCTGCACAGGAGCCCAGCCACCTCCTCGTCCCGCGCACACAGTAGGCGCATGTGGCCAATGTCCTCCTCCGGCCCCCCACACAAGATACAGGGGTGGGCTAGTATTGCCATACGCGTGAGCTTTTGTCTCCACCGTCGCATGACCCGCATGGTGGACAAGCCACCGTCACGTGCCCGCAGCATATTTCTGTGCGTTGGGCCGTGGTGCACAGCTCCCAGGGGCATCGCCTCGTAGGCGCCAGCCACTGGCGTGTGCGCCCTGGTGCGAGCCGCTAGCGAACGCTACTCAATCTCCCGGACTTGCTGAAGGGCTTGCATGGATGGCACACGCGGCTCGAGCTCTTCATTATCCCCCGGCACTAAGAGGATGGCGTGCTCCTTTGGCAGGACGAGATGGACAGGCGGGGCCATTGCACGGGCCGCGGCAGAGTCCGGTGCCTCGAGCGGGACCGCCGCCAAGTGCGAGCTCTGCCTCACCACCCAGTGGTGCGGCCCCCCAACTGGGCGCGGCAGCCGCCGCAGCCCCTCCACTATCCAGCTCAGTGCGTGCTGGTTGACCAGATGTGATGTCGGCCCCTTGATGCCACGGTACAGGGCCTCCTGCGCCCTGCGGAGATGCGCTCCTATGACGGACGCATCCACCACGTGTACCGTGCACGCTAACGGGGGCGTGTGCAACAAGTACGCCGCCGCGCCGATGATCTCTGCCTCCGGGACCGTGCCGTAGATGGCACCCGTCCACGTGGGGATTCCCTGGCTGGCCAACGCCACGTTTGTGGCGTCGTCTCCCTGGGGCGACGCGTCAGACGATGTGACTTTTGTCGCCACCGGCACCCAGCAGTACCGGTGGGGCTCCAGCCACGCCACGTCGGAGTGGGGGCTATGCACCACCTTTCCCGGGGACGCCGCACTGGAGGCCGTGAGCTCCGGGGACAGGACCACCCTCGGTCGATATACCGCATGTGGTCTCCAGGCCAGGTCACATCCGCAGACCGACCTTATGGCGTCCAGGGCGGTGGTATACTCCGCTCCCCAGACCGTTGCGGAGCAGGAAGGCTGGTATACCACCACAGACCCCCGCTCCACTGCGCCGCCTTCACGCAACGACGTGACGGCGACGTGCGGATCGTGTGGCACGTTGGACATCCGGACCACTTCCGGGACCGAGTACTCATCTGGATCCGGGATTGGGCCTCTGGCAGCAGAAGGACAATTGCCCACTCGCAACACTTGTGCACCGCCGCGCACGCCCTGGAAAACGCTGGCCGCCCGTGCACAACCCATAGTGGTGGCGGGCTTATGCCGCCCCCGGCGTGTGGAGTGAGCAGGGGGACGGACGCCGGATCGTCTTGCTGTTGGTAGCCCTCAAAGACGTCCCCCATTAGAAACAGGAGGGTGGCTAGCGGGACGAACGGCATGGACAGCCCCGGGTGGACTGGGTCCCATCCTTCCTCCCTGTATCCGCCCACCAGCTACATCACATGGTGCTGGGACGCACAGCATAGAAGGTAAAAAATGGCAGGAAAATGCTGAGCATATTGCTCAGGATATTTGGGGATGCTCAGCATTCATGCTCAGCAAATGGGACTCATATTGCAGGGTTGATCTCGGAAGTCCCAGCCAAAATTTCTTCCGAGCTCCCCCGGCACGGTCGGCTGGGAAGCCCATGGAACATTCCTACCGATATCGGTTGCGTTTTGGGGGGCCGATCTGGCTGCCAAAACTTCCGAGCATCTTTCCGAGGGATTTCAAAAACTTCCAGGCGTTTTTCCATCGGTTTTTTGTACAATGAACTACACCGTTCTTGGTTCCCAAATCCCACACCCCAGCAAAGAAACACACAAAAAGGCAAGCATGACGGTTCACTTAACACCTCTACTGCTACCGGAATCCACTGAGATTAGACACCCTGCCCCATTGTTAGAGGGTGGGGGAGGGTGGGGGAGGGTTGGGAGAGGGTTGGGAGAGAGTGGGAGAGGGTTGGGAGAGGGTGGGAGAGGGTTGGGAGACAGTTGAGAGAGGGTTGGGAGAGGGTTGGAAGAGGGTGGGAGAGGGTTGGGAGAGGGTGGGAGAGGGTTGGGAGAGGGTGGGAGAGGGTTGGGAGAGGGTGGGAGAGAGTGGGGGGGGGTTGGGAGAGGGTTGGGAGAGAGTGGGAGAGGGTTGGGAGAGGGTGGGAGAGGGTTGGGAGACGGTTGAGAGAGGGTTGGAAGAGGGTGGGAGAGGGTTGGGAGAGGGTTGGGAGAGGCTGGGAGAGGGTTGGGAGAGGGTGGGAGAGGGTTGGGAGAGGGTGGGAGAGGGTTGGGAGAGGGTGGGAGAGAGTGGGAGAGGGGTGGGAGGGGGTGGGAGAGGGTTGGGAGACGGTTGAGAGAGGGTTGGAAGAGGGCGGGAGAGGGTTGGGAGAGGGTTGGGAGAGGCTGGGAGAGGGTTGGGAGAGGGTGGGAGAGGGTTGGGAGAGGGTGGGAGAGGGTTGGGAGAGGGTGGGAGAGGGTTGGGAGAGGGTGGGAGAGAGTGGGAGAGGGTTGGGAGGGGGTGGGAGAGGGTTGGGAGGGGGTGGGAGAGGGTTGGGAGAGGGTTGGGAGAGGGTGGGAGAGGGTTGGGAGAGGGTGGGAGAGAGTGGGGGAGGGTTGGGAGAGGGTTGGGAGAGAGTGGGAGAGGGTTGGGAGAGGGTAGGAGAGGGTTGGGAGACGGTTGAGAGAGGGTTGGAAGAGGGTGGGAGAGGGTTGGGAGAGGGTTGGGAGAGGGTTGGGAGAGGGTTGGGAGAGAGTGGGGGAGGGTTGGGAGAGGGTTGGGAGAGAGTGGGAGAGGGTTGGGAGAGGGTGGGAGAGGGTTGGGAGACGGTTGAGAGAGGGTTGGAAGAGGGCGGGAGAGGGTTGGGAGAGGGTTGGGAGAGGCTGGGAGAGGGTTGGGAGAGGGTGGGAGAGGGTTGGGAGAGGGTGGGAGAGGGTTGGGAGAGGGTGGGAGAGGGTTGGGAGAGGGTGGGAGAGAGTGGGAGAGTGTCAAAGAGAGGAGAGTGTCAAAACCAAAAGTGCAAATTCACAAAGGAGCTCAAAGGGGAAGCAGTCATAAGCTTGAGCACAGTGTTCTCCGTGCAATTTTGTAGGCAAAGCAAACAAAGGGTAGACAAACATTAGCTTCAACGTACTGTTCTCCATGGCATCTTGCAGGCAAGGTAGGCACCAAGCATGCAACCAAAGTTCCACTACGTTCAGGCTAAAAAATTTCTTCCGAGCTCCCCCGGCACGGTCGGCTGGGAAGCCCATGGAACATTCCTACCGATATGGGTTGCGTTTTGGGGGGCCGATCTGGCTGCCAAAACTTCCGAGCACCTTTCCAAGGGTTTTCGAAAACTTCCAAGCGACGGACCGAAGCATATCGCATGCACGTCGGTACAAATTTCCTAAAATTGCCACCGGTAACCGGACAATATTGGTCTCTCTTTCAATGTTCTGTGCTGGGCACCGGTGGTACATGTGTGTCCCCCGCAGCGGACTGTCTATTGCGCTTGCTGGCCTTCTTTCGGCGCACCGGGTGTATTAGCCGGTGAGTCAACGGACCGGGCAGCTGCGGCCGGAAGACGTCGCGGAGCCCCGTGAGCCACACGTGGTCCAGCTGGTGGGGTCCTACTCCCGCGTGCGGAAGGTGCAGGTGGTCCTCATGGCACTCCTGAAGCTGGACAGCCCAGTGCCCAGGCGCAGGGCAGGGGAGCCGCGCATGAAGGAGGTCATTTGCGGGATCAGTCAGGGACTGTACTATCGCATCTGTGCGGGGCCCCGAGAGAACGCAGATGTCCCTACCCTTGAAGGTATAGGATTGGGACACCCACTTCCGCCCCGCTCACTGCACTTGCGGCAGATGGGCGTGTACACACGAGTACACCGACGATGGCACGAGAAGTCCTACGCGCAACGTCCCCATCGCCCGGAGTACCCTGTCCACCCACGTATTGCCAGCGTATATATATAGTCATAGTCATAGTCATAGTCATAGTCATAACCACTTATCATGCCGTCTACTGGTGTTACCGGGCATCTCGCGCCGACAGGTGGTTCCTGCCTCGCTCGATCCCGTGGGTCCCAGGGCTGCCTGAGGTGGCCCACAGCATGACGGAGGACCCAGAGGACCGGGGATACCGGTCAACCAGGCTTTTGGGGGCAGTGGCAACTGCATTGCGTTAGCATTAGCAACGGCGACGGGCGCTGGCCCGTTTGTTCGCCGGGGGTTAGGGGGCAAGGCAAAGCAACGCAGCAGCATCGCAACAAGTAGAAAGCAAGGGCTTCTCTGTCCGTCGCAAAGCGGCAACCAAGGAACAAAGCGGCACGCATGCGGCGAAGCGAGAGCTAACCCTCCGTCGTTCGCGTACCCCCGCCACCGTGGAGACGTCCATCACCCATGACCCCACGGAATCCATTGCCGTCCGCGTTCTCCAAATTGCCCACCACCCCTGACTCCACGTTTCCCTCTGCCAGCACGCAATAGCCCGTATGTGCATAGCTAGGATTTCTGGGAGGCTCCAGCCTAGCCTGGCCCTCAGCTTTCATCGCCCCCATGTCCCCACAATGTACGCCGCCGACCCATCGCACCATCCCCCTAGTATAGTACAGAAACACGGTATCAATTCCACGTCCCCGTGGCCCTGAGCTGCTCCCACACCCCAGATATATACCATGCCGGCACTCCTTGTCAAGGGCCAACACCCAATCAGCTTCGAGGCATCCACTTGCCCACGTATAATATAACTTGAGGGTCTACAGGGGGGGACGCTGGCCGCTACGCGACGGGAGTGGCGTAACCCGTGAATATCGCTGGCTGGGATTCGGGCTGGTGGGTGCTGTAGCTTGGTTATCGACCCCCTCTAGGGGTACCCACCAGAGGCTCGCCCCGGGCTGTGGTAACCAGGTGCACCCCATCTGGCCCACATACATTGCCCTGGCGCCTACCCTTGACCCTTACCTGCACTGATTGGCCAGCTCCCGTGGTTGCGCCTCTTCCGCCACAGCAGCGGCCAGGCCGCAGGTTCGGCCCCCACCAACGACGTGGCGAGCCTACTTATAGCATTGGCCCGTGCGTCACCCCGTGGACCACTCAGCATGCCGCTCCTCTTCCCTCCTCGCCTCTATCCGACCGGACTGGCGCCCCCCAGGGGTAAGCCGTTACAGTGGTGAGGCGACCGCATACTCTTCGCTACGACGCCACGCAGTACCGCTGTTGCCACGCCGACGCCACCTACGAGCCGCCACGACACGCACCACCGCAACCACAAGGCCATGGTCAGAGGTTAGACTATGTACATGCCCGCAGGCACGGTCCCTCTAGTTTGTTAACGGGGCCAGGGGATGCCCCCGCGCTCCCCCTGAGTTGTTAGAGGGGTCAGGGGGACACCCCAGTACCGCCATGCTTCTCCGCTGCTCCCCCACTGTACGGTTCCCCAGTACCGCCGCGTACCCCCACCGTACGGACCCCAGTACCGCCGCGTACACCCCCAAGACGCCTGTACACCGTCACCTGGAACTCCACGTGCCCCCCGTGAGTGTTCCTCCTAGGCTGCCACGCCGTCTCAAGGATGCCCGCCATACAGTCCACCTGACGACCTCGCCGTCATATCCCTCTACGCACACATGCGCCAGGAGCTCCCAACCGTAGTCCCGTAAGACCTCTCCGATCACATCAACCCCGTCCTGCTCCGGGCCCCTGGCGGAAGCCAGAACCAAGCGTTGTCCTCCCGCCCGAGCCTCAATGACCGCCGCGAGGCCTAGGGTGTCAAGGGTGTGACGGGCATCGGCAGCCATGTGGTCGTCCCCCTGTGGCAGAGAGAACATGGCCTCCGTGACGTGGCCCTGCGCGTCGTCGCCCTGTACCCGTGCCAGCTGCTTGGAGCCCACTAACACTGCCATGGACCGCTGCTCCGTGACCGCTGGTATGGCTCGTCGCAGCTGCCGGTCATACAGCCACAACGTACCCACGTCAAGTACGACAGCCACCGCCAGGATTGGGAGACTGCACAGAGGTTGCTGAAGGACCGGCAGCACCTCGCGAGGCCAGCCCATGACGTTCCCCACAGCTGGATGGTTGGCGTACACCTGAAGCCAGGGAGCACTCTGGCCGTCAGGGCTCCTCACCTTGGTACCACGCACCTGGGCCCACGATTGCGCCGACACCACGCGGGACCACTCCCTGAATGTCGTGATGTCCCGCGCCACCCAGGAACCGATCCACAGGTCGAAGGCCTGCGCCACCGCCGCCATCTAGTGAGGGAACAAGGACATGCCCTCTTCATGCTCGATGCACGACCGTGACACCAGCAGTGCGTGCAGCGGTGCCCTCTGAAAGGTTGCCCGCAGGTCGCCGGGGAGGCCGTCAAACGGGTTCCACGGCGGACGCTGCAGGATCCTCCCTGCCGGCGGGCAGAAGGGTGTGTCACCTCGCAGGAACGCGTAAACCGCCCTCCTTCGATCTTGCATCGGCAGCTGCATTATCTGGGTGAGCCGATGGTTCCTGCGGGCATACACATCTTCCCCAATCTGGACCATGTCCTCCACAAAGAGCCTGGCCTTGGCAGGGCCCCGGGACGACGCCGCTCGCACCGCAGCGAACAGCCGCTTCAGGTCCCCGGGGACGACACCCGCCATCAGGGATTCAGTCCACCTGCAGCCGTGCTCCCTCCACGCCACGAACTCCACCGCCCTGTCTGTCACGGGCAGCTCCGCCGTGAACTCCTCCACACGCCTGCACAGGAGCCCAGCCACCTCCTCGTCCCGCGCACACAGTAGGCGCATGTGGCCAATGTCCTCCTCCGGCCCCCCACACAAGATACAGGGGTGGGCTAGTATTGCCATACGCGTGAGCTTTTGTCTCCACCGTCGCATGACCCGCATGGTGGACAAGCGACCGTCACGTGCCCGCAGCATATTCCTGTGCGTTGGGCCGTGGTGCACAGCTCCCAGGGGCATCGCCTCGTAGGCGCCAGCCACTGGCGTGTGCGCCCCGGTGCGAGCCGCAAGCGAACGCCACTCCATCTCCCGGACTTGCTGAAGGGCTTGCATGGATGGCACACGCGGCTCGAGCTCTCCATTATCCCCCGGCACTAAGAGGATGGCGTGCTCCTTTGGCAGGACGAGATGGACAGGCGGGGCCATTGCACGGGCCGCGGCAGAGTCCGGTGCCTCGAGCGGGACCGCCGCCAAGTGCGAGCTCTGCCTCACCACCCAGTGGTGCGGCCCCCCAACTCGGCGCGGCAGCCGCCGCAGCCCCTCCACTATCCAGCTCAGTGCGTGCTGGTTGACCAGATGTGATGTCGGCCCCTTGATGCCACGGTACAGGGCCTCCTGCGCCCTGCGGAGATGCGCTCCTATGACGGACGCATCCTCCACGTGTACCGTGCACACTGACGGGGGCGTGTGCAACAAGTACGCCGCCGCGCCGATGATCTCTGCCTCCGGGACCGTGCCGTAGATGGCACCCGTCCACGTGGGGATTCCGTGGCTGGCCACCGCCACGTTTGTGGCGTCGTCTCCCTGGGGCGAGGCGTCAGACGATGTGACTTTAGTCGCCACCGGCACCCAGCAGTACCGGTGGGGCTCCAGCCACGCCACGTCGGAGTGGGGGCTATGCACCACCTTTCCCGGGGACGCCGCACTGGAGGCCGTGAGCTCCGGGGACAGGACCACCCTCGGTCGATATACCGCATGTGGTCTCAAGGCCAGGTCACATCCGCAGACTGACTTTATGGCGTCCAGGGCGGTTGTATACTCCGCTCCCCAAACTGTTGCGGAGCAGGAGAGCTGGTATACCACCACAGACCCCTGCTCCACTGCGCCGCCATCACGCAACGACGTGACGGCGACGTGCGGATCGTGTGGCACGTTGGACATCCCGACCACTTCGGGGACCGAGTACTCATCCGGATCCGGGATTGGGCCTGCTGGCAGCAGAAGGACAATTGCCCACTCGCAACACCTGTGCACCGCCGCGCACGCCCTGGAAAACGCTGGCCGCCCGTGCACAACCCACAGTGGTGGCGGGCTTCTGCCGCCCCCGGCGCCTATGCCAATACTGCTCGCATCCATTCGATTATGGTATACCTGAACCCAGGGAACACGGCGGCCCCATGGGTATGTTTACGTGCCAAGGGCACGGTACCATACTTGGGCCTGTGCCTCGATCCCAGGGGGATGGCGATAATGAAGGAGAAACATGTACTCCGGTGTGAAGCTGTGCTGGGCTGGTGCAAGAACACGTTAGGGCCGGCGTCGGTGCCTCATGAGGTGATGGCGGCTGTGGTTGGAGGCATCGTGCGGTACGCGGCGCCCTACCTGTCCAACACGGCGGAGGCGGTGATCAAACTGAATACTGCCATCCAGGCTGCGGCCCTGCAATTCGAGAAGCTGCCCAAGGACCTGTCCAACGTGGCTGTGCGGTCGGGTCATGCGTTACGGTTGGCGGATGTCCAGGTTATATGCCGCGACTCCGTCGTGGCGACCATGGCTCAGCTCACCCACCACAGGTTGACGACAGTCCGGGATGAGCTGCGGGCCATGCTTCGGGACATGCACGTGCAGTACGGAGTGTGCGGGCAGTTCATGGTGCCCTCTGCGTCATTCGCCACACACGCTGGCAATACGTGGGTGGACAGGGTACTCCGGGCGATGGGGACGTTGCGCGTAGGACTTCTCATGCCATCGTCGGTGTACTCGTGTGTACACGCCCATCTGCCGCAAGTGCAGTGGGCGGGGCGGAAGTGGGTGTCCCAATCCTATACCTTCAAGGGTAGGGACATCTGCGTTCTCTCGGGGCCCCGCACAGATGCGACAGTACAGCCCTGACTGATCCCGCAAATGACCTCCTGCATGCGCGGCTCCCCTGCCCTGCGCCTGGGCACTGGGCTGTCCAGCTTCAGGAGTGCCATGAGGACCACCTGCACCTTCCGCACGCGGGAGTAGGGCCCCACCAGCTGGACCACGTGTGGCTCACGGGGCTCCGCGACGTCTTCCGGCCGCAGCTGCCCGGTCCGTTGACTCACCGGCTAATACACCCGGTGCGCCGAAAGAAGGCCAGCAAACGCAATAGACAGTCCGCTGCGGGGGACGTGTATGTGGTGGGCGGATACAGGGAGGAAGGATGGGACCCAGTCCACCCGGGGCTGTCCATGCCGTTCGTCCCGCTAGCCGCCCTCCTGTTTCTATTGGGGGACGTCTTTGAGGGCTACCAACAGCAAGACGATCCGGCGTCCGTCCCCCTGCTCACTCCACACGAATTGCGGCAGGGAGTGCGCTATCAACAGGAGGTCATCACAGTACGCCTGTACCAGGGGTGGCACCGCATGGAGAGCATCTCCCCGCGCCTTGCAGGCGAGGCTCCGCAGGAGAGGCTCCAAAAGGAGGAGGTAGAGTACAGCGCTCTCCGCACTGCCCTGCCGCAGGCCCCTGTGGAGCCGTATGCTCGGCGTCGGGCCGTGCGCGGTGACGATGCGCACCAGAGACCCGCAGCTGAGGGTGTGGAAGAGCCTCATGAGCTCCTCCGGGACACCCATGTGGCGCAGGAGGAGCGCCAGCGCTCCGTGCGGCGCTGTGTCAAAAGCTTTTGACACGTCGAAGGCCAGGACGTGGTTTTCCTCCAGCCCGGGCTGCAGCGTGCGCTGGGCCAGGAACACCAAGGCAGCCGCCGTGGAGCCCGGCATGGCTCCGAACTGCCAGTCCGCGGCAAGTCCCTTGTGTGCCAGAACAGCTGTGAACCTCCACATGAGGGGAGTCATGAGCATTCGCATGTCTTGCTGCCCCAGCGCTATCGGCCTGTACTCGTCCAGGTTGCCCGTGGCTGTGCCCTTGGGCATCGGCCACATAATGGCCTCGTGCCAGGACTCCGGGACGTCCGCACCCCGTAGGATTGCCCTGTACGCATGCACCAGGAGCCCCTGCACCGGTTCACGCAGCTCTGCTATGAGGGGTGCCGTGACCCGGTTGGACCCCGGAGCTTTGTCGTCTGTCACGGCCTGCCTCACGGCGTCTTTAAGGTCCTGCATGGTGTAGTCGTGTACCGACCTCCATTCCTCCGGCACCCCTTTGGGAATGTGGGCCCGGACCAGCCGCTCGAAGGCCGGCAGGTTCACTGGCCGCTTGGCGTACAGCGCCTCCCAATACCTCTGGACCTCGCCAATGACGTCCGCGGCCTCCAAGAGCACCTTCTCCGACTCGCGGACGCGTACGGACCATAGGCCTGACGGGGCATAGTTCACCACGTTGATGGCCCCCCGTATCGCCGTCCATCGGAGCTGCAGATCCGGCAGCGTGCCCCGCCAGTAGTCCTTGATGGACCGGCACCTGTTGCTCCTGAGGACATCCCGCAGCTCCTCCACCCGTGTCTCCAGCTGGTGGAGCTGTTGGTCCAACGCGGCATGTAGGTCCTCTACCGAGGCGGAGGACAGGTCGGGGTCCACTCGCCGGAGGTGCTGTAGCAGGGCAGTCGCTTCCTGGGAGTGGAGTCCGGCCGCCGCCGCGTCCCGTTGCACAGCTGATGGGCACGCCAGGCCAGGGCCTGCTGATCCGAGAGGACCTGGTCCAACGACGCCTCCGTTTCCGCCTGCCCGTATGGGTACTGCGGGTCCACGCCTGAAGGCATGCGCACTCCCGTGACCCTGGACACGTCATCACGGAAGGCGTAGAGCAGGTCAAAGACCGCTTGCACCTCCGACGTGCCCATGGTGGCAGTGTCCTGGTCCGACGAGAGCCACGCCTGTAGCCGCCGATCCCCGCAGGCCTTCTGCAGTACTGCCGCTGCCGCCTCACGAACCCCCGGGGAGTCCGGGCGTATGGCATGCAGCCTGCCTTGGGCGTGCGAGTAGGCCATCCTGGTGACCCTCTCTTTGCCGGCCACCGCTAGCGGGATGTCCAGGACCACGGGGCCATGATCCGACCCCAGTGACGCAGGAGACCGCCCCGGCGCCAAGTGTGGGCGCTCACGCGCCGCCCATGGGACCAGAGGCGAGTTTAGAAGGAAGGAGTCCAGTCGGTGCCTTGCCCTCGTGGGCCTCCTGTCTTCCTCCCGTTCCGGGCCTGCCCTGTGGAAACCACACTGTTCCCACAGGGCTTGGAACCTCCTCGTGGTGGGGTGCCACGGGGACTCCAGCAACACGTTGAAGTCCCCTCCGAGGAGCACGGCCCTGGTGCCACCCGCGCTCTTGGCTGCCGCGTACATGGCCACGTCAGCCCAGAGAGACGCCTTAGACGCCCATGAGTCGCCGCCGCTACCCGGGCCTAGACGTTGATGACCGTGAGGGTGCCACCTGCGGTCACCACATCGAGGGCCATGGCCTTGCCCGGCACGATGTCCACGATATCTCGAACTTCCTCCGCGGCGAACACGTCCGCCCGAAGGGCAATCAAGAGCCCGCCGCGCACCGCTGCCGCCGACGCCGCCTGGGCATCCACCCCTCGGTACGCATGATACCCGTGGTGACGCCACTGGTTCTCCGAGTGCACCACACCTTGAGGGTCCTGCAGGCCGGTCTCCTGGAATAGGCCCAGGATGGCACCCTCGGCCTTCATGATGCCCGCCGCCACCGCTTCACCGTCGAACATACCTGGGGCCACTGGTACGCCGTCCCC
Organism: Eutreptiella sp. 'Long Island Sound 2002'; assembly: GCA_964036045.1. Taxonomy (NCBI): domain Eukaryota; phylum Euglenozoa; class Euglenophyceae; order Eutreptiales; family Eutreptiaceae; genus Eutreptiella; species Eutreptiella sp. 'Long Island Sound 2002'. The sequence goes on along the minus strand of OZ038381.1, from coordinate 151,222,231 downwards.
CCGCATCGAGCCCTGGACGTTCCAGGACACCGCCGCTCGGGTGTCGGAGGCAGGGCCCCTTCATGGCTGCACGTGTGGATTGGGGCCCCCCGCCGGATCCGGATCGCTGGACGGAGGGGGGCCACCAGCAGGTTCAGGGGGACCACCCGCACCCGGCGCGGGCGGCCGGCGAGGTGGCCCCTGTCCCCGTGGGCCTCCGCCCGAGGCGGTCGTCGCCTGCTGAGACCCGGCAGAGGCGGCGGGCTCCCCCTCTGCCTGTCCGCCGGATGTACTTGCTGCCGTACTCCCCGTAGAAGTCACTGCCCCACGCCGTGCTGCAGACCCAATCGCTCCAGATCGTGCCGCCGACGGCGACGCCCCGCGCTCCGCCGCAGGGCGGGCACCCGTGGGCAGCGTGAGCGCTCTGGACCCCGCCTGGGCCGACGTGAAAGGGCCCGCCTGGCCCCCCGGCATAACGCCAGTCAGCATGGCCAGCGCCTGGTCCCGTTGCGCCGGATCAGTCGCATCGTCCCGCTGGATGTGGTCCAGCAGGTCCTTGGGGTGGAGGTGGGTAGGCCGGCAGTGCGTACCAGCTTTCCATGTGCAGTGACCAGCCCCATCCAGCCGAGACCAGGGGCAGACGTTGATCGTCTTTGTCCCACGCTGCTCCGTGGCCAAGTCACCACTGAAGTGCTGCAGCACGTACCGAATGTTGGCATAGCCGCCATACTGAGGCGGCCGGCCCCTCTTGGGCGGCGGCTGGGGCGCCGCTTTCGGGGCCTGCCTCGCCGCCGCGGCCGGGGGTGCCGCCGGCCGTACTGGTGGCCCGCTTGGTGGCCGCGGCAGGTGCAGCATTCCCACCACGGGAAACTGCTCCTCCACCCAGCGGCGCCACGCGTCGGCGAACTTCTCCCGGTCGCCCTCGACCTTCCACCTGGACGTGGAGAATGCCCGGAGCCACGGCCCCATGTTCTCCGCCCTGACCAGGCGGAGGGCATCTCCTCCGCTCTGCCGGCGGAAGCGTGTCGCGGCCGCGCCTGCCACGGTCCCTTGGAGGTACAGCGCTTCGCCCCCGTCGCCACTCAGTGCACTAAGGTGCAGGGCCTCCAGGTCGGCGGGGCGGACCGTGAGCACCGTGCCCTCTCCGCGATCGTACAGGCGCGGCGCCGAGGAGTGGGGCTCCAACGCCGCCACAACCCAGCACCACGCCCGCGACACGCTATGCAGCAGTGCCAGCGAGGCTGCCGGCCTGTTGCTGGAGGACTGCGCTGCCGGGGCCCTGGGGAGGGCCGCCGCGTGACCCTGCAGCGCCATGCACATGCCAGCTGCATGCTCAGCCTGCCACATGTTGCTCGGGGCTATGGGCCAGACGTCCTGCCCCTGGATCACCGGCGGCCGCGTGACCTCCACGAAGACCGCCGGCGCCGGCGGGATGTCCTCGGCCGTGCACCTGTGCGCCCTGCGCACCGGCCCCAGCTCACTGAGGCACTCCCGGAACACCCGGTAGCAGGCCGGGCCCCTGGACTGCTGCCTCCTGAGCCGGCACGCGGTGACTACGACCCACTCCAGTCCCCCTGTTTCCACCCGAACACAGGCCCAATACTCCGCCCCCTCCAACACCACCAGCCGCCCCATATCCGCCATGCCCACCGTATGGGTGGAAGGCACGCGCCCCACCCTCAGCCACCGCTTGGCGCTTTCTTCCCACGGCTGGGGAGCATGCATCCGCTGCTGCCGCATCGCGTCCTGCACGGGTTGCAGGGACACCGTCGCCAGCATGGACATCCCCCCGTCTGCCGCCGCCGCCATACACAGCAGGGCATGTTGCATGTGCGCCCCGGGCAGCCCCACGTTGTGCGGGACGTCCGCCAGGTCCAAGGGTGTGCGGGGCGCCGGCAGGGCATCCAACACCGCTGCAGGCAGCTCCCCCAGGGACGGCAGACGCGCGATGGGCCCCATGTCCCTGTTGAGGACCACCGCCGCCACACACCGCCTGTCCAGCGCGGACAGGAGGTTGCCCGGCCTCGGCACCCTGAGGAGGGTAGCGACGGCGGACATGATATATATATATATATATATATATATATATATATATATATATATATATATATATATATATATATATATATATATATAGATATATAATATATATATATATATATATATATAGTCATAGTCATAGTCATAACCACTTATCATGCCGTCTACTGGTGTTACCGGGCATCTCGCGCCGACAGGTGGTTCTTGCCTCGCTCGATCCCGTGGGTCCCAGGGCTGCCTGAGGTGGCCCACAGCATGACGGAGGACCCAGAGGACCGGGGATACCGGTCAACCAGGCTTTTGGGGGCCGTGGCAACTGCATAGCGTTAGCATTAGCAACGGCGACGGGCGCTGGCCCGTTTGTTCGCCGGGGGATAGGGGGCAAGGCAAAGCAACGCAGCAGCATCGCAACAAGCAGAAAGCAAGGGCTTCTCTGTCCGGCGCAAAGCGGCAACCAAGGAACAAAGCAGCACGCATGCGGCGAAGCGAGAGCGGACCCTCCGTCGTTCGCGTACCCCCGCCACCGTGGAGACGTCCATCACCCATGACCCCACGGAATCCCTTGCCGTCTGCGTACTCGTAATTGCCCACCACCCCTGACTCCACGTTTCCCTCTGCCAGCACGCAATAGCCCGTATATGCATAGCCAGGATTTCTGGGAGGCTCCAGCCTAGCCTGGCCCTCAGCTTTCATCGCCCCCAAGTCTCCACAATGTACGCCGCCGACCCACCGCACCAGTCCCCTAGTATAGTACAGAAACACGGTATCAACCCCACGTCCCCGTGGCCCTCAGCTGCTCCCACACCCCAGATATATACCATGCCGGCACTCCATGTCAGGGGCCAGCACCCAGTCAGCTTCGAGGTATCCTCTTTCCCACGTATAATATAACTTGAGGGTCTATAGGGGGGGACGCCGGCCGCTACGCGACGGGAGTGGCGCAACCCGTGAATATCACTGGCTGGGATTCGGGCTGGTGGGTGCCGTAGCTGGGTTATCGACCCCCTGTAGGGGTACCCACCAGAGGCTCGCCCCGGGCTGTGGTAACCGGGTGCACCTCATCTGGCCCACATACATTGCCCTGGCGCCTACCCTTGACCCTTACCTGCACCGATTGGCCAGCTCCCGTGGTTGCGCCTCTTCCGCCACAGCAGCGGCCAGGCCGCAGGTTCGGCCCCCACCAACGACGTGGCGAGCCTACTTATAGCATTGGCCCGCGCGTCACCCCGTGGACCACTCAGCATGCCGCTCCTTCTCCCTCCTCGCCTCTAGCCGACCGGACTGGCGTCCCCCAGGGGTAAGCCGTTACAATGGTGAGGCGACCGCATACTCTTCGCTACGACGCCGCGTAGTACCGCCGTTGCCACGCCGATGCCACCTGCGAGCCGCCACGACACACACCGCCGCCACAACAAGGCCATGGTCAGAGGTTAGACTATGTACATGCCCGCAGGCACGGTCCCTCTAGTTTGTTAAAGGGGCCAGGGGATGCCCCCGCGCTCCCCCTGAGTTGTTAGAGGGGTCAAGGGGACACCACAGTACCGCCATGCATCCCCGCTGCTCCCCCACTGTACGGTTCCCCAGTACCGCCGCGTACCCGCACCGTACGGACCCCAGTACCGCCGCGTATACCCCCAAGACGCCAGTACACCGTCACCTTGAACTCCACGTGCCCCCCGTGAGTGTTCCTCCTAGGCTGCCACGCCGTCTCCAGGACGCCCGCCATACTGTCCACCTGACGACCTCGACGTCATATCCCTCTACGCACACATCATCGCTTCGTTGCCGCCCCTGGGGCCTGCAGGCTGCTCCCGCTAACCCGTGTAACACTCCCAGGGGGCGCCGTAGCGCCGTAACCCCCAGACAACTCCGTGCACCCCCGGTGTATCCCGAGCAACCACTCCCATTACTGCCGTAGTTGGGCCGCCAGTAGAGACCCCGGTGCCATGGGAATACCCTACAGGGGTTTGGGCCTTATTACCCTGGTCGGGACGACCCATGACACCTCACTGTTGTATGCGGCGACCCGGGGCAGGCGGGTGAAGCATCCCTGTCCGACCCTCATGCACAGGGGCAGTACGGCTCACCATCAGGCCGGCACGACCTGTCACATCGCGTTGGCCGTCATACGCCGCCTGCCATTACCGCACAATCAGGCCATGAAGGCACTGCTTCTCAGGCGCTACCCCCTCCGCTGCGTCCAGCGTTGGGACGGTAGCAGGTGCACCCACAATTCCTAACCCCATCAATCTGCATCACCCCCGGCCCCCACCACGCCGTCACCATTTCCTCCGTGATGCCACAACCAGAGTATCCGCGAGTCGCCCTCCAAAGCCGCCCACCACAGCATCAGGGGCAGGGCCCCCGACGGCGCTCCAGGGCACCGTACCCCTTCCACTCGGACGCTCTTCAGGCCACCCTGGATTGTCTTGCAGGCACTTGAGGACATATGTCCAGAGTGCCGCAGTGCCCACCTCGCCTTAGGCCACCCCCTATCGGCACGCTCCTTACATGTCCCGCATAGCGGGATGGAGGCACATTGATGAACCCAAACTGATGCTGTTTCCTTGCACCCGTGGCATCGCTGCGGAAGCACAGACCGCGATTGAAAGCAGCTACCATCACAACACTGCGATCACAGGTCCTGCCATACATCGCAGCACGCGTCCTGGAGTGCGAGCAAAGCACCCGCCAGCGTGCGTGCTGTGGCACAACTGAGGAGGCTGCGCCTCGCTTCCTCCCACGTGGACACCGGGCGGAGTATCGGTCGCCCGTCGGGCATCACCGGCGGGCTCTCAAGCAGCCGGGGCCACCGCGCAACTTTGGCACTGTGTGTGCCATGCGCCAGGAGCTCCCAACCGTAGTCCCGTAAGACCTCCCCGATGACATCAACCCCGTCCTGCTCCGGGCCCCTGGCGGATGCTAGAACCAAGCGTTGTCCTCCCGCCCGAGCCTCAATGACCGCCGCGAGGCCCAAGGTGTCAAGGGTGTGACGGGCATCGGCAGCCACGTGGTCGTCCCCCTCGGGAAGAGAGAACATGGCCTCCGTGACGTGGCCTTGCGCGTCGTCGCCCTGTACCCGTGCCAGCTGCTTGGAGCCCACTAACACTGCCATGGACCGCTGCTCCGTGACCGCTGGTATGGCTCGTCGCAGCTGCCGGTCATACAGCCACAACGTACCCACGTCAAGTACGACAGCCACCGACAGGATTGGGAGACTGCGCACAGGTTGCTGAAGGACCGGCGGCACCTCTCGAGGCCAGCCCATGACGTTCCCCACTCCTGGATGGTTGGCGTACACCTGGAGCCAGGGATCACTCTTGCCGTCTGGGCTTCTCACCTTGGTACCACGCACCAGGGCCCACGATTGCGCCGACACCACGCGGGACCACTCACTGAATGTCGTGATGTCCCGTGCCACCCAGGAACCGATCCACTGGCTGAAGGCCTGCGCCACCGCCGCCATCCAGTGAGGGAACAAGGACATGGCCTCTTCTTGCGCGATGCACGACCGTGACACCAGCAGTGTGTGCAGCGGTGCCCTCTGAAGGGTTGCCCGCAGGTCGCCGGGGAGGCCGGCAAACGGGTTCCACGGCGGACGCTGCAGGATCCTCCCTGCCGGCGGGCAGAAGGGTGTGTCACCTCGCCGGAACGCGTAAACCGCCCTCCTTCGATCTTGCATCGGCAGCTGCATGATCTGGGTGAGCCGATGGTTCCTGCGGGCATACACATCTGCCCCAATCTGGACCATGTCCTCCACAAAGAGCCTGGCCTTGGCAGGGCCCCGGGATGACGCCGCGCGCACCGCAGCGAACAGCCGCTTCAGGTCCCCGGGGATGACACCCGCCATGAGGGATTCAGTCCATCTGCAGCCGTGCTCCCTCCACGCCACGAACTCCACCGCCCTGTCTGTCAGGGGCAGCTCCGCCGTGAACTCCTCCACACGCCTGCACAGGAGCCCAGCCACTTCCTCGTCCCGCGCACACAGTAGGCGCATGTGGCCAATGTCCTCCTCCGGCCCCCCACAGAAGATACAGGGGTGGGCCGGTATTGCCACACATGTGAGCTTCTGCCTCCACCGTCGCATGACCTGCATGGTGGACAAGCGACCGTCACGTGCCCGCAGCATATTTCCGTGCGTGGGGCCGTGGTGTACGGCTCCCAGGGGCACCGCCTCGCAGGCGCCAGCCAGTGGCGTGTGCGCCCTGGTGCGTGCCGCTAGCGAACGCCACTCCATCTCCCGGACTTGCTAAAGGGCTTGCATGGATGGCACACGCGGCTCGAGCTCTCCATTATCCCCCGGCACCAAGAGGATGGCGTGCTCCTTTGGCAGGACGAGATGGAAAGGCGGGGCCATTGCACGGGCCGCGGCAAAGTCCGGTGCCTCGAGCGGGACCGCCGCCAAATGCGAGCTCTGCCGGTTGTAGATTGGAGGATATATATATATATATATATATATATATATATATATATATATATATATATATATATATATATATATATATATATATATATATATATATATATATATATATATATATATATATATATATATATATATATATATATACACACACATATATATATATATATATATATATATATATATATATACACACACATATATCCTCCAATCTACACCCCTCTCTCCAACTCTATCATACGGCTCTCAAGTACGTGCGAAGGGTACAACTTGGTGCATACATGTGGCTGAAGGGGCGAAACTCGGTCTAAACAGGCTCAAAATAAGCAAAAAAAAAACACTCGTTTGAGCATCCCAAATGGTCCAAGATTTATTCTGCAAAAATGTGTCTTTGACACATTTGTCACCCATTTTTGGTCCCCAAACAGCCCCTTTTCAAGGCCACGTAGCCCAAGATACGGCCCAGGCTTGGTTTCGGGGTGTAGGTGCACATTGCGCAGATTTTGGAGCTTTTTGGCGCCTCTTTGGGCCGTTTCTCGGAAATAACGTGGAGTTGAAGGGCACCAGAGGGGTCTCTGACACGGTGAAGTCAACCCACACGTGCAGCGTTGCCACAATTTCCCTTCGTTTGGGCGTTTTGCCCGGGATTTTGGGGCTATTATGGGCGAAAAATGGCTGTTTTTGGCCCAAAATTGCGCAGATTTGGGAGAGCACCTCCCGACTTGGTGCCACCGCCCCGGGCCGCCACCGGTGAGTTTCTGGCTCAAAACTTGGATTTGGCAAGGGCACCACTCAGGCTCCAAAAAGGCTACATGGGCAAAAGATCCGATGCGTTGGGACGGGGCCATGCCCAAAATGGCATGGAGACGTGCTTGTTGTTGCTTGTTGTTTGTTGCTTGTTGCTTGTTGTTGTTAGCTAGATTTAATGGGACAGGGGTGTAGTAATATGTATGGGGTGCACACACATGTGCTTTATATGAAATTGCAAAATACATGCTTGCAGGTGAGGAACGCCCTTTTTTCTTTGCAGGTGGGTTGTGCTGAGAACGAATTGTGCTTGCACATATCGCAAAGCATGTTCGTGGTCTTCATATCCAACTTTTCAATCAATCTTTTGCCACATTGCAATCTACCAGAGGCTTCTTTGGGGTAATGCCTTGGAACAAAAAAATCCTTACCATGGATCACCACCTTTGGACGGACCTCATCTACTAAAAGCCGCTTGTCAACCACACAGCAGTCGCCAACGTGAATGCCAATGCCATGCATGCCAGTGTGGTAGCAAATTGCACTCTTCATTTGCGCAGTGCCACACATATCTTTGATGGACACAAAACGGAAGCATGCAGGGCACACTGATGAACTCCACATTTCGGGCACGTGATGTGGACTTTGTCATCGCAAAAAAAAAGCACAACAAACGGCTGGGTGGACAATAGGGCCTGCATACATCCGTTCCAAAGCACTCGGTGTGGTCTGAGGCATGCGCAGAATTGTGATAGTGCAAAGCTGCCTGTGCAATCTTACGCAAAAACCACAATCTATCTTGTTGAAGTTGCTCGCTACCGTTGACGACATACCCACATAAAAGGCAATGCAGCATAAGAAAACAGGCAGGATGGCAGCTCACACCGTCCTTTTGACGCAGGAAGATGGAGTGAAGGGGGGGCGATAGCAAAAGCTACACTACCAAACTCACCAAAAATGTGTCGCACTGCAGCCTTGGCTCAATGCCTTCTAGTTCGGCAATGAGGTTGATTATGGGCAACTCCTGAGTGTTTGCACCCACTTTGCATGGCCTGTTGCATGTAAGAAAGAGCGTGTTGAGGCAACCAACAACAAGCGCAGCACCCAATGTGTACTGTGCACATTAAATACTTAGGCCGCAAGCAAAGAAGGGGCATGGACCACATCAATGGACACTGCTTCCAAATGAAGGTGGAATTGCAACGGAACCCCTGCATTCTCGAGGGGGCCCAATTTCAAGCGCAACGAAAAAATCAGTAGTGGCTGCCTCCCCACTGCCTTCTCGGGGGCCCAAAAGAGGGCGGAATTGCTGCCTAACCCTTGCATTCTCAGGGGTCCCCAAAATGGGGTGCAAAAAAGGCCATCACCGCGCCGCTCGAAAAAAGCCCCTAAGGGGGGTCCTTCAGGGCGGTCCTTAATGAAAAAAATATGGGTCTCAAAGTGCCACCCTGATCAGAAGTGGCCCACAAATGGGCCCAATGGTTTCACAACCCCTGCTATTTGGGGGGTCCTCAATGCTTGAGAGCGGGGCACAAAATCAGAAGTGGCCCACAAGTGGGTCCAGTGGCTACATAACCCCTGCTTTCCGACGGGTCCCCAATGCTGCAAAGCGGGGGACCAAATCAGAACGGGCCCACAAGTGGCCCGTTAATGCTGAAACCTAGGTCTTTTTTGTGAAGGTTCTAAAACCTAGGTAAAAGTTTTTTTTTTTACTAGGTTCTCAGACCCAGTAAGAAGGGAAACACTTTTGTCTCTGTTCGGAAACCTAGTAAAAAGAAAAACTTATTTTTTCTGGATCATGAAACCTAGATTACTAGGGTCTGAAATTAAGTCACAAAATTTTTTTACTAAGTTCCCCATACCTAATAAAAACTTGGGAACCTAGTAAATTGTTACCAAGAGAAAAAATTGGAAAAAATTTTGTACTAGGTTTATCATTGAACATATTCGCCACATCCCAAGCGTGCACTCAAAGCTGAACAACATCGAATAGGAGATCCGCGAGCCAGGGCCACGGGGCTTGGAGTGCCGTAAGAGTTGACTAGAGTATCAAGCCAAGGAGAGGGTGGGTGGGTGGGTTGAAAGACTGTGTGGGTGGGCGGGTAGGTGGGTCAAAAACTCAGTGAGTTTGAGGAACCAAGAACACAGTAGCATGGATTAAACTGATGTTTATTTGCATAAACAAGGGTTTAATGATGTGTACATTCCCGGCATCCCAAGCGTGCACTCAAAGTTGAACAACATCGAAATTGGGGTCGGCGAGCCACGGCCACATCTCAACCCTCCCCCTTCCCTTATCCCCCTGCTCATCCAATGAATGACACGTGATTGGTTTGCGCCGACACCACTAGGAAGGTGGCCCATGTGTTGGCATGCATTAGGGTGGCACATGGGAATTCACGTAGCCATGAGGGGTGATCAGCAGGGTTTAATTTGGACGGTACCCAACTGGGTTTTTTTTTATCTGAATCCGTCCCCATCGCCCGGTGTGGGCTATTTGCCGAAGTGTCTACCTCCATATGGATTTCCCACGGCGCCAGATGGCCGCCGGGTTCTGTGCCCCCACATGGATTGCAAGCAGTCGGAGCTTGGCGGCCAGCTTTACTACCATACCTATTGCTGCCAGCTTTGCTGACTGTTGTGAGAAAACCCATTTTGGGAGTAGTTCTATGCGATAGCCCAGCTGTGGACCCCATACGGCTGCGACGTACCCTGCCTCCGACTTTGCTGCGTCTATTCAATGTGTGCTTTTGGTTCAATCACCGCTTTGGCCTTCCACGGCCGGCAGCACAGGGCAATAGCATGGCACAGGGATCGAGCACTTTGGGGGGGGTGTACGGAGCACACGGAGGTCCCCAAGTGGTCCAAGCCATGGGGCCTTGAAGGAAGGGCGGAGGTAATCGGGAATGGGTAGCCGCCCAAAGAATTTTCCCGATGACACGCGTGGCACGCTTTTTCGTGTAAGTGCAGCAGGATAGCCTAAGCGAGCCCTTAAGCACTTGTGCCGGGTAGTTTGGGGCCTGTGCCATAGAAAAGTCACTCCCTGAAATGGTTTTTCCGAACCACGTGATGGATGTTTTAGGTTCAATGTCGGACTTTGGACTAACCTTCTAGCCTGCGGATACCAGGTCGGAGGCCACCATTCTGTTCGGCGAAATCACGAGCATATTAAATAAGTATAACCTGTCTTGGATGTCTCAAAACGAGGTGCCTGGCTACGGTTTCAATGGCGATTATTGGAATGAAGGACAAGCCAAAGGGGAGAGAGGGTATGTAGTATGAAACACCATTTACTCTCAACTGTATCAAGTGTTTATAATCATCCGGGGGTTTGCACGCTTGGTACATAGTTGATATGTCAAGCTTTGCAAGAAAAAAGCGTCTGTTTGAGGTGTTAGCACATTGAAAAAGCGACCCCAAGTTGGACAGGGGCGGAAGTGGCAAAGGAAGGGGTTTGACCAGGAGGGGGTTTAAAGTGCGGAGGCCAGCAATCAACGCCCGCTTCGTGGCCTCGTTTGCTTTAGCAGCCGCCTTCAGGCACAACTTCCCTCCTTGCCAGTCTCTGTGAATTAAGCCATCCTCACACATCCCATGCGCTAGGGCTGCCAGCCCCTGATCCCTCGTCTCTCCCTAGTCAAGCAAATTAGTTAAGGCCCACCTAAGGCCGGTAGGGGCATGCTTTTGCCAGATATCGTATGGGACATGGACAGACCCTGCCTCATCCAACCCGTTAGTTGCAATGGAGGGATCTAGCGGCCCTTGGGGCCTGTCTAACCCATCATTGGGATCATAGTCCTCCTCCTCCAAATCACACCTCGTGAGTGTCACCAGCATTTCTAGGACCACCGCCAGCATTTCTTGGACCCCCCCCCTCCCATGCCCGATTCAACGCAAGAATCACCCAGTCCCGCAACAACCCAGCTGTCACTTGGGCACTCTAGGACTTGAAGCCATTGCTTAGGGCCACCTTCTTTATCTGTTTCTGGATTTTTTGTATCATTGGACGGTGCCATCTCTCCACGAGTTTGCGGTAGCATTTGTCCAGGATCCCAGCATTTGAATTTTCCTTTCCATTTAGGCGCGAAGACATCATTCCACATTGCGGGGCCCCGTCTTTTGCTGGGCTCCTAGGCAGAGTATTCTGCACGGCGATACCATGTCTGCCGGGTATGGGGTCTCCTCTGAGGGCTCATGGGCCCGTTTCTCTATAGGGAAAAGTCTTTTATGTGGCAAGCGCCGCTCTGGTGCGGCACCATCCTGCATTGCAAGGTCCTCTCCGTGTGACCCCCGATGTCCGCGATGGTGTTGCTTTCCCTAGGACACAGGGTGGGGGGGATCGCAGGGGGTTGGGGGGGGGTGATTGGAGTACTGTGCACTGTCTGCATCTGCCGTGGACTCAGGGACAGTGGGAAGGGGGGCGCTGGTGGTATTCATCTCTGCTCTGGCCTCTTCCACTCACCCTGTGCCCTCTTGTTGTTCCCTGCACCCTCTGTTCACCTCTTGGTGGTGTACACACTCGTTCGCCGCTGGTTCGCTGCCTGATGTGCTGTCTGCATTGGGGGGTGGGGGGTGGGGGGGTTGTGTAGCTTTCCTCCACGTCCTCTGGAGTACATGACTCTGATGACTCACTAGAATCACTGCTTTCGGATGACCCATTGGACTCGGTAGCCCCCTTGGCTACTCTCTACGTTGTCCTGCTCTCTAGCTTTCCTCAACGCATTGTGACCTTGGTTGCTGGGGCTTCCGAGGCTGGTTTGTGTGGACCCACCCTCCTTTCCCATGCCTCTTTGGGCCATAGCTCTTTTGTGCGGACGGACACCCCTCCCATATCGCGTGATCGCAGGCCATTGAACTGTTTTGGGCATGGCAAGGAGAGGTGCTCTCGAAATTTCCACGACTTCGGGGCCTTTGCATAGTATCTCGCTTGGGTTTTTCTTTTCCACCTTCCACACTCTGTGAGGTTTGCCTCCAACCCCCCAAGTAGGCGGAAGGTGGCAGCCCCCATGCACCCCTAGGGGTGCCACGTGATGCTGCTTGTGCGTGAATGCTCCATGCACTCCTTTTGTATCTATTTGATGGACTCTCGACCTTTTGGGACAATGGGGGCCTGCAGCGGGGTGTTGGGATGTCGAAGGGCGGACACATATTGCCTCCACCGCTCAAGGACTGATGAGAGGGGGTATTGGACCCACTCTTTTCCCCATTTGTCATCGACAAATTCGATCCATCCCGTGGTCCCGATCCCCTCCCACGAGACACTCTCTGCATAGCCAGCACGCATTCTGAACACCACTGAGCAAGCCGCGAGAAAAAATACTCGCAGCCATGCCTAGTGGATTCTTGCTCTACCGAGGCATTCAAGATCTTGTGCTGTGGCATGGACACATTGGGGGGCATCGGGGGCGGTAAGTCTGCTGATGGCTTCGATTTGGAGCCACTGTAGTTTCAGGATGGAGGGGGGCAACAATTTCAGTTTTTCCAAAGCCCTGATCCCAGAGACCAAACTTGTTGCCGCCGATTTTCCTCGCTTTCTAAGTGCCAGGGAACACATTCTATCATCAAGAGCGCCATCGAAAGGTTGGGAGGGGTCGTTGTGCCTGATGAATTGCCGCAGTGCTGAAATGTAAATTTTTCAGGACCCTGGGGTGATCGCTCTTGCCGCAAGTTGGTTGCAGTGGGCCTTCAGTCCACTCATCCGTGGAGATTGAAAAATATCTCCGTACTGCGACCTGCACTTGAGCCATGTATACAGTTGTGCTTGCCCCCTACGCGATCGCCCCTGGGTGTCCCTAGGCATGTCCTCCGAAGCGAAATCTCAGCTCCTTGTAGATGGACTCCATTTGTTTGTGTGCCTGTGCCATTTGGGTCTGTCCCACATTGGACAGGCCTGGCATGTTACCTGCTTGCTGGGCCTTCATTTGCTAGGCCTGGCATGTTACCTGCTTGCTGGGCCTTCATTTGCTGTTGCGGGTTCATTTGTGGCATCATCATCCCTCCCCCCCCCTTGAGGGGGCCCTAGGAATTGTGGTTGTGGCTGTTGGTTCTCCGGGTTCATGGGGCGGCTCTGTTCCCAGTGATTCCCCCCACACAATCTGCAGGGTGCGCGGGGAGGTCCTTGCATGTCAAAAGCAACCCCCTTGGCGGAGACCCACAGCTGCTGGTGCCCGACAAATTGGACCCCCCCCCCCCCTTCCTTCCTGCCATTGAACATGTCGCCGCCCAGTGGCCTGTCTGGCCACATTTAAAGCATTTACCACGGTCCATATGAGCTACGCCAGTTCTTCCGTGGCCCATGCAGGGGCTTTATCCTTGTATGACTTGTATGCTTCTTTGGGTTCCATTTGTCCTTCCTCCATATGCGTATTTTGTCGTTGTTTTCCCCGTCTCCACAAAAAGTCCCGTTAATGAAGTTAGGCTGGAGATGTTTTCATTCTCGATATACCGCAAGCGCCACCAGAGCTTGGGGTTTGTCCAAGTGCTGCAGCCCTGCTCTCGTGCACAGGGCCCCCATGGCTCCTTCGGGTACCTCGTGCTCCACCAAGTCCTGTTCCAATTGGACGGTCCATTCCGCGATTTGTTTGGCATGAATCCCCTTCTCCACCAGGGATGCGTAAGGGCCTTCTGTCCACTGGCGCCATTGTCGTAGGGCCTTGACTGCTACTTCTCGTGGTGTGTTGTCCGTCTGTTGTGGGGCCCGCTACTTCTCGTGGTGTGTTGTCCGTCTGTTGTGGGGCCCAGGCATAGCGGCTTGCGGATGCGCTTTCTCACGCCCGCTGTCTGCCTTTCCGTTGTCCAGCTCCATGTTACTCTGTGGCTCAGGCATTCAGCTACCCTGGCGGGAATTAAAACAAAAACTCAGTGAGTATGAGGAACCAAGAACACGGTAGCATGGATTAAACTGTTGTGTATTTGCATAAACAAGGGTTTTACTACAAACCTAGTTACAACAGACATAGGAAGGGCAGGGGGGAGGACAGTGCTCAAAGGGGAGGAAGAGGAGGGGCAACCCTGGTTCTTCCCATGTTAGCCAACGTCCCCAACGCTGGATCCTGAACGGAGGAGGAGGCAGTACCCTCTTCCTTACCCTATCCCCGCACTAGTATTGGCAAAGGCCACCAGTTATGGACCGCAGGACGCCCGGAGATCCCTCAGAGACCAACCTCCTCCAGCGTCCATCCTGCCCAATCCTGGCTTGCCTACAGTGGCTGACAGGGGCCAGGACAATTTTTGGCAACAGTCACTCCCCTGCGCCTCTGCTTCGGGCCCCGCCTTGCATTTTGAGCCGAGTCTAATTTCTCCTCTTTTCACCGAATTGCGGTCCACCTGGCTCACCACTGCCTGCAGTCTGACATCTGGGCAGGGAGGAGTGTTGAAGGTGCGCGAAGATTCTTGACGTTTGACAGCTCTCAATAAGTCTTGAAGCACAAAGAAATCACCACAGGACAATAGTGGATAGCAACCCAAGGAGAGGGTCAAGAAGCATCTTGTACTGACAGGCGGAGGAACGAATGCGGGTCGCCAAAGGTATCTACATGGCCACAAATGCGCACAATTCCACAGAACATTCCCATGAGCATACCATACACTCGCAGGGGCATGCAAGTATTGAGGAAGGAAGCAGGGCTTGGCAGCGCCACTTTGCTAGGGTGATCCACACGCCCACAGCCCGCCTGACGATCCGTCACACAAAACCTGCATGCAATGTGCAGAGTAGGGCTTAGGACAGCAGCATCAGAGCTGGAAGTAGGATCAGACGCAGCGCCAGAAACCGCAGTTGGCCACGGACGCGGATGTCACAAATGTGGGTGTCAAAAAGCGGGTGCAAAAATCTGTTGTGGCCACTTTCAGCCAGGTCACTATGATACCTCCTTGATACGTCTCCACCTGTGCACACCTCACAGCATTTGAGGGCTCAGAGCACGCCGCGTGCAGACATGCACCACTGTACGGCATAAACTGCAAGCATTGCATATGCCCTTCTTGACCTATGGTGACGAGAGAGAGAACAAGCTGGAACTTGGGGCTCAGGGCAGCAGGGCAATACAGCTCAGTTGAATGCTGAATAAGATAACTTCAATACACAAAGCAGCAAATAGTAGTGGGAGGAGCAGTGATGAGATCAGCACTACAGGGCAATACCCAAACTTACACCAACGTCCATACACACAGAGCGCGAGACTTGCTGCCACACACAGAGATGCATGACAAATCCTTCAGCCTACATCCTTCTCTGGACACTGGACAGCAGTGTACATCCGTTCTGGTAGGCTGGTTTGCAACAAAGCCTTTCAGCCCAGTCACAACACCTCAGCGCAGGGACAGTCCCTTGGTGTGAGGGCGGCCAGGTATGTTTACAATGTGAATGATATGCATCATGTGTGATGCGCATTTTGGCAGCCCTTTGGCACAGCACACGTGCCCCTGCAAGCTTTCTCTGTCCATGCTTATACTGTGGTTGCCTGTGCGCATCCTCATGTGTCCTGATTGCTTTACCTGTTGACATAAATTAAAAATAAATGGATACATCTTTGCACTGTGACCCTGTGTGTGCCGCTGTGACCCTGGGGTCAGCCAAGGAGCATGGAATCTGACCAATCAGCTGTTGTCTCCCTTTGTGCCCGTCTGGGGCACGTTGGGTGTTCCCTGGTATGCTGCCGGCCACCCAAGCCACATACTCTACTTGTGGCCCTCCTGTTGACCCATCCAGTCACACTACCACTTGCGAGATACTCCTGTAACTGTCACTACTACTAACTGTAACTGCTGGCCAGCACACCATATGATCCAGTGTGCACCAGGAGGCGGGCGCCAGGTCGGGAGGTGCCCTCCCAAATCTGCGCAAATTTGGGCTAAAAACAGCCATTTTTCGCCCAAAATAGCCCCTAAACCCGGGCAAAACGCCCAAACGAAGGGAAACGGTGCCTACAGTCCACGTGCGGCTAGACTTCACCGTGTCAAAGAGCCCTCTAGTGCCCCTCAACTCCATGATATGTCCGAGAAACGGCCCAAAAAGGCGCCAAAAAGCCCCAAAGCCCAATCCCTATCAGAGAATTCTGCCCGGCATGCACGCCACACTGCACACGACATCTCCCGCCTGCCTGTCAGTAGTCCTGCTGGCCACAAGACTCCCAAGTCGAGCTGACCGAGAGCCCCAGACGCCGGTGGGAGTGGTCCAGTGGTCACGCATGGAGGTCCCTGGGTTTGCAGAGCACTTCCCTGCCGGGATAACAAACATGTGGCAGAGCCACCTTGGTGAAATGTCACGCCATAGCCACATCGACCCCGAGGGTATCAACTCCGCCAATCCTTCATTTCAAAAATGGGAGGAGGAGGCGGAGGAGCTGTTACTCTTGGTCACTGGGCCAAGGGTGCTGCGTTGTCTGCAGGTCCTAAATCCATCTCCCCTTATCCCCATCTCAGAGTTGGGGCTGGCTGAGGACTATTGAATTAAACAATGCACTGGGGGCAGACAAGTGTTGGTAACTGTCCCAATTCACACTACAAGCGTGTTCCCCGGATGGTGATCGGTGGCGTCTGCAGCCCTAGACCCATTGGCCAGATAGCACACAGAGCCCCTACTGCCCTGGCTTATGAACTGGGTATCTGTGAGATGCTTGGAATGGCTGCTGCACCCTACTGTATTTCTGCACACGTCGGTACTGGGCTGATATAGTCACTGGGGGTCTGTGACATGCTTGAAATAATCAGTGCACCCTATTGTATTGCAACATGTCGGTACTGCTCTGGCTCAAAAAGTCACAGGATAAAAATGTGAGAAGCTTGGAATAAATATGCACCCTGCTGTATTGATGCACAGGTCAGTGCTGCTCTGGCTTACACAGTCACTTGGTATCTGTTAATTGCCTGCGGATTGCAGGTCTATACTGCTCTGGCCTATACAATCACTGGGTGTATGTTAGTTGTGTTGTGGTTGCTCTCTGGGCTGTTCAATGTGGAGGAGGGGTTTCTTCGACAGGTATCAGCCATGAGGTGTTGCCAGACCCCTACACCCATACAACACAGGGGTCTGCCCCACTTTCTGTATCAGGTGTGCCACACTTGTCACGCGGGCCTGTTTCTTGGTTTGGTTTATTGTTCTGTTTCTGGCTGTACTCATTTCGGCAGTGGTACTGCTGCCCCATCTAGATAGCACCTTCCCTAAGAGGGGTGTCTCACTTTTGCAAAACCCAAGGCTGGGTGGGAGCCACTGTTGACTCACCCAAATTGGCAAAAATGGGGTGAGGGGGTAGTGTCACCGGACTGGGCATCCCAGGCGCCCCAAAGTGCTTGGGGGCCCGCCCTGCATGAGGAATGGTTGAGCAAGCTGACATGGTCCAGGCCGGCAGCCTATCTGACATCAAGATTCATGTGCACAACCCACGGGGGGGACGTCTCCCCGCTTTTGTACGCGACTCCCCCCCAAGCACGGGGGGGGGGGGGGGCGACCCCTCGGTTCTGGACGCCAACTACCCCCCCCAACTGACTGTTGGCCGGAGGCACCCTGGGGGGGGGGGGGGGCTCCGGGAGGGTCAGTGGGGGGGGGGGGTCCAGGTGGGGCGATTTGGGGTGTTGGGGGGGGGGGGGGCACAGGCTCCCCTTACCTCCACTTGTCCTCCCTCTAACCATATCATCACCATAAACCTAACCCTAACCCTTGCAGCCAGCTAGTTTGGCCATGCCAGCCATGTTGATTGGGCTGAATAAGATCCCCCAAATTTCTTTCATGGCTGCTATTGCCACATCATTGCTCTCCATTTTGGACCCCTACACTCACTGTGACTAGCCTAGGGTGAGAGCTACGGCTAGGGTTAGGGCTAGGGTCACCGAGCTGGTGGAACCAGTCTTGGTTTTATAACCCTTTTTAGTGTCTAGGGTGGACCTACCAGGTTTAGCAGCAAGCAAGCAAGCAGCAAGCAGCAAGCAAGCAGCAAGCAAGCGCGCGAAATGGGGAAAAATGAGAACTCCGTCATGGTGCTTTTCATTCGGCTGGAATTTGGTCCATGATACCTATGGGTGTGAAGTACAATCACACAAAGTATGAGCCAAAAACTCAACGGTGGCGGCCGGGAACGGGATTCGCAAGTGGCGGACCTCAGTTTCAAAAACTGCAGGTTAGGGCCAAAAACAGCCATTTTTGGGCCAAAAAACAGCCCTCAAACCCATTCAAAACGGCCAAACAAAGAGAAACGGTGGGTACACTCAACGTGCGGCTTGACTTTCCTGTGTCAACGAGCTCCTTGCGGCCCTCTAACTCCACCATATGTCCCGGAAACGACCCAAAAAGGCCCCCAGAAGCCCCAAATTTTGTGCGGATTGGCTAGCGACAACCACAAACCAAGAATAGGCCATATCTTTGGCTACATGGCTCAAAATGCAATTCCGAGGGCACCTAATCCACCCGCAACCCCCCACTTTTTGTGGTTTCCACCCCTTAGAATTGCCCAAACGGACGCCTAGACCCCAATACCTAGGCCCACTAGGCTGCGGCAAGCTGCAAGCTCAAGCCCAAACAGGTGGGTGCCCAAATGGGTCAACAGGGTCCAGTAGGGGCAAAAAAATGACTTTTCTCAAAAGTGATCCTAGATCATGTGTGATGCTAAAACAAGTGTCTTTGGACCGTTTTGAGCTTGTGGTGGTCCATTTTGGTCCTCCAAAAATCCCAAAATGCCTTGAAAATGCGATGTTTTGGGACCAAAAATGCGTCAAAAATGGGTCAAAACCGCATTTTTCCAAAACTCATCCTAGACCATTTGGGGTGCACAAACGGGTGAAATGAGCCCATTTTGAGCCCATTTTGGGGGCATTTTGGTCCCTTAGAAGTCCAACAAAAGCCTGGAAAGTGGGCTTTGTGGTGAAGGGGATCACTTGCAAGCTGATTCCACTCTGTCAACGGCCTTCAATGTGTGACTCATTGGTGTCCCTCCCCATGCATATCTAATGTTCCCTCCCCCACTAGCTCGGTCCCAATATTCAGTCTTGATTAGGGTTAGGATTCAGGTTAGGGCTAGGGCTAGGCTTGGGGCTAGGGGTAGGGGTAGGGGTAGGGGTAGGGGTAGGGGTAGGGGTAGGAGTAGGTTGAGGGTTGGGGTGGCTATTAGGGTCAGGGTTGGGTTTAAGGATTGTGCTAGGGTGCAAAGTGGACAAAATTTTCTTTGGGCGGCTTTGGTGCCCCTGGAGAGCCCATGGACTACTGAGGGCGGCACCTTTGGCAACTAACTGTTGGCCGGAGGCCCCTGGGAGGGGGGGGGGGGGGTAGTTGGCGTCCTAGGACCCGCGGAGTCGCCCCCCCCCCCCCGTGCCCCCAAGGGGAGAGGGGGGGGGGGGTCTTGGGGGGGGAATAGCCGCCGAGGAGGGCGTCTCTGGGGGGGGGGGGGGTGAGACAGCTAGCAGAGGTCTAGTCCAGCCTGGCAGAGACGCGGGCAGGCACCACCGGTCCCCAAGAAACTTTTGGCTCGCTGCAGCATGTTGTGGCATGCGGCGGCATGCTTCAAGGTGTTGGTCAAGGGTACCATCATTTTCCGAAAGCGACACAGGTTTCAAAAAGCAGACCAAAACACAGTGAATCACGTGCCCTAACCCCTTGCAAATGTCAACACTGCTGAATTAACTCATAACGGGCGTGTTTCTACTGCTCCTCCTCATACTTTACTACTGCTCCTCCTTGTTGCTTCATATTTTCCCCTAGAATATGGTCCTTCAAGATGGCCCCTTTTGTAGATAACCAAACAGCACAGAGATTGCAATTTAGTTTCCCATTTTGTGACTCACCTTGGTTGTCAGTCACGCTAAGGTGGTCCCCAATAGCTCCCCCAATGGTCCACTGCAAACAATCTGCTGTACTCCTAGTTGTCTCCTTGTTCCTTGTAGATTTCTGAGACTCCTGCGACTCTTGTGATGCCTCGGTAGTTTGAGTATCCTCAGGACTTGACATGGCAAAACAACACCAAAAAAGCGAAAATCCGTGCAACAATAGAGAAAAACTGACAAGCAAAAATTTGCCGTTTCCGGGAATGGGACCCGGGACCTCTCAGACTGGGATCTAGTACATAGACCACCAGCTACCATCCAATTTGAGATATCTAAGCAACAAAGGGTCCACAGGTTTGACATGTTATGACAAAAAAAAAGCCCGCTGTGTGACAATTTCGGCTCGCTGCAGCATGCTTCAAAAACCCCACCAACAGCTCCCAGAATCTAGCGCTGCAGAATGCGGCGGCATGCTGCTGCCGTTGGTGCTTGGACGCGGTGGCCTAAGGGGTTACTCTACAACAACAGAGGCCTCGACTCTACCTCCTCACTAGTGTAGGGTTGGGGCTAGGGCCACCGAGCTGGTGGAACTAGTCTTGGTTTTATAACCCTCTTTAGTGTCTCGGGTGGACCTCACAGGTTTGGCAAGCAGCAAGCAAGCACGCAAGCAAGCAAGCAGGTGCAAAATGGGGGAAAACCAGAACTCCGTCGTGGTGCTTCGGATTTGGCCAAAATTTTGGTGGATGCTACCTAAGGGTGTGAGGGACAACCACACCAAGTATGAGCGAGAAACTCAATGGTGGCGGCCGGGAACGGGCGTCGCAAGTGCCAGACCTCCATTTCAAAATCTGCAATTTAGGGCCAAAATCAGCCTTTTTTTGCCCAAAACCACCCTAGAACCTGCTAAAAACTGCCAAATGAAGGGAAATAGTAGTGGCTACTCTACACATGCAGCTAGACTTCCCTGTGTCGAAGGGCCCTCTAGGGCCCTCTAACTCCACAATATGTCCGCGAAACGCCCCCCAAAAAGGCCCCCGAAAGCCCCAGAATTTGTGCACATTGGCCGCCGACAGCCCCAACCCAAAAACAGACCATATCTTGGGCTACGTGGCTCAAAACGCGTTTTGGAGCGTACCTAATCCACCCGCAACCATCCACTTTTGGTGATTTCCACCCCTAAAATTGCCCTAACCGATGCCTAGACCCCCGTACCTAGGCCTAGTGGGCTGCGGCAAGCTGCAAGTGGTAGCCCAAGGTGGGTGCCAAAATGGATCAAGGAGGTCCACCGGGTGCAAAAAAAAAAGGGACTTTTTTTCAAAAATGATCTTGGACCACATGGAATGCCAAAACAAGTGTTTTTGGCACATTTTGGGCTCGTGGCAGCCCGTTTTGGCCCTCCTGAAATCCCAAAATGCCTTGAAAATTGGCTGTTTTGGGACAAAAAAAGGACCAAAAGCGTGTTTTTCCAAAAATGATCCCAGACCATTTGGGGTGCACAAACCAGTGAAATGAGCCCATTTTGAGCCCATTGCAGGCCATTTTGGCCACTCCACAGTCACAAAATGCCTTGAAAAAGGGCTGTTTTGGGACCAAAAATCAGTCAAAAATGTATCAAATATGTGTTTTTCCAAAGATACCTTTGGACTATTTGGGGTGCACAAACGAGGGGAATGAGCCCATTTTGAGCCCATGTTGAGCAATTTTGGCTCCTCTCAAGGCTGAGAGAGCCTTGAAAATGGGCCACATTGGGACCACAAATGGCTCCAAAACGGGTCAAAACCATGGTTTTCCAAAAATGATCCCAATCCAGTTGTGGTGCTCAAGCGGATGAATACAGCTCATTTTGAGTCCCATTTGAGCTGCTCTCATCCACTTTGCAGTGCGTACCTCATTTGTCGTTGAAGTCTCCTAGACAATGTTCCTTCCCCCACCAGCTCGGTCCCAATATTTAGGATTAGGGTTAACCCTAACTCTAACCTCGGCAGGGAGGGGTGCCAAGTGGGCAAGGGGAATAAAAAAATTTTTGGGTGCCTTTGGCACAACCACATGTATGGCCGGTAGCTATTGACCCTTGGCAACAAAGTGGGCCCGGAGGGTAGGGAGGGGGGGGGGGGGGGAACCTACCAGAACCGAGGAGTCACCCCCCCCCCTTGCACGACTGTGTCTTCCTTCAAGTGGCCGTTTCTGCGAGAAAAAAAAAGCAAATTCTTCTCCAATCAGAGTCTGCTTCACAGTCGTTGTTTTTTGTTTTAGGACGTTGCACAAACCAAAAACAACTGCTCAAACTAGGGAGAGAGAGATGTTGTGTTTGGTGCCTTTCAGTGGTCCTTTCACATGGGGCAATAGGCTGGTCTCAGAGTGTGCATACATATAATGGACCGTCAGTCCCCTTCGGTTTGCCATCCCTTCTGAATCACAGAGAAATCAATTTAACTCAACGTCTCGGGGCTCCTTTGCGTGGTCTGTGCATCACATAATTGGACAGAAGGGTTGCTGCTGGGTTTGTACCATTTTCTGTCCCTGGGTGTCTCCTAGGATGTGTGTTGGGGGATGCATGAGCAGCAGTGGCTGCAGCACCTCGTGGCCCTGCATCAGATGCTGTGGGCCTTGATGCATTCCATTCGCCATGTGCTTCCTAGTTTGCTCTCACTCCGCCTTCTCCTGTGGCCCCTGTCACGTCCTGGCTCCTGGCTGGGGTATCCCTGAACGTTTTGCCCCAAGTGCAAGTCCAGATACTCATCATAGGAGAAGAATACCTGGGGCGTCCAACTGAGCAATATATGTGAGGCCAAGCATGTACTCGATGCACAGGTCACTGCACAGTGCCTCAGGATGCCATTTGCATATCTCCGTCATGACTTGCGTAACAATGTCGGAGTCACTGGGATGTACGACCGAAAGCAGGTGGGCAGTTTGTCTTAGGCATGGTTTGGGGCTCGAGCAGGGCCATTGAGCAAGCAGTGAACCCACAGCCCTGGTGACCGGTCCATCTCTGCCCCCCCCAGCCCCAGCCCCAACCCCGCCCGCCGTGGGTCCGGAGCTTACACAGGACCCGAAGAACGTCCAAACACCACTCCAGGTGTGATATGTGGCTTCGTGGCAGGCAACTGCCGGCCACTTGGCTCTTAGGCTCTCCATTGGGATGCATGTACTTCTGAGGATTTCGGGTTTTCGTCCAATGCAATCCATTTGTGCTTAGTCCCAATTCCTACCTGTTTCAGTGACTATCGTGACGCTGAGAATGTTTGGTATTTAGCTTGACATAGTGCACGTGCCACAAGCCCTTTACCACTCCTAACCATTGAAACAACAGTACAGATGCCCAAGCCCAACCCAGTCACCCCCAATCCGGCCTAGACAATGGATACCATCAATTCAGTGCAGGGCTGGATCCCAGCGTCATAACGCAAACTGGGATTTGTATGGACTATGCCACATATACGTGTGACGAGATCTATTCACACCAACAGTGGTGATGGATTGAAAAACGTTGAAACCCCCTTATGCTTTCTTGCCTCATCTATCCATGAGTCAGAACCTCAAACCTCCCCTCAAATGGTGCACTAAGTCACACAAAAGGGGCTATGGACCTTCAAGCTCCTTTTCCAAACCTTTCCCCCACCCTCTTATTTCTGGGGCCTCGAAGGCCCCCCTCCACGCCCACTTCAATGTACACCCGGCACAGAGTGATGCAAAAAGATCATCATTGTGCTTATTCAGGGCAGCATTTGCTGCATAGTACCCAACTCACTGTCCCTTTGCCGGGTAGAGTCCCCTGCCTTAGCCAAAGCGAGACCTGCAAATGCATGGGTTCATGGGAACGAATTTCAAAAGCTCTCCCCCACATAGGAGGGCCGATCATAGGTACCGGAGATAGAACCCGGGGACCCGCTAGTGGTTAGGGGGTCAATGTGGAAGGAAAAGTCGAATAGGACCTAGGTATGGATCAACATATGATGGTCACAGTATGCCAAATTCTATTGCCTTCGGCAGTGCACCTCGAAGAGAGGCTGACAGTCAGCCAATCAGTCAGTTAGTCAGCCAGTCAGTCGGGCAAGCAGGTAGGTAGGCAGAAACACACAGTTTGGGTTTTTTTTTCAGTGGCACACTCAGCTTCAAGCAGTGGGGGGTACAAGTACTGCAGAAAAAGAAATGGTCGAGTGGTAAAGCAAACTGACCGCAGTGATGTAGGTCGGCGTTTCGAACCCTGGTCGGCCAGCGCTGACGTAGGTCGGCCGCCCAGGAACCTCCTTCCTGTAAATCCGCGGTCAGCCGCATTACCATTTGACCGCTGCTTGTTGTGACAGTAACAGTTAGGGTTAGGGTTAAGGGTCACCGAGTTGGTGGAACCAGTCTTGGTTTTATAACCCTTTTTAGTGTCTAGGGTGGACCTACCAGGTTTAGCAGCAGCAAGCAGCAAGCAAGCAAGCAAGCAAGCAAGCAAGCAAGCAAGCAAGCAGCACGCGCGGAATGGGGAAAAATCAGAACTCCGTCATGGTGCTTCAGATTCGGCTGGAATTTTGGTGCATGATACCTATGGGTGTGAAGTACAATCACACAAAATTTGAGCAAGAAACTCAACGGTGGCAGCCGGGAACGGGATTCGCAAGTGGCGGACCTTAGTTTCAAGAACTGCAGTTTAGGGCCAAAAACAGCCATTTTTGGGCCAAAACAGCCCTGGAACACATCCAAAACGGCCAAACGAAAAGAAACGGTGGGTACACTCAACGTGCGGCTTGACTTCCCCGTGTCAACGAGCTCCTTGCGGCCCTCTAACTCCATGATATGTTCCGGAAACGGCCCAAAAAGGCCCCCAGAAGCTCCAAATGCCGACAACCACAAACCAAGAATAGGCCATATCTTTGGCTACATGGCTCAAAATGCAATTCCGAGGGCACCTAATCCACCCGCAACCCCCACTTTTTGTGGTTTCCACCCCTTAGAATTGCCCAAATGGACGCCTAGACCCCAATACCTAGGCCCACTAGGCTGCGGCAAGCTGCAAGCTCAAGCCCAAACAGGTGGGTGCCCAAATGGGTCAACAGGGTCCAGTAGGGGCAAAAAACTTACTTTTCTCAAAAATGATCCTCGACCATGTGCGACGCTAAACCAAGTGTTTTTGGACCGTTTTGAGCTTGTGGTGGCCCATTTTGGTCCTCCAAAAATCCCAAATGCCTTGAAAATGGGCTTTTTTGGGACCAAAAATGGGTCAAAAACGCATTTTTCCAAACCTCATCCTAGACCATTTAGGGTGCACAAACGGGTGAAATGAGCCCATTTTGAGCCCATTTTGGGGCATTTTGGTCCCTCAGAAGTCCAAAAAGCCTTGAAAGTGGGCCTCGTGGTGATGGGGTTCAGTTGCAAGCTGATTTCACTTTGTCAAGAGCCATCAATGTGTGAATCATTCTTGTTGTCCCTCACTAGTCATAGCTGATGTTCCCTCCCCCACCAGCTCGGTCCCAATATTCAGTCTTGATTAGGGTTAGGGTCACCGAGCTGGTGGAACCAGTCTTGGTTTTATAACCCTTTTTAGTGTCTAGGGTGGACCTACCAGCTGTAGCAGCAAGCAGCAGCAACAAGCAGCAAGCAGCAACAAGCAGCAAGCAGCACGCGCGAAATGGGGAAAAATCAGACATCCGTCGTGGTGCTTCACATTCGGCTGAAATTTGAGTGGATGATACCTATGGGTGTGAGGGACAACGACACAAAGTTTGAGCCAGAAACTCAACGGTGGCAGCCGGGAATGGGTGTCGCAAGTGGCGGACCTCAGTTTCAAAAACTGCAATTTAGGGCCAAAAGCAGCCATTTTTGGGCCAAAAGAGCCCTAGAACCCATTCAAAACGGCCAAGGAAAGGGAAAGGGTGGGTGCACTCCATGTGCGGCTTGACTTTCTTGTGTCAACGAGCCATTTGCAGCCCTCTGACTCCACCATATGTCCCGGAAACGGCCCAAAAAGGCCCCCACAAGCCCCAAATTTTGTGCAGATTGGCTAGCGACAGCCACAAACCAAGAATAGGCCATATCTTTGGCTACATGGCTCAAAACGCGATTCCGAGGGCACCTAATCCACCCGCAACCCCCCTCGTTTTGTGGTTTCCACCCCTCAAAATTGCCCAAACGGACGCCTAGACCCCCGTACCCAAGCCCACTAGGCTGCGGCAAGCTGCAAGCTCAAGCCCAAACAGGTGGGTGCCCAAATGGGTCAACAGGGTCCAATAGGGGCAGAAAAATGACTTTTCTCAAAAATGATCCTAGACCATGTGCGACGCTAAACCAAGTGTTTTTGGACTGTTTTGAGCTTGGGGTGGCCCATTTTGGTCCTCCAAAAATCCCAAAATGCCTTGAAAATGGGCTTTTTTGGGGCCAAAAATGGGTCAAAAATGGGTCAAAAACGCATTTTTCCAAACCTCATCCCAGACCATTTAGGGTGCACAAACGGGTGAAATGAGCCTATTTTGAGCCCATTTTGGGGCATTTTGGCCCCTCACAAGTCCACAAAAGCCTTGAAAGTGGGCCTTGTGGTGAAGGGGATCACTTGCAAGCTGATTCCACCCTGTCAACGGCCTTCAATGTGTAACTCATTGGTGTCCCTCCCCATGCATATCTAATGTTCCCTCCCCCACTAGCTGTCCCAATATTCAGTCTTGATTAGGGTCACCGAGCTGGTGGAACCAGTCTTGGTTTTATAACCCTTTTTAGTGTCTAGGGTGGACCTACCAGGTTTAGCAGCAAGCAAGCAAGCAAGCAAGCAAGCAAGCAAGCAAGCAGCACGCACGAAGTGGGGAAAAATCAGAATTCAGTCGTGGTGCTTTGGATTTGGTTGAAATTTTGGTGCATGATACCTATGGGTGTGAAGTACAATCACACAAAATTTGAGCAAGAAACTCAACGGTGGCGGCCGGGAATGGGATTCACAAGTGGCGGACCTCAGTTTCAAAAACTGCAGTTTAGGGCCAAAAAAGCCCTGGAACACATTCAAAACGGCCAAACAAAGGGAAATGGTGGGTACACTCTATGTGCGGCTTGACTTCCCCGTGTCAATGAGCGGCTTGCCGCCCTCTAACTCCATGATATGTCCCGGAAACTGCCCAAAAAAGCCCCCAGAAGCTCCAAATGCCGACAACCACAAACCAAGAATAGGCCATATCTTTGGCTACATGGCTCAAAATGCAATTCCGAGGGCACCTACTCCACCCGCAACCCCCCACTTTTTGTGGTTTCCACCCCTTAGAATTGCCCAAACGGACGCCTAGACCCCAATACCTAGGCCCACTAGGCTGCGGCAAGCTGCAAGCTCAAGCCCAAACAGGTGGGTGCCCAAATGGGTCAACAGGGTCCAGTAGGGGCAAAAAGATGACTTTTCTCAAAAATGATCCTCGACCATGTGCGACGCTAAACCAAGTGTTTTTGGACCGTTTTGAGCTTGTGGTGGCCCATTTTGGTCCTCCAAAAATCCCAAAATGCCTTGAAGACGCGATGTTTTGGGACCAAAATTGGGTCAAAAATGGGTCAAAAACGCATTTTTCCAAACCTCATCCTAGACCATTTAGGGTGCACAAACGGGTGAAATGAGCCCATTTTGAGCCCATTTTGGGGCATTTTGGTCCCTCAGAAGTCCAAAAAGCCTTGAAAGTGGGCCTCGTGGTGATGGGGTTCACTTGCAAGCTGATTTCACTTTGTCAAGAGCCATCAATGTGTGAATCATTCTTGTTGTCCCTCACCAGTCATATCTGATGTTCCCTCCCCCACCAGCTTGGTCCCAATATTCAGTCTTGATTAGGGTTAGGGTCACCGAGCTGGTGGAACCAGTCTTGGTTTTATAACCCTTTTTAGTGTCTAGGGTGGACCTACCAGGTTTAGCAGCAGCAAGCAGCAGCAAGCAGCAAGCAGCAAGCAAGCAGCAAGCAAGCAAGCAGCACGCGCGAAATGGGGACAAATCAGAACTCCGTTGTGGTGCTTCACATTCGGCTGAAAATTTGGTGGATGATACCTATGGGTGTGAGGGACAACCCTACAAAGTATGAGCCAGAAACTCAACGCTGGCGGCTATGAACAGCTGTCGCAAGTGGCGGACCTCAGTTTCAAAAGCTGCAGTTTAGAGCCAAAAACGGCCATTTTTGGGCCAAAGAAGCCCTGGAACACATTCAAAACGGCCAGAAGAGGGAAACGGTGGGTACACTCAACGTGCGGCTTGACTTCCCCGTGTCAACGAGCTCTTTGCGGCCCTCTAACTCCACCATATGTCCCGGAAACGGCCCAAAAAGACCCCCATAAGCCCCAAATTTTGTGCGGATTGGTTGGCAACAGCCACAAACCAAGAACGGGCCATATCTTTGGCTACATGGCTCAAAACGCAATTCCGAGGGCACCTACTCCACCCGCAACCCCCCACTTTTGTGGTTTCCACCCCTCAAAATTGCCCAAACGGACGCCTAGACCCCCATACATAGCCCTAGCAGGCTGCGGCAAGCTGCAAGCTCAAGCCCAAACAGGTGGGGGTGCCCAAATGGGTCAACAGGGTCCAGTAGGGGCAAAAAGATGACTTTTCTCAAAAATGATCCTCCACCATGTGCGACGCTAAACCAAGTGTTTTTGGACCGTTTTGAGCTTGTGGTGGCCCATTTTGGTCCTCCAAAAATCCCAAAATGCCTTGAAGACGCGATGTTTTGGGAACAAAATTGGGTCAAAAATGGGTCAAAAACGCATTTTTCCAAACCTCATCCTAGACCATTTAGGGTGCACAAACGGGTGAAATGAGCCCATTTTGAGCCCATTTTGGGGCATTTTGGTCCCTCAGAAGTCCAAAAAGACCTTGAAAGTGGGCCTTGTGGTGATGGGGTTCACTTGCAAGGTGATTCCACTCTATCAACGGCCTTCGATGTGTGACTCATTGGTGTAAGCTCAAGCCCAAACAGGTGGGTGCCCAAATGGGTCAACAGGGTCTAAAAGGGGCAAAAAAATTGACTTTTCTCTAAAATGATCCTAGACCATGTGTGATGCTAAAACCAGTGTTTTTGGACTGTTTTGAGCTTGGGGTGGGCCATTTTGGTCCTCTGAAAATCCCAAAATGCCTTGAAGACGCGATGTTTTGGGACCAAAGATGGGTCAACAATGGGTCAAAAACGCATTTTTCCAAACCTCATCCTAGACCATTTAGGGTGCACAAACGGGTGAAATGAGCCTGTTTTGAGCCCATTTTGGGGCATTTTGGCCCCTCACAAGTCCAAAAAGCCTTGAAAGTGGGCCTCATGGTGATGGGGTTCACTTGCAAGCTGATTTCACTTTGTCAAGAGCCATCAATGTGTGAATCATTCTTGATGTCCCTCACTAGTCATATGTAATGTTCCCTCCCCCACCAGCTCGGTCCCAATATTCAGTCTTGATTGGGGTCACCGAGCTGGTGGAACCGGTCTTGGTTTTATAACCCTTTTTAGTGTCTAGGGTGGACCTACCAGCTGTAGCAGCAAGCAGCAAGCAAGCAAGCAGCACGCACGAAGTGGGGAAAAATCAGGTTTCCGTCGTGGTGCTTTGGATTTGGTTGAAATTTTGGTGCATGATACCTATGGGTGTGAAGTACAATCACACAAAATTTGAGCAAGAAACTCAACGGTGGCGGCCGGGAATGGGATTCACAAGTGGCGGACCTCAGTTTCAAAAACTGCAGTTTAGGGCCAAAAAAGCCCTCAAACCCATTGAAAACGGCCAAACAAAGAGAAACGGTGGGTACACCCCACGCGCGGCTTGACTTCCACGTGTCAATGAGCTGCTTGCGGCCCTCTAACTCCATGATATGTCCCGGAAACGGCCCAAAATGGCCCCCAGAAGCTCCAAATGCCGACAACCACAAACCAAGAATAGGCCATATCCTTGGCTACATGGCTCAAAATGCGATTCCAAGGGCACCTACTCCACCGCCAACCCCCCACTTTTTGTGGTTTCCACCACTCAAAATTGCCCAAACGGACGCCTAGACCCCAATACCTAGGCCCACTAGGCTGCGGCAAGCTGCAAGCTCAAGCCCAAACAGGTGGGTGCCCAAATGGGTCAACAGGGTCCAGTAGGGGCAAAAAGATGACTTTTCTCAAAAATGATCCTCGACCATGTGCGACGCTAAACCAAGTGTTTTTGGACCGTTTTGAGCTTGTGGTGGCCCATTTTGGTCCTCCAAAAATCCCCAAATGCCTTGAAAATGGGCTTTTTTGGGGCCAAAAATGGGTCACCAATGGGTCAAAAACGCACTTTTCCAAACCTCATCCTAGACCATTTAGGGTGCACAAACGGGTGAAATGAGCCCATTTTGAGCCCATTTTGGGGCATTTTGGTCCCTTAGAAATCCAAAAAGCCTTGAAAGTGGGCCTCGTGGTGATGGGGTTCACTTGCAAGCTGATTTCACTTTGTCAAGAGCCATCAATGTGTGAATCATTCTTGTTGTCCCTCACTAGTCATAGCTGATGTTCCCTCCCTTACCAGCTCGGTCCCAATATTCGGTCTTGATTAGGGTTGAGGTCACCGAGCTGGTGGAACCGGTCTTGGTTTTATGACCCTTTTTAGTGTCTAGGGTGGACCTACCAGCTGTAGCTGCAAGCAGCAAGCAAGCAGCACGCACGAAGTGGGGAAAAATCAGAACTCCGTCGTGGTGCTTTGGATTTGGTTGAAATTTTGGTGCATGATACCTATGGGTGTGAAGTACAATCACACAAAGTTTGAGCAAGAAACTCAACGGTGGCGGCTGGGAACGGGATTCACAAGTGGCGGACCTCAGTTTCAAGACCTGCAGTTTGGGGCCAAAAAAGCCCTGGAACACATTCAAAACGGCCAAACAAAGGGAAACGGTGGGTACACTCCACGTGCGGCTTGATTTCCCCGTGCCAATGAGCTGCTTGCGGCCCTCTAACTCCATGATATGTCCCGGAAACGGCCCAAAAAGGCCCCCAGAAGCTCCAAATGCCGACAACCACAAACCAAGAATAGGCCATATCTTTGGCTACATGGCTCAAAATGCAATTCCGAGGGCACCTACTCCACCCGCAACCCCCCACTTTTTGTGGTTTCCACCCCTCAGAATTGCCCAAATGGACGCCTAGACCCCAATACCTAGGCTCACTAGGCTGCGGCAAGCTGCAAGCTCAAGCCCAAACAGGTGGGTGCCCAAATGGGTCAACAGGGTCCAGTAGGGGCAAAAAGATGACTTTTCTCAAAAATGATCCTCGACCATGTGCGACGCTAAACCAAGTGTTTTTGGACCGTTTTGAGCTTGTGGTGGCCCATTTTGGTCCTCCAAAAATCCCAAAATGCCTTGAAAATGGGCTTTTTTGGGGCCAAAAATGGGTCAAAAATGGGTCAAAAACGCACTTTTCCAAACCTCATCCTAGACCATTTGGGGTGCACAAACGGGTGAAATGAGCCCATTTTGAGCCCATTTTGGGGCATTTTGGTCCCTTAGAAATCCAAAAAGCCTTGAAAGTGGGCCTCGTGGTGATGGGGTTCACTTGCAAGCTGATTTCACTTTGTCAAGAGCCATCAATGTGTGAATCATTCTTGATATCCCTCACTAGTCATAGCTGATGTTCCCTCCCCCACCAGCTCGGTCCCAATATTCAGTCTTGATTAGGGTTGAGGTCACCGAGCTAGTGGAACCGGTCTTGGTTTTATGACCCTTTTTAGTGTCTAGGGTGGACCTACCAGGTTTAGCAGCAAGCAAGCAAGCTAGCAAGCAAGCAAGCAAGCAAGCAAGCAGCAAGCAAGCAAGCAGCACACGCGGAATGGGGACAAATCAGAATTCCGTTGTGGTGCTTCAGATTCGGCTCAAATTTTGGTGCATGATACCTATGAGTGTGAAGTAAAATCACACAAAATTTGAGCAAGAAACTCAACGGTGGCGGCCGGGAATGGGATTCGCAAGTGGCGGACCTCAGTTTCAAAAACTGCAGTTTAGGGCCAAAAAAGCCCTGGAACACATTCAAAACGGCCAGAAGAGGGAAACAGTGGGTACACTCCACATGCGGCTTGATTTCCCCGTGTCAATGAGCTCTTTGCGGCCCTCTAACTCCATGATATGTCCCGGAAACGGCCCAAAAAGGCCCCCAGAAGCTCCAAATGCCGACAACCACAAACCAAGAATAGGCCATATCTTTGGCTACATGGCTCAAAATGCAATTCCGAGGGCACCTACTCCACCCGCAACCCCCCACTTTTTGTGGTTTCCACCCCTCAGAATTGCCCAAACGGACGCCTAGACCCCAATACCTAGGCCCACTAGGCTGCGGCAAGCTGCAAGCTCAAGCCCAAACAGGTGGGTGCCCAAATGGGTCAACAGGGTCCAGTAGGGGCAAAAAGATGACTTTTCTCAAAAATGATCCTCGACCATGTGCGACGCTAAACCAAGTGTTTTTGGACTGTTTTGAGCTTGTGGTGGCCCATTTTGGTCCTCCAAAAATCCCAAAATGCCTTGAAAATGGGCTTTTTTGGGGCCAAAAATGGGTCAAAAATGGGTCAAAAACGCATTTTTCCAAACCTCATCCTAGACCATTTAGGGTGCACAAACGGGTGAAATGAGCCCATTTTGAGCCCATTTTGGGGCATTTTGGTCCCTTAGAAATCCAAAAAGCCTTGAAAGTGGGCCTCGTGGTGATGGGGTTCACTTGCAAGCTGATTTCACTTTGTCAAGAGCCATCAATGTGTGAATCATTCTTGATATCCCTCACTAGTCATAGCTGATGTTCCCTCCCCCACCAGCTCGGTCCCAATATTCAGTCTTGATTAGGGTTGAGGTCACCGAGCTAGTGGAACCGGTCTTGGTTTTATGACCCTTTTTAGTGTCTAGGGTGGACCTACCAGGTTTAGCAGCAAGCAAGCAAGCAAGCAAGCAAGCAAGCAAGCAGCAAGCAAGCAAGCAGCACACGCGGAATGGGGACAAATCAGAATTCCGTCATGGTGCTTCAGATTCGGCTCAAATTTTGGTGCATGATACCTATGAGTGTGAAGTAAAATCACACAAAATTTGAGCAAGAAACTCAACGGTGGCGGCCGGGAATGGGATTCGCAAGTGGCGGACCTCAGTTTCAAAAACTGCAGTTTAGGGCCAAAAAAGCCCTGGAACACATTCAAAACGGCCAAAAGAGGGAAACAGTGGGTACACTCCACGTGCGGCTTGATTTCCCCGTGTCAATGAGCTCTTTGCGGCCCTCTAACTCCATGATATGTCCCGGAAACGGCCCAAAATGGCCCCCAGAAGCTCCAAATGCCGACAACCACAAACCAAGAATAGGCCATATCTTTGGCTACATGGCTCAAAATGCAATTCCAAGGGCACCTACTCCACCCGCAACCCCCCACTTTTGTGGTTTCCACCCCTTAGAATTGCCCGAACGGACGCCTAGACCCCAATACCTAGGCTCACTAGGCTGCGGCAAGCTGCAAGCTCAAGCCCAAACAGGTGGGTGCCCAAATGGGTCAACAGGGTCCAGTAGGGGCAAAAAGATGACTTTTCTCAAAAATGATCCTCCACCATGTGCGACGCTAAACCAAGTGTTTTTGGACCGTTTTGAGCTTGTGGTGGCCCATTTTGGTCCTCCAAAAATCCCAAAATGCCTTGAAGATGCGATGTTTTGGAACCAAAAATGGGTCAAAAACGCACTTTTCCAAACCTCATCCTCGACCATTTGGGGTGCACAAACGGGTGAAATGAGCCCATTTTGAGCCCATTTTGGGGCATTTTGGTCCCTTAGAAGTCCAAAAAGCCTTGAAAGTGGGCCTTGTGGTGATGGGGTTCACTTGCAAGCTGATTTCACTTTGTCAAGAGCCATCAATGTGTGAATCATTCTTGTTGTCCCTCACCAGTCATATCTGATGTTCCCTCCCCCACCAGCTCGGTCCCAATATTCAGTCTTGATTAGGGTTAAACCCTTCTAAGCACCAATTACCTTGCAGAGGTTGTTGGATCAAAGCCAAGCAGGCGTATATAGGGGAAAACGCCACATACCCCCCATTTTGGACCTTTTTGGGCCTATTCGTGTACCCTACCCCAAGGGGTTCAATTGTTAGTTTAACCCCTTGTAACAACATTATTTTGTCCAATGACCGCATCCCCCAATGAGTTTTTCGTCCAGACCCCCCTGACCCCCCCCCAAACTGGAACCCACTTTTTTGAGTTTTTGAGGGAGGTGTGGGGGGTGGGGGTTCAAAAATGTCGAAAAAATGACCCCCCCTGTTTTTGGGTCGAAAATCATGAATCTTTTGGTTTTTTTCAATTTTGAGCCGGAAAAGTGTTTCCAGGTCCCGACTCCATGGGGTTTGTATGGGGTGGAGTGGGACGAGCGCTCATGCAGTTTATGCACTTTTTAGCCATTTTTGCTATGTTGGCGGTTTTGGCGACCTCGGTGACCCCGTGCTACCCTCTGTGAGGGGTGTGAGTGGGGATGTTGTGACACTATATGCCTACTAGGATACGAAAGAACATTTTTTGCAGTTTGTAGCCTTGCCGAGGGCCGGCCAAATGCCCGTGTCAAAGACGCCAAATGGCTGTTTCCACCAATAATGGCCTAGTGAATGGGCTTATACACAACCTGCTTGTGCAGTTTTTCACCTTGGGTTTTCGAAACTTTTTTTTTTGATACCATGATCACCTAAAATGACCATCCAAGGTATGTAAAGCATGTTTTAGGCCGTATTTACGTGTTTTTCACCCTATTTGGGTATTGGGAGCACGGGGGGGGGGGGGGGCTCCTAAGGGATGGGTACACAACCTGCTTGTGCTGTTTTTCACCCTGGGCAGCTCAAAAATCGAAGTTTTTGAAACTTACTTACTTTTTTGATATCGTGATCACCTAAATTGACCATCCAAGGTATGTAAAGCATGTTTTAGGCCGTATTTATGTCGTTTTTTCCCTATTTGGGTATTGGGCGCATGGGGGGGGGGGGTCTCCCAAGGGATGGGTACACAACCTGCTTATGCAGTTTTTCACCCTGGGCAGCTCAAAAATCGAAGTTTTGGAAACTTACTTTTTTGATATCGTGATCACTCAAAATGACCATCCAAGCTATGTAAGGCATGTTTTAGGCCGTATTTATGTCGGTTTTTTCCCTACTTTGTGTGTGTGTTACTTGGGGTAGATTCTCTGCGAGGTGGACTTGCCGAAGGCAATAGAATTTTTGACCCCCCCCCCAAAAGTGATAATCAGTTTCAGGGGATAGAGGCCTCAGAATCAAAAAATCCATTGGGGGATTATCTTATTTGGCAAAATAATGATTTTACAAGGAGCTGGACATCAAATATCATGCCTTGGGGTATGCTATGCGAATGACCCCCAAAAGGGGGGGCATACGACGCCCGTGCCCGCGCTTGATCTAACAACCACTCTTCAAAGTGATTTCGCCGACCGTAGTGCAAAACGGCCCAAAATAATGCTTTTAGGTGCAAATGGGCACCACTATGGCGGCCTAACTGGTGCCACAAGGCTCCCCATGGGATCATAGTTACTTACACCGCCACCAAATGATGACCTGATAGGTAAAAAGCTAATTGTTCGGCAAACCCATGTGGGCCCTTTTCCGTGGAAACGGCAATTTCGCGACTTTCAAACAGGCCATGGCCAACCCTAGGGAGGAGAAGAGGACTAGAGGACTAGAGGCTGCAAAAGCGTTCTTTTGCATCCTATCATAGGTATACTATCACAACATCATCCCCAATACCACCCCTCGAAGGGGGGGGGTACCAAAAATGCTGTCAACAACAAAAATGGCTGAAAACTATATGAGCACTCATCCCACTCCGCCTCAACAAACCTCATAGACTTAGGAGCTAAAAATGCTTTTTCGGCTCACAATTGAAAAAAAAAACCAATAGATGCGCAATTTTGGACCCAACAAAAAGGGGGTGTTTTTTTGCCCTTTTTGACCCCCCCCCCCTCCCCCATATGCAAAGAAGGTGAGTACGTTTGGGTGCTTCAAACACCCCAAAACCCAAGAAGAAATTAAAATAGTGAACCAACATGCTGTGTCGCACAACATTTGCCTCCCCCCCCCCCCAGGTCCATCCCCCTGTGCCGGGCCAGATGAAACCCCTACCTCCCAGTGGAAAGCCAAGATATGCCCCTTCAGGAAGGCAAATGCCGGGTGCTAGCCCTCAAAGTCATGATGCCAGCGGGGGGGGGGGGGATCCCAAAATGGGAACATGGTGGCATAATATATAGGCTCCCCACCTCTCACAATTTCTTAAACCACCCCCAACCCAGTGGGTGGACAACAAACCCACTTATCCACGCAAGGAGGATTACCTTCCAAACGGTGGACAAATCATACACACGACAATACCAACTGGCATCCTCACTCAGCCTTTAAAGCATCCCCTCCCCCATAAAGGGTGGGATTCACATGGGGGATTCCAGGGGGTCCCCAACCAAGAACTCTTGGGGATGTACTATTATTGGACAAAACAATGATTGCACAAGGGGTCAAGCCGCCAATGTAACTCGCAAATGGGCCCAAAAGGCAGGGGCTAGGGGTCAGGTCAAGCGGGGCTTGCGTGGCTTTGATCCAACCATATTTATTTCACGTCTTTCAAGCAGCCCATCCACTCCCACCTCCCGCTAGGGGCATACCATTGAGGGCTACACCTACGCGACGCAGGGCAGGCTTACTTCTCTTAAATTGCACAGAAACAATGAAACTTGCCACAAGAAAGAAAAACCGCTATTCCATGATCATTTGGAGTATTACTAAGCTACTAAGGTGGTGGGGGGTGGGGGGGGGGGGGGCATTGATCTGTTGACACCATCGCTCTCTACAATGGAGAGACTACGGCCCCGGCTCAATGTGCAAAGCGTGGTAGGGAATCCCTAACACCAACCTGGAGTTTTTTGTAGCTGGAAGTAGGCGCCAGAGACTGTCCCATGGCCCAATATGTGCGTGGGGGCCGTAGACAGGTCAGAGACTGGGAGTGTCGCATGAGTACCATAGCAGTGCACACAGCAGTGTGTGTGCACGGCAAAAGTCACACAGACCCCCTTGGCTGATGCGCTACAGCAGGCAAAACGTGATCAACGAAAACCTCTCTGGCCGATGCACCATGGCAGACAAAATGTGATCACACCCCAGACCCCCTGGCTGATGGTGTGGACCTACCACAGGGCAATGGGCTGAAAAACTGGGGGGCAATGTTTGCCCCAAAAGGTGGCATCCAGCTGAGGGGAGTCAGGGGGGCCAAAAATAAAAAAAATCCTTGGGGGACAGTTTTGGGTCCCACAACGATGATTTTTACCTGAGTTAAACATCGGTATGCTACGTGCATACACGCCAAAAGGGGGGGTATATTACGCTCGCCTGCCCATGATGTCATGTCCCTTTGAGGTGATTCCTTTTGTGCTTCTGCACATGAACCATGCCCTTGGTCCCACATGCTTGCTCCTCACCATCTTTCGTTGCTCTGCGATATGAGGGCGCCATCGGGGCAATTGCATTCTCTTGAAGCTCACTGTCATTTTCTGCAGAACAGTGGAAGACCACCTACTTCAATCCCCGTACTCACTTCTTCTCGTTCAATATTCAGATGGTCACCAAACCTGCATCTTGTTTTGAATTTGCACCTCAAGGCCAACAATCCATCTTGTCTGTATCCCTAGGGGGCGTTTTCGCACAGCGCGGGCACAGCGCGCGCACAGCGCCAATTATTACGGTGATTATC
This sequence comes from Eutreptiella sp. 'Long Island Sound 2002', assembly GCA_964036045.1. NCBI lineage: Eukaryota > Euglenozoa > Euglenophyceae > Eutreptiales > Eutreptiaceae > Eutreptiella > Eutreptiella sp. 'Long Island Sound 2002'. The sequence continues at coordinate 151,184,615 of OZ038381.1, read as the reverse complement.
CAGGTAACAACCCTGAAAACCACCCACCTGCGGAATCATGCACAATCAATTCTAAACTCAAAAATTGAAACATCTGATGCTTGCCATGGGTCCCAGGGACCTAAATTCTGCCCCCTATAGCCCTGTCCACTGCAGCAGCCATTCAATGACGCCCTTTCAATCTTCTGAACTTACCGAACTCCCGGTGGTGGAGAACAGCCAACTTTTCGCACAGCGCGCGCACAGTGCACGGTACGCCCCCCTAGTCAGCTGTTGAGTTTCAACGAGCCTCATGTGGCACAAAGCTGTTTGATTTCTCACGTCATGCAATGCTCACTGGCTCTGACAAATTGGATTGAAAGGATCATGTAAACTTACGCACCATTCTGAGGGCCAAAATGCTGCCTGCAAAAATGAACAACCCAAAATGCAGGCAAGCCGAGGGGCATCCACGCGGCAACGACCCTACCAAATACACGTGGAACACCAGCTCAACTCCTCGAAAAACGAGGGTTTCCCCGTAAAATGACATAACTAACAACTTGGCATCAAAACCATCAACACTCCAAAAGCAAACACTGTAATTTCAAAATATCTATCTTCATCCCATACCGTTTACAAATGACCAACTCACTGGTGCCATTTCAGACCCCATGAATACCCTACTGATTACAAATCAGATGCCTCTGCCAGTCACGAGGTTGATACATTGTCAGTCGCCACTAAATCAGATCATGCGGCGTGTGGCCTGACAAAAAGGCAAAAAACATCAAACAAAAACTTTTGTGGACCGGTGGAAAACCCCACCTTGAAGCACAGCAAACCTGTGGTAGGCCTTGTGCTGGAGAGCCATTTGCAGGGTCTGCAAGGATTGAGGGTTGCGCTGGCTCTGCACACACTTGACCAACATCGCAGCGTCGAAATCATATGAATAGAAGGCAAGGCCCCGGGGATTGCGAAGATCCACCAGCATCTCGCCCCCTCGGCCTGACTCAGGCTCAGGAAACATCATCGGGGCCAACAAGGACTGGGAGCTGTTCACATATACAGGGGAATGTGCGCAAATGGTCGGGTTGTAATGTGAGGAATGGGGTTTGGTCCTACGACGTTGTCACAATGAAAAATGTGGGGCCTGTGTGCATTAATCTCTGACAGAATGGGCGCAGAAACTTCTTGCCTGCTTCAGTGAACAAAGAGGAATGATCCACGATAAATGGGTGCTTGGTCGTCATCGTAGTTGTGGTCTCCCAATTGTTGTGAATGGATTTCGGATTCAAAATAAATGAGCATGCATGCCGTTGGTAGTTTCCAATGTAAACGTACACAACTGTTCGCATCGACTGCAGCAGCACAAGACATAACTCTCTCTTGTTACACATCTGCATTCGCATTCTCCTGATCGATATTCTCATATGCACCAACCACCGTTCCATTCTTTCTCACTGTACCTTGTATTGCGGCGCTTCTTGGGGTAGGGTGAATCGTAGTGCTCAATCAGATCTTACTGCGTTTGTCAATCAATCCCTCCTTCGAAAAAATGAGCTTCATGTAGAATAGAAAACTCGCCTCCCAGGAGGGTTGTCAATGGTAATACCATTGGAGGATCCCGCAGTGATTGGAGGATCCCGCAGTGATGATGATGATGATGATGATGATGATGATGATGATGATGATGATGATGATGATGATGATGATGCGCCCTCAACACTGCCCAAATGACGCTGTGAAATGAGATGGGCCCTGTACCGGCATGCCATTGGCCTTCTTACCGAGGTGTCAGTGTCCCATATCCCTGTGTTTGTCAGTCCCCGTTTGAAGTGTTGAGCTGGGTTGCTGCCGCTCGCCTTTCCTGACATTTTGATGGGGATGGGCTGACAGTAAATGGGTTCGGCGAGGAAGAGGGGTTGGACCAGGAGAGTGGGGGGAGGGGGGCATAGGCCTGTGAGGGGCTTGTGGCATCCCGTTTAAACCCATACAAACCTGTCCCAAACCTGTCCCAAACCATCTAATCGCACAAAATCCGTCCAAAAACCGCAAATCACAGAGGCTGTGGGAATGGCAACTGAATCGGAGTGGTGGGGTGATGGTGGTGCTGCTGCGGCTGGCAATCATCACTTCCCCATCTGCTCCATCTCATCACAGCAAAACACGCACCTCACTGGAAGCGCTGGGATTTGCAGCGGGTCGGTCCAGCTCACCCAGTGCTCTGCATGGTTGCAGTCCAGGAAATGGATACAATGCCCAGGCACATACACGACCAATAACCCATTGACAGTGCCAAAGCACACCCGCGGCTGTGCCTCACGGTCCCGCTTCTCCCCGCTGCGGCTGTGCTTGTGATGGTGGTGCAGGGACCGGGCATGGCCTTCTGGCTGGCGGGAAATCCCCAGGTCGTCCGTAGGGGCGGCGTCGGTGTCTTTGCAGCTGCAAAATAATGGGCAGGGCAATCAATAGAACGGATGGGAACCTATCTGCCATGCCCCTGCTTCCAAAACTGAAAGCGACAAACAGACCAACAAAGCCCAACATATTCTTTCGGCACATGTCTAAGGGGGAGCCCTTGCACTGCGCGCTACTTTTTAGACTAGGTTCCCTCTGAAGAGTCCCCAAGCACACCCCTTCCAAACACCCTTATATCACCCCTGCCTCAGGAGCATGTCCCACTGTAGACCCTGGGAGACCTCCTTCAGTGGGGGCAGCACGTGGTCCATCTTCCACGAATGGGGGTGGGAGGATGGACCCAGGGGTGCTGGGTATGGCTGTCTAGCATAGTCCCGCTGCCGATCGTCTCGGGATGACGGCATGGTACGTCTTGGCTAGCATGAAGGATCCTTGGTGCTGATCAAGTCTGTGAGGTCACCTTCGATTATAGTACTTGAACGTGATATAGCACTTGGAGAGGATGCTGGATTGTCCCTCGGCCTTGATCATGATCCTGAGGTCCGACATCAGCCGTGCCTGCTCGGGGTCCCCGTGATGGGGGGTTAACAACAAAGAAACATGGCCTCTGCCTTCTTGAGGTCCCATGGTGGGGAGAAATCAACCTAGGAAAGAGTGGATGTGGTGGAAATGAGCAAAAAAAAGTGGGAAAAAATGGAAATGGGTGAAACTAGGTGAAAATCCAAAAATGCCATATTCCCAATGTGGAAGATCAAAATGTACTCTCAAACAAGAATGATGCCCCCCTGGTATCACAAAGTATGGGTCTCTAGTACGGCCACATGCCCAAATAGTTGCACTGCGCGCGCACTGCGCTAAGTGCGCTCCCTTAGACGAAAAGACCTCAAATTTTCTGATATTCAGCGTGCACCGTTACTCTGCTAAAACCAGCCTTGCTGCGCAATTGAGCCCACGGTATAATCCGTGGGTGATGTGCAATCCGCAATCCACACTCAACACAGGGATGAGAGGTTGCATACCTGAATTTGCCTGGGATGAGGTTCAAAGTGTAATCCATCCGCATTTTTGTGGAGAAGCAGTAAATGGACACCTCGATTTGCCCTGTGAGGCAAAATTGGGGGGGGGGGGGCTGGGGAGGCTTGCTGACCAGCCCGCATTTCTCCGACCTCATGCATGCCGAGTCCCTGTGGCGCCTGAGACACTGTGCCACTGGCCCAGTGGTCAGTATGCCTTTCTCCGGTCAACAAAATGATTGTGTTTAGAAACCCCACAAACCCAAAAACCCACAGAAGGGCAGAAGAACGCTACGAATAGACACCATGGTCAAGCACCAACAGTCCCCAAGAAAATTTTCGCACACTGCGGCATACTGCGGCATGCTTCAAGCTGTTGGTGGGGGCAAGGTCCTTTTCCAAAACCCACATAGGTGGCAAAATAATGCTTTTTCCCGGGAGGTGGTGCAGGTTCAGGTTGTGCTGGAGGAACGCTGACAGGAATAGTAGGCAGTTGTTGAGGTGCAGCTTCTGGTGCCTGTTTTGGTACAGGTTGTGCAGCAGCTTTATGGGCATGTGAACCAGGTTTCTGTGCATATGAACTGTAACATTGTTTCACATTATCGCCCAAAACATGGTCCTTAAGGATGGCCCCTTTCGTAGATAACCACACAACACAAAGACTGCAATGCAATTTCCCATCTGTGACTCACCTTGGCTGCTCCTGGTTGTCTCCTTGTTCCTCACAGGTTTCTGTGACCCCTCAATCGTGGGAGTAGCAGTGGGAGTTGACATCAAAGAAATGGGGAAATGATACAAAAAAAGACGAAAATCTGTGGCACATCAGGAGACAGGTGTAGCTGTGTGAACCCACCTGGAAAATTCAGACCACTGCGGCATGCTGCAGCATGCTTCAAAACCCCCACCAACGGCTCCTAAAATCTAATGCTGCGGCATGCTGCGGCTGTTGGTGCTTGGTCCGTTATTACCAGGTAATCATCTACATCTTGTGCACCAGCGCTTCTAGACCTCTGCACTCCTCATCAAGCATACCTCCACATGTTTTCTCAATGTGCTGCTGGCACAAAACAACGCGTGGAGGAAACTGCAAGAAATGGTGCAGGACAACAGAGAGTGGGCTGTATGTTTTGTGGTGGATGGTCATCCAGGGGTGGGCAGTGGCAAGCAGCTTGGAAAAATGGACAATTGAATGAGGTTGCAGAGGCAAAGCCTCATCTTCTGGCGTGGCACAAGTGATACACTACCCTTGCTTGACAGCCTGATCCCCTTGTCCCAACCTAGACCTTGTCTTTAGCCCTGTTACTCACCCGCAGGCTTTCCCCGTGGTGCTTTCATAACCTCTGTCCCCAAGGATCTTGTTGAGTGGTCCAGGTGGTTTTGTGATGGCGATGCACAATGGATGTGCCTGGCCACTGCAATTCCTCTGCATCTGCGCAGTCTTTTCAGGCGGGCTATTGTTGTGTGCTTTTCTCCTTGCATTTCTGCAGAGTGGTGCGCTTGTCGTCCTGTACTTCACGGGGCTACAAGGTGGCACATACCTGGAGCGTTGGGCAACCAGCCCCACTTGGAGGTCCCATTGGCAATGTGGTGACACCCTGTGCACTGCCAGAAGAGCACGCGCGCACCACAGAAATTGACATTTGGACAGCTGAGCTCTAAAGCCTTTGTGCCATAAAATTCTGGTAACCCTCTTGCTGGGGTTAATCTATGCATTTTCAAATCCGGGGCAGAAGCATCTGTGGTACACAGTGAGAGAGTGCCAATTTTCAATTTTCAGGGCTAAGTACTTGAGATCAGGCCTCCACATGGTATGCAGTCGCTGGGTTCCTCCCCTGTGCCCAGGAGGTGCAGTGTGCGCAGTCACAACAATGAAGGAGATAACAAGACAGTTCAAGTGCATAACATGCCATGACCATTTTATTTTTTGCACAAGCTGTCAGGTGTGTGGTGTGCCAACACTTCAATCTTCACTTGCAGGTGAGGGTGCTGAAAAGTCTCAAGCCCCAATTCAAAGTCTGTGCGCGATCGCAACTGTCCATGTGCATCATGACAGTAGACCTTGGTCAACAATGGACTGAGGGCCCTTGCACTTATGTGCTTCTGAGTTCAACCACCACCGTCAGTATGTATGGAAGATGTGTGCAACTCTGCCCCCCATTCCTCCCCCGCCCGGTCTGGGAGAGTGGGACTCACAAGTGCTGCTTCTGCCCCCTGGAGTCCGTTCCATGCCGGCACTGTGCTGCCAAATCGCCCAAATTATGATTTTTTTATACTCACTTGGTTAGCCATTTTGGCTTGTTTCACATGCCTGTTGTGGCTCAACCCCGCAACTTCTGAAATGAACCCGGATACTTTCCCACTCAATTGGTGTCCAACTGATGAAACGTGCATGTTGCCCCCCCTCCTCCTTTTCACATGTAGAATCAGGGCACAACAGTAGTAAAAAAGTGGCACTCAAGTGGGCTCCAGGGTCTCACTTCCACAGCTTTGCCAAGGTGGTATATCCTGTCCTTTGTGCCCGCAAGTCCCACATGGGACCTACAGAAACGTGTCCAGGCCCCTTTACATGGCTATGGCCTCTAGAGAGACCACACAGGGATGAAAACTTAGAGATACCAAATTTTTAGGGTGTGTTTTTGGGTGCTGTCATAACACCTACCACAATCGTCGGTCTCCTCTTGGTGTCCCGGTTGCATACCTAGCCTTCCATGGGAGTTCAACAAAGCATGGACCTACAGAGATGGGAAAGGCTAATAGTTTGCACGCCTAAGCCCTATTGGGCCCGAACTTTCAACCCCGCCCCCCCACTCAATATCCCTTCGCCCCACTCAATATCCCCTAGGGGGATATCAAATGCCCCCGGGCATATTACATGCCCCGGGGTATATTAAATGAAATGCACATACCATTTTAGACATCTTTGCCAATACTTCCATCACATTAAGACTTACGGTGCCTCAATGTCTTCACCTGCTACACCACAGAGGCAGTTAAAAACGGCAAATTTCATGTGTACGATCTGCTGATGGAAAAAACGCAAAAATGGCCAAATTGGGGCTTCCAAGGCGTGGGCAAGTTTGGTCACCTAACGGGGTATATCTGAGCTGCACGCGCGCTGCAGGCTATTTGCGGCACATTTTCCCAGAACGGCCCAGGCTTCCCCCCCTCCTAGGTTAGGCCCCTTCGGAGAGAAAAACCCTTGGTGGTAAGGACGGTTGCTTGGTCGCAATACATTGCCAAATCTCCATGCCGTGTCAGGTGCTCCCCCAAAGCCTTGGTGACGCACAGTAGTTGGCATCTGCGATCCCTGGCGCAGCAATCCACCCTTGTCCTACAAAAACATTTCATTCGTAATTCTAGCACCTTCAATAGTTTGCCATCGCAGCTTTTTGTCAAAACCAACAACACAATTGGAACAATCCTAAAGATGCAAGACAGTTGGAAGGATTCAAAAATTACAATCAGTTTTGAGAAGTCCACTTGTTATCATCACAACGGTGAGAGAGAGAAGGGGGTGAGAGGGTCAAAAAAAGGGAGACAGATGGAGGCCATGGTCCGCAGGGCAATGGATTGGCTAAATAGCATAGATGAACCATTTGGCGAGGCAGTGGGACACCGCTCAAAAAGATAAAATGAACTGATTGCACTGGAATTCAACGGTTCTGCAATTGCTCAACTCTGGGATGCCGACTGTTCTGCTTGCCGGTGGTTGGCAGCAGTCCAAGTAGTAGCATGGTTTAACGGTGGGTTGCAAGCATGCAGAACATCGTTCAGGTGCAGGCCTCAGGTCCCAACATCAGACAAAAGGGGGAAAATTGGGAGCTTCCCTCCTCTACACTTGGACACACTTTAGGGAGGTCGAGCTTCACGACATGCAAATAGATGGAGGCCTCTGGGGAGCTTGTTGTGTTTCGCCAGGCAAATGGGGTGTATACTGAATGGGACCGCAGCAGGCGCTGGGGCAGCCACATCTGCGGGTGCGCCTCCCATAGAACCTGTGGAGAATGCAAAGCGGGAGACATGCAATGTGAGCCCTCCTAGTCCAAAATGGCTGCCAGCACACATGAGAGAAACCACCCTGCACGTGTGGGGGAAACCACGGTAGGTGCACAGCCGAAATACCGACATGCACTGTGGTGCTTACATCATTTCGTGGAATAGACTGGCTTCAAAATACCCCTCCTGCGCACAGAAGCATGCCAACATCATAAACCAGAGACCCACACACCTTGCACCACCACCACCACCACCACCACCACCACCACCACCACCACCAGCAACACACATTGTACTATGTCTGCCGCCACCAGTGATCAGACTGCTGTTTGTGTCATTGCCCTTGTTTACAGGCATGGACAATGCAGGCACAAATCAAATGCAGGAAAAAAACCAGCGTGCAGAATCCCAGCCATCTGCCTGCACGCTCATCCACATGCACACCTCAGCCTTCGTTTTCCCCATCTTGTAGCACCGCACCACCGTCTCAAAATATTCCTGGCTGTCTTTTGCCTCATGATCCTTGGCTTTTGTTGGTGCCGAAATAGTGTATAAAATGTTGCGAGCAGAACCCTTTGAAAAAGAGACTGGGTGTGGCAGGATGACTGAGTTCCAACCCAACTTCAACCTAAACCCCATGAATATGAGTCAGGATTGAGTTTTGGGACTGAACTGGCGGGGAAAGGATCCTGCACAATGCACACGCGCACACTGCAGGTTGCGCACTTGGCGCTGTGCACCACACGAGGACACACATGCGCAAATCTAGCATGTTGTGTAATGCTTAGCACATAATCTGCACACAGGGAAACTCTTCAGGGAATCGGGGTTGCCTGACCCATTTGCGGTTTGTGTCTATATCCCCACATACTGCTGCCTAGGATGCATCAATGCATGGGCCTGAAGAGTGTTCATGTGGGCTCGACACAGGCCAAAAACACTTGCATTAGTTTCCCAAGCAGTCTGGAAAAATGGGGACTTGAATCCTTTTGTTTGCAAAATGGCCCAATTTCAAGGCTTTTTGGGACTTTTTTGTGGGGGGGGGGGGGTAATCACAAGCTCAAGGCTGGCTGGAAACATTTGATTGGGCATCCTAAAGGTCCAGGATCACAATAGAAAAATTGCACCGTTGACCTCTTTTGGACCGTGTTGGACCAAAAATGGTACCTTTTCAAAGCTTTTTATAGTTTAGAACTCTTTTTGGGTGAAAGTAGGCCATAAAAAGCTCAAAATGAGGTGAAATAGGTGCAATGGCAAGGGGGCAATCAAATAGCTCTTGGTGTCACTCTACCAAAGGTTCCACCTACACCTTCCCTTAGCTCACCTTGGGTTGTACCTCCCCTCCTTTTTTACACCTACATGGGGGTAGAGGTTGGGTCTTTTAGAACTCTTTTGCTGGTGGGAGGGTGGTCTAATAATTCCCCCATCCCCCTTTCTTGTGGGGTTGGGTGCAAGGTTGGGGTCAGCGCTAAAGGATTTTCTTCCAGTGTTTTGTGTTTGGTTGGGAGGATGGGAGGTTGGATGGGTGGGTGGGTGCCCCGTCGGTGTGTGGTGCTAACGCTAGTTGATGTGAAAGGGCGTTGCTCCACGATGTGTCGTGCAGCTTGATATTGTATGGTGCTTCGTGGTGCTGCTTGCTTCGTGATTCTTGTTCCCCTTTTCAAACAGTTCTAATTGGGGTGTTCTCAAAGCAAAACACCCTTCACTTTTAGAAAGCTTTTATGACACCAAATCAGAACCATTTTAGAACGGGCACCCAATCACACAAACATAGCAACACAATAAAGTACCAAACATGGAGGTTTTAGTGCTTGTGATGCGACTACTGCCATTCCTGCAGTTTGGCTTGTGTCTTTCCTTCTACTTCCAACCATCCTACGAATCTAGTAGTGTGCTATGCTGTGTGGCCGCAAGGTATCAAGAGGTTACTTATCAATGTACAAAAACACCAAAAATGACAGAACACAACAACCAAATAACAGAAGAAGAAAAAAGAACAAAATGACACGCTGTTCACAATCAATTGGAGGAAAAAGCTAGAACAGAATATTGTTGGTTGTGCAAGTGTGTGAGCATGCCAAAGAGGGATGGAACCATTTTGACTGTGCATGTGCCTAGGCCTGCATGGCCTTGGCCTGGCACGATTCCTGTAGCATATTGGCGGCTTTCCACAACAAATTGGCCGCCGTCTGGGCCGGGATGTGCCCAGACAAACAGGGCAGCATCTAGGCTGGGAATTGCTTTGGACAAATGAGCTGGTGTTGGGGCCAGGATTTACCTGTACAAGTGCACGCCATCCGGGTTGGGATTTGTCTGTACAAACAGGCCAGCGCTCAGCCGAGACAGCCCAAGAGCATACGTGGCAATACTGCTGCCATGCCTCCAATATTGTGTTGTATGTACCTCACAATTTTCAGGGGCTTGCAAATCTTGGGAGCAACATGGTTTGCACAAGTGCCCTACGTTTATTAGTGTATGTGTATGCGCATGGCATGGGTAATATTAGGGCACAACACACAGACACACCTAGGGATTCCTCCCAAAAGGGGCCCTGCGAAGCCCCGCCCCAAAGCCTCTCTTGAAGGATGAAGGAGCCCCTGAAGGGACCCGCTGTTGTGGATGATCTTGATCTCATATGGCTCCTGCCTACACTGAGCTATTTTGTTTTCCTCTTCTTCTGTGGTGTAATCACCAAAATGGCGGCTCAAGCAACTGATACCAGGGGGGGGGGGGGCGTTGAACATTGAGAAAGTGTGATGTTTGGAATGGCGAAATTTGGTGCGCGCAAAATTTGGCACCAATTCTTAGGTGGCAAAATTTGGTACAAAATTCCCAGATTGTAGCACAAGAACAAGCATACACTGCGACTGTTGGCTTCTTGATGCTTGCTACTATTTCCTGGAGGCTTCTGAATGCCCTGCTGTTATTTCCTGATGGCTCCTGGATGCTGGCTGATATTGTTTGGAGACTCAAGTGAAGCGAATTGATCAAAGATTTCGAAACTGGACCACAGACCACACCCCTGGCACCATACAGCACGAGCTGTGTTGCCGAATTCTCTTGGAAATTATGGACGAACCATCATGTAGAACGGGATGGCAACATTTGGCACAAATTCTCAAATTCCATGGCAAGATTTGATACACTTTTTTTTGTGCGGAAATTTTGCCATTCCAAAATTTGCCGATTCCTAAACCCCCTGCCCCTGGCATTCCAAGGTGAATGGCCTCCAATCCAAAGCATGCCATGCTAACGTGTCTGGGTACATGTGATAATATCACGCACCTGCGACTCTTTTTGCACTGCTCCCGCGACAAAGGGGCATTTGGGCTAAGAGAATCTGCACCTCAGTCGAGTGTCACCTTTGATGGGGAGGGGGACCACCTTTGTGCATGCCATACAAAACAGAAAGCTGGACTCTACTGAAGCCTGCAGACCGATTTCCGCGTCTGAAATGACGATAAAATGAGCAATTGATGTACCTCATGCTCCAAAAATTGGTGCTGGTGTGAGGTCTGGGTTAGGTTTGGATGGAGCATGGACCTGCTGCGGGAACCATTGAAACCACAAAAATGTGAAGCAAACATGAGCCACAAGGTCCGGCTGCGCTGAGATCACACATCGCTTTTTGCCGTCACACTTGCGCTCCTCTGTCCTGAAGGTGAAAAGACAGCATCCAGCAAACAGGCACCTGTGCAAAGCACAGCAACAGGAGGAGCACAGCAGAGGTGGGGGTTTCAATCCAGGCCAAAGATTAGTGCTGTTCTGGACTAATCAACTAAAAGTTTGGTTGGTACCCCCCCCCCCCTTGCGCAAGCACGGCCAAGGTCAGAAAAACAACGGTCACACGGGGTCCCCGTGCTTAGACAAGCCCGTGCTTGCGCGCGACGCGCAACACAAAGAGACACTGCACACAGAAAACCTGCCCGTACCCCACACCAAGCACATCACTCACAAACATGGCACTAGAACACAATGTGTAGGCAAAATTCAGCATGGTCCTCGTGTCCTTACTGCCCATCAACGGGTATGGAATAGAAACCCTTTCCAACCTTGCGCTTCATCTTAAATAGTTGCACATGTTTCCCCTTCGGGGCAGGCTTTGGAGCAGGCTTGGCTGCAGGTTTGGAAATTGGTTTAGGCTTCCTATTCTTGGGGACAAAACTGTCATCAACAATATCTTTGGTGAAGTAAAGCTTGTCCTCGAAAACATGGCCGAGGCCCCAAATCCCACAGCCTGCTTTAGCCCATACCAGCTGCACTTCATCATCCTCCCCAGAATCTGAGCAAGACGATGAATCATTAGAAGTGAGGAGCTCGGAGTCAGAATCAGTGCCACTATCATGACTAGAATCAGAATCAGAATGAGGTCTCGTATTCTCAGGGTGGTGCTCACGAAAATCAGCATCCTCCAATTGGCTCAACTTCATGCCATTGGGGAAGATGGCCTTTCTCATGGCTGAGCGCAGCTCATCATCATAAATGGCATTCTATGCCTCGGAAACCCACTTCCCAAATTGTGCATGTGACGGGTGAGGCATAGCATCTGTGTCCTTCAGCTTTTTTGTCTTTTCGATCACCCACGGAGCAAACAACTCCTCCATTTCGATGTTAATTTTTTTGTTCACCTCATGTTTGTCGCATGCTTGGGCCCACATGGTACTATTTGGAGGGGACCCATAGGGGGAATCTTTGCACTGCGCGCGCACTGCGCGCTACTTTTAGACTATGTTCCCCCGGAAGAGCCCCCAAGCACACCCCTTGGAAACGCCCTTAGAATTAGGTGACCCAAACTGCCCCAGCTCAAGAAAGTTGCAAACCACCTTCCCTGAACATAACACACATCATGCACATCTCGAAAGGCCATGAACAGCGCATTGGTCGCCACCCTCAAGAACACACAACTGTCTTTCTGGTTCCTTTGTCAACTAAGTACACATTGAGAATACGCAACTTGTGTGCACAACATGACACAGTTGCAGAATCAAAGAAATGTCACACTGTCACATGTGTGCGTGTCAATGCAATCCGTACAATATTGCAATTCACACTTGTCACACATGGACATCTTTTCAGGGTCAAACTTGGTGCAACAAAGGGCACAAACATCCCCATCATCACCCACAACATCCTCATCATCATTGTCCTCCTGTGTAGGTGCGGTCCATACATGTGCAGGTACGTGTTCCCATGGACCAAAGAAGGGGAACAAAATCAGAAGTCAAAACCTAGGCCAAGGGTCACCATGATGCACCACGCAACAAAGCGTGGATTCAAAGATTGTCCCGGTTTCCTCAATAGCACCGGAAGGTTGGGGCCCAAAAGAGGGCGGAAATGCTACGTCACCCCTGCATTCTCGGGGGTCCCCAAAAGAAGGGGAACAAAATCAGAAGTCAAAACCTAGGCCAAGGGTCACCATGATGCCCCTAGGGGCCCCTAGTATCACAAAATATGGGTCTCTAGTACGGCCAGACGCCCAAATAGTTGCACTGCGCGCGCACTGCGCTTAAGGCTCCCCCATATAATGGCGCTCCCCTCTTGCGCATTAACTTGGAAACTGATGCATGCATGTGTGAAGGGGCACCATCCACACCATACAAACATTCCTCGGTTGTGGTCAATGGAGTACGGGATGCCGGCAGCCGTGGTGGCAAGCTCCCAGCCGACAGGCAAAGGAGTAGGTGGGGCAGGGCTGGCACGCCCGGAGGGGAAGCCGTACGCATTGGTGACTGCCCTCGTGTTGGTGAGGCCTCCGAACCTGCCTCTGATGGTGATGGGGATGGGCTGCGAATTGGGAAGAGGACGCGATCAAAAGGTGCATGATGCTCAAGCTCATGCCCATTCCTCATGTACTTCAAATGAATGAAGTCATCTCCATGCGTAGAAGGACCAACGATGGTGGCAGGTGCATGCCCACCAGTGGATCGGATGTATGTGACACCCAAGCCAGCAATAGCAACATTTTTCATGGCTAAAAACCACAGCAAAACAATTACCATTGGGTTGCAGTACCAATCAGAATGTTGTTGTGAGCAAGAGGAACCATCACAAACATGACCCAGCCCTTCTTTCCCTGTACAATCAGCGCGCAATCACGAAATGAATTTCTGACCATAAAAACCGTGGTCAGAAAAACCCATCAAAACAACGGTCACACGGGGTCTTCGTGCTTAGACAAGGCCGTGCTTGCGCAAGGGGGGGGGGGTATGCTGCAAGTTAGGTGTGTCACTACTTTTGTCTTGGTGTTGGTGTGAGCAAAGGGGAAGGGGGATGAATTGCAATCATGAACTGTCCAATCCAATTGCGATGAATGAATTGCGGAAAATTGCTGAAAAATTGTAAGAAAACGCATGCAACCCTCCTCAACCATAAAGCAACAACACCTCTTGACTGTCAGGCAACGTTTTTTCTTTGCATTGTATAACTTGGTCCAAGGGCGACTTCAATTTCCCCCCTCCGCTGTAAGAGCACGTCGTGACCTGACTGATTCTCGGTTCTCTGGCTGACGGGCCACCTATCTGGCGGGCTGCTTTCTCTGGGATGAAGGGTCCCACATCCCATTCTGGTTTCGACCACGGTTGCATGTGGTGCACCCCCCGGTGGACCTCTGTTGACATAGCACTGCTGGGAAAAATCGCTTGGTTCATTTGGCTGGTAACCACCCACCAACCTGCCTGCAACGCAGCACCTGATGGTGTACAACTCTATGCGCTCCTTGTCCAAGAAGAACAGAAATGAAGAGTTGTGCTTCCCAGGTTTGCTTTCATTCAAGAACTGGATTCTGCACAAACGAGACGTGAGCCCTCATGCCGCCCGCGCAGCACAAACGCGCAAAGCCACCACACACCCTGCCAGAACACACGCAAGCGAACAGAGCAACAAAGCGGTTGTCCGAGAGTCGTTGCCTTGTCAGGCTGCAAACAACAACAATAGCCACCTGGAAGTGGCGGATATTCTTTATAGTTAAAGGCAGACAGACCCCCCTCCCATGTGGCAGTGCCTGGTTATCCTCAAATGCACTTAGCGACACGCAGCAGGCAGATGCAAACAGCATCACCACATGCATCTGCAGGCTGAGGGATTCAACAGACTGCAGACAACCGAGAAAGAGAAGAGCGACTGAAGCAGCGAGGGCCCGCAGGTTCCTGCATGAGGCACCAACGCCTCTACAGGCAGTACAGTACACAAAATGAAGAGAGACAGATGTGGTGTCAATTCACACACGCACAAACTTCCCGTGATTCGACCATTCCCCCTTCCCCCTCAACCTTTCAACTTGTTTGGCTTCAGGCCCTATTTTGCCGTTCTGTTTCAGCACAAGTTCCACCTCAACATGATATTCTGGAGGATAGTCGGCATTTGCTTTTGGCCTCTACTTGGTTCCCCGCACAGCAACCGTCGTGGTTTGTCAGGACTGTCTTTGTGAAAAAGCGCTGCAACCAAACCAAACACACACACACACTTTTTGATTGATTAGTTTTTCCCTCCTTTCGTCTGGAGGCAAGGTGTCTAGATGTGTCTAGATGCAGAAGAGATGGGGCGCCACAGAAATCACAAATGGATCCTGTTGAGCAGCTCAATCTGTGCTGCGCCGCAACGCATGTGCGCGGTGCCAAAATTGGGTGCAACCAGGTCCCAGGGCACGTTACCATTGCCTCTGTGCCCCCCCAAGCGTGCCTGTAGGTAGGATGCCCGGCCAGGACAGGCACAGGCGCGCACCTTTGGCTCACTTGGGGTCTGCGGATGTTCAGGTCAAAATACAAGCGGTTGGGAAGCGTCTCGGCCAGATATGACACATAGTTCTCCTCCTGCACTCCTGCACTCCGCGCCTCTGCCTGCGACCACACAGTGTGAATGGCCCACCTGCGTTGGAAAGCGACCAAGTTCCCTTCAAGCACCACAAATTGACTCACCACATTGTTCACACCACACGGTATTGACGGTGTCAAAAGACACCCATGTACACCACCAGACAATCTGCTGTGTAATTCGTGAGACATCGTGCGACCAATATTGTGGAAAAAAGTCCATCACTGATTCACCACAGGAACAGGCTATGCTTTCAATTGCACTCTTTTGACATTCCCATGTAGCGACATGATGACCTGGGGACAGCAAAAAATCTTCCCAAAACAGCATGGTAACTGGTCGCTGTGCTTGGCCCAGGCAGTGCTTGGACAAGGAGTGAAAAGCAGAAGGGGGGAATTCCAGAAACAAGATCCGAAAACAGTGTTGGTTGCGAAAAACAAGAACCATGACCCGCGGCCGGAACAGGCCTCGTCTGAGGGTCGAAGCTTGGCCCTGGGGGAGCCGGTGACCGACGACATGAGCAGTCTCCGTTCTTGTGCCAACCTACCGGCGGTGTGCCTGGATCGAAAGGCCTCGTACAATTCTGTCACGCGAGCACTACCCGCCAGTTTCTTTCGTCAGGTCACCTCCTCGCGGCTCTGGGTGAAGCCACCGTACTGGGAAACCCACCGCGACACGGGATGGTGGCGCCCCACAGTTCGCTGGATGACGGTCTGTGCCGCCGTTTCTGGGTGGACATGCTCGGGCCTCAACCCACTTCGCCAGCCAATTTTCTTCTCGAACTGTTAGGGCCCATCTTAAAGTCAAACGTGAACCTCACTAACTGAGCTTGAAGAAGCTCGCCAGAGATGGGCTGATCGATCACAGGATTCTGCTTGCGCTCGAGGAGTACTTAAATCACTATCTCAACGAGAACCATTGCTCTCAATACATTTGACTTCCTGCATAACGAACCAGTGATTCTCCCACGAAATCTCCTTTGGGGTCGATTCGGGGAGGATACTCAACTCGTGACCCTGGTGTTAGTGCATGGTGTGTTTTTTGTCTCCATGTCACAGAAAGATCCTGAGGGAAGACTATGAATCAATCAAATGAACCACTATTGTACAGGAAGGGGGCGAAACAACGCTCCATCCGGGTTGTCTGCCTGGTAGGCATCTGCAGGCCTTGCGAAGAGCCTAGAGCCGTCAGAGTCGACCCAAGGTTTAATGTGCAGAGAGCGGACGGGCAACAAGGGCAGAGCCTACAGACCTCGTCTACTGCTTTGTAGCACGGTTTCGATTTGGGGCAACTGCACAAACAAAGGGAATACCATCCGTCATTCGTGGCCCGAAGCCTACTCCCGTCTGCTCTTGTGCACTCATAGCCAGAACGTTCAGGTGTTCAGGACTGTTTTAGGACCCTGCGTGGTGAAGCCGGCCTGTCTTGTTTCTCAAAGAAAAGATTTGTTTGTACCGCTGTTGGGGTTTCCAACTAATATTTCAACCACCAAACCACAGGAGCAGCGTATCGTTGGGATATCGCTGAGAGTCAAGAGCCAGGGGGTACCGGCTGGCTGCCTGGTGACGACGCAGCAACGTCGTGATGATCCCCAATCACTTTTGATTTCTTCGCCGTGAACGCCAACACCGTGCGCTGAGGATTCACTGAGGCACTCACGATTTTCAGCGTAGATTCGTGTGCATACAACTCACGTCGCTGATGGGTTAGAACGTCGTATGAATCGATGTATGTGCGAAACTTGTCGTTTTCATCGTATTCATCACGGGAAAGCAGGATGACGTTGTCACACTCCTGACCAACAACATGGATGGAGGGCTTCTTGCGGTGGTGGTGTAATTGGTTGTGTTGGGTCTTGTCGTGACCTTTGGGAGGAGGTATAACAAGCTCCTCCTTGAAACGGATCATGTATGGGACAATCGCTTGTCGAAGGACATGTATGCTGCAGAACAGAAGAACAGGAGAATTTCCCCCCCAAGCCCAGCAATTCAACTCGTTCCAGGGTGTGTGCATAACTTTGGTCGTCCAACCAAGGCAAAATTAAGTTTTGGGAGTTGCTGCCCTCGTCGAAGTTCTGAAACAGCTCATAATCGTGACGTGCCAGCCAGCCCGAAAAGAGAAATTAAAAGGGGATTGCAACAGCAACTATTTCATGCCTTCAACGATGTCAATTCCGCCATGGAAGTTGTGATCGGGATTTCTGTGGTGGAGGATTATCAAATACAATAAAAAGACTGAAGGATTTGCCACCTTGCTTCCGCCAGATTCTTGTCAAGTCCTTTCTGCTTTTTCTTTGAATATAGTAAGGCAATCAACCCCTTCGTGGGGCGCGGTCTTCTGCGGGGTGTGTGGCCATCCGAGTGGCCATTCGTGCACAGCTCGTGCTGGGTCGCGCGTGCAACCAGCACTGGGATTTGCGCAAGTGTTATCGGGGGGAGAACAAGGGAGGGCGGAAGGCAAGAAGCAGGCTCGAATCATTCTCGGTGGAACCATGAAGGATTTTGTAGCCAAGCCTAGGGGTACAGTTATAAAAAAAGAGTCCATGCTCACAATGCATGCAACACCATCTAAACGAGGTATAGCCTACCTACTAGCGTAATCAGGCGAATGCATCAAAGCTGAGTCCCAGCTCAGAAGCATAGATTAGAAAGGCAGCCCTAGACAATTGTAACCTTCGTGAATAGAAGCAATTCTTTTGTATGCATGTATGTGGCTCTAGTTAGCCAGCAAGATGGTTTAAAGTGTAAAACTGACACTAAGGATGAAAAATTTTATCTAGATGAAGAAGATGAAGAAAATGAAGGCAACATTGAAGTATGCGACCCCTTTACATATGTATCGGCATGGTTACTTCATACATTAATTAATTCTAAGAAAAAAAGATAGGTTTGATGCATGTTACATGGCTAGGCTTGGTTGCCGGGACGCTACGCGCCCCCCCCACCAAGCCTAGCATATCCTTTCATCGTTTGGTCTCAGACAGGCCTCTCCTCTGGGCTTGCGCATAAGCAACAAGCAAGGGTGAAGTTGCACTAGGTACAAGCGTGGGTATAGCACGTAAAGTGTATGCTTGAAGTCTGTAGATATAGTTTTATAACAGACAATTCGTGGCGAAACATGCTCAAAAAGGCACCAAAAACCAAAAAGGAGGCCTATGAAGCCGCTTGGCGCGCTTGGACGCGGGGCATGCCCCGCTCCAAGCGCGCCAAGCAGCCTTTGTTTTTTCGTTCAAGAGAGCCAGGACTTCAATTCGACCTCTTCAAAGAATGTACTTGATTGTCAGTTGCTTGTGGTCGGAAGATTGAAAAACACTTAAAGCGATCTGAAATCAAGTACATTGCACCACCGGTTACACACAAAATGTGTTTTCTTGATGTTTCGGTCATTTTCACTGGTAAGAACTCAGGTCTGTAAATTGGACTTAACACACTAGAAGTTACAGAGTGCAGTCTTTGCAATACACACTGCTGAACAACCTCATCCACGGTCTCCCAACTTGCACGCGTGCATTCCTGCTTTTGCCGCCCGCACAAATTGCTCTCCTGGCAAAAAGGTGTTTTCAACCAAAAAGGTTTGTGACACACATGCTTCTAATTTATATAACTGAGAATGTCGCATTTCGAAATATGTAAACAATACCCGATGGGACCACAAAATCGCTCGATGATCGCTCGGGAGACCTATATGGTGATCGTCTCCTGTCCGGCTGCCGGGAGAAAGATGTCCTTGCTTTATGCCCTAGATATTTTGATGATGTCCTGCAGGTTTTGTAGTTGAAAACCCAAACCAAAGCAGCAAGTAGAGCAATAAGAGGATGTGGATCGAATCAATGATTGGTTTTGGAATCCAGTGTAACACAGAAGGGCTGCAGATAGACAAAGCAGGTATATACACATAGATTCAATCACAAATGGTTAATACAAAAGATTTTATATGAAAATTGGTCTGACTCTTGCCTCAGAGGTTGCACTAGGCACTTCATGTGCACTCTTTTGGGTGAAACGGTGCTGGTTAGGACTGAGGGGCATAGATGTCAGGACCACACAGAAAATGACTTGGCCAAGCAACTGAATTCAGAAACAGTTACAAAGTAGGACCACAATAAGTGGTGGAAACAATTGAGTATAGGGGTCTTGGGGTGGGAGACCACTAGGCTTAACCTCCAAGGCCTAAAGCATGAAATGCCTGTTTTATTTCGGTATATTCTCCATGAAGGAAGGTACCTCCGCTCAGTTGAGTGGTAGGGGTGAACTTCATGGGGGGCTAAGGTCACAACCCTAGTTACTTTGAGAAAGTGTACTTTAGGCAACAAAAGAGAGACAAAAACACTTAAGTTTGTCTTAGCATCAGCAAAAGGGTTTTAAGGGGGGCTTGGCCTGGATCAAGCCCTCTTGGCCTGGATCAAGCCCTCCAAGAAAGACATGGCAGTGACTTTTTCTTACTCCCCCCTAGAGTACTAGTTGATCAAGCTAGTAGGACCAAGGAAAAAGGCTCAAATAATCCCAAAATTGCCCCAGAAAATGCATTAAACTTACCAAAAACATCCTCATCACTTCATTGAAGCCTATCACACTGTAGGTACCCTTGAAAAAAAGTGTAATGTACCGTGAATGATGTCTGTTCGAAGGGGCATTCCTCAAAAGTCGCCGGCGTGCGACGAAAACTTTTGGAAAAAGTTTGGGGGTAGTGGGAAGAGTGTCCACTAGGGTACAGTCGAACGCTCTAATGCGGACGGCTGTCGCTGTATAAACAGCGTTTTAGTATACGTCCCGACCAAGGGCCACGGCGGAGCAATACTCCCAATGGAGGACACAAACCCCCAGGAGCTGGAAAAAATAGAAAATGTAACCAGCAGGGAGTGATTCGTGCGGTTTAGCGGAAGGGGTTGCGATTTAGCAAGTGAAATCGTTAAAAATCGACGAAACCACGCGGGAAATCGTCATTTTTACACATAACTCACAGTCGCAGACAAGCGCAAAGGAAGCGGACTCCAAGAAAAGGGTTGCGCAAGCGTAAACGGCTTTTGGAAAAGAAGGTATGAGCCGTAGTTTTTAAAGTTTTAAAGGAAATTTTTGCACAGTTGCATCAAAAATTTTATAAACTTCAGAGTCAAATATTCAAATTCAGCCCACACCACAGAGCAGGTCAACAACCCATCTCTCAGGTATGTCATTGTCACCTCACACTCACGCATTGCGTTCGTGTTGGTTGTTTTGTCAAAACGTTAGGGTTGTCAACGCTGTGCTCGTTGGGGGGTCGGGTGTTCTTCTCTCGTGCCCTGCACAGGTAAAAACAGGAATGAAAGGTATGTGATGCGAATGGAGTGCGCAGCGCACGTAGGGTTAGAATATGCGCTGTGCTCGCGATGCATGTGCCCAATCGAGGCATCCACACGCTGTGACGCTTTACCCGTATCCCAAATTCACCCTTGTTTTCATCTTCACAGGTAAGTAAAGAAAGCGTTTGTTCGTGTGTGGTCGTGGCGTTAAAGTAGGGTTGCTTAAAACGCTTAAGCTTGTTTTGTGTTCGTTTCAAATCGGCATTCACACGATGCATGGTGAGTAAGGTAGGTTAGCCCAGGAGGAGCTCACCTCCTCGTTGAGTCAGTGGTTCAGCCTCCCTTCCCTGCGTGCACATGATGCATTAAAGGGTAGGCCACGCGAATTGCGCACGGTAAACCTTGTTTAGGTTACCTAGATGCTCCTCGGTACGTTCTTTAAGAGAACCTGAGGAGTCTCTTAAAGCTTGCTTGCTTGACAGGGGAGCTGATCCGTCAGCGTGTTTGCGGACAGTGTATTATAGGTCACACTCAGAAGGGTATAATACCTGGAGTGTGGCTTGGTTCCTCCGCCGCAAACACCCCTTCATTTGCCTCTGTTGTACAGGTGGGAGAGGTTAAGGGTGATTGGTGCACGCAGCAGCTGCCTTCGGCGGCTATCCATTTTTCTGCCCGAGCAAAACAGGGGCGCTGATCACAAATCAAATTACTGTGCCTCAGCCAGTACTGGCGAGGGCAGTTCAACCTCAACGACATCTGCGCTGTGCACGCAACGAGATCACCCCTTCCCTCCAAGCCCTAGCAGGGGAAACGCGTTGTGGCGTCCCCTGTTAGGCCAAAGCTGCTTAGGAGCGCTGTGTTCTCTTGTCTTCTTCACAAGAGGGCCATTAGGGCCTGAGTGAACTTCGATAGCAGCACCCAGTAGCGTGTGTAGGGGTTAGGGTCAGCAGGCCTGGCATGAGGTGAGTGCAAGTGATGAGTGCTCACCCTGCCTTCGAAGGCCGGTGCTGGCGTTAGTGAGTGTAGTGTAGTGGTGTCTCCTGTCCCGCGTGCTTTTCCTCGTGGACAGGGGAGTGCGTTAGCTTTTGGCCTGTAGCAAAAATGGGCGTTTTGTATGCCCTTAGCACACTTGGCCACACCTCCGCTCTTAGTAGGTAGGGCTTTGCCGTCCTACCCCAAGGATAGGCGCCAGCACAGAAACTGGGCGCCATAGGAGTGGTAATAGTACCTGATTAGGACCTTCGGTCCGACGTCAGCGAAGCCCGGTCTCCGGGAGCCACGCTGGGGAGAGAAGTGAGACACATACAGACATACGTAGCACACTTAGGGGTATGGTAAACCCTGTAAGGAAGGGTAGAACCCCATGGGTCTGGACCAGTCAGGGGTTTTAACTGTGGGCTCGCTTGTCCCCAAGGAGGGAAGACACACCTTGCCTCATAACACCTTGCTTGTCATTCTTCCCTGGTGTAGGAAGCCACCGTTCTTCGTTGGCTCACCAAGGTCATTACATTAGGGCAGTACCCATGCAACACATGGTCAACAAGGCACACACTCGCTGGGTGGCTGCAATCATGATAAGCGGCCACCTGGCTCACGCTGGAAACCATAGGCATGGGTCTGCAGGGCACAGACAGGGTCAGTGCAGTGCTCAGTAAGCAGTACTGTGTGAAAAAACCAATGGCCTTCGGCCAGGGAGTGGTTGTCACGGGGGGCTAACGGTCCTGTCCTGCGATGCAATGCGGGGCAGCTGTGACAACTGCTCTTACACCCATACACAGGTACGTTTGCAGAAGAGTGCTCACTGCACCTGTCAGTAGACTGACACACGGAGATTAGTTCCGCTTCTTACGCTGGGACATAGTCTCAGCACGGGTTAGGAGCTGCCCCTCGTTGTTCTCAACGAGGTAAGTGCGGAAGATGGGGTTGATACTCCCATCTGGTTGTATGAAGGCTGACATAGGTTCCCAGGTCGCCTCAGACAACCAATAGCCATCCCACAGGGTTAGAAATTTCCAGCCCTGTTTATACTCGTGGCGAGCAATACCTGCAACCACGTAGTAACCACCGACTGCCATCTCATCGGCAGTCATCTCTTCGAGTTTGTCTGCCTCCTCTGGACTGGCAGCGTTCTCTAGGTCTATACGTTCAATCTCACTGTCGCTGAGGCGCCACTCATCCCAAGACAAGTCGTCAGGGGAGTGATAGTGCCTCAACTGCTTAGGTGCACACAGCAGTTCACCACCTAGACGTGGACTGCACCTGACATGGATCCTGGATCCATCTATCCTGATGATACGATAGGGTCCAAAGTAAGGGTCTTGTAGGCAGTTACGTGGCCAGGAGGGTAGGCGTGAATGGTGTACCAAAACAAGGTCACCAACCTTGAAGTGTAATGGAACTCAGCACAGGTGTGCATCACAGCGCATGCGCATTTAATCTGTGATTTGTGAATGTGATTCGCATTGAATCGCAATGGAATTTTATTATAAAAATATTGTGTTTTGTCACAGAATTACAGGATGAAATTTCGTAATGGTTCCGATGTTTCTTGGGATTGCATGTGATCACGGATTTGGAATGGGATCGAGAAGCTGAAGGTTTGTGCCTACACCAGGAAACATTCCACGGGGAAAATAGTCACTCTAGGTAATCCCATTACAATCCTGTAATTCGATTTCCGTGATTTCCTGGCAACGAGATGGTGGACATACTTGGTGAACCGCGAGAAGTTTTTGTCCGAGTTCTGGCACAGTGTGACGTCTCGAAGCCTTCTGGGAGTGATCGGCACATACGAACACTGAGTTTCGCTGGCAGTGCGTCCACGATGGACCTTGATTGCTGGTTGCATTTTGCTATGTTGCTTTTTTGTGTTCTTGATCGCCTTCGTCAACTTTTCCCTAACGTACGTTGTCCTGGAGCCCGTGCGTCGCTACCCTGTACGGCTTTTGAGTGGGAACGACTGCAACAACATCGTGCATGGAGCACTGGGACTAGTTCTCATCTGGGAATGGGTTATCACTACCCCTTTGAGTATGTTAGGAGTTTTGCGGCGCTGCGGCGCGTGGAGCAGGAGCACCGGTATGCTATAGTAGTGCTGGAGAGCTGCTGTGTTGATTCCCTGCTGCACGAACAGTACCAACTTTTCTACAAAGAGTACCAGCGCCTCTATGGAGCCCATGCCAGGCCGCCTCACGATGCAACTGTTCTGAAGGCGTTGGCGGCATTGGGCATTGGTCTTGATCGGTTGACTTCTGGGCTGACACACATAGAGACGGAAGGCCGGGCCCGCGTCGTACAGTCTATTGCTGATATGCCTTTGCGGTCGTTCGTGAAGAGTGTGTCCCGGGGCGCTGTGTTCGAGGATAAAGCATCGCCCAGCGCAGTGGAAGCAGGTCCGAATACGCCAAGGAAAGAAGTGAAATTTCAGGGCAAGACGAGAAGAGGAACAAGGGGACGACGTCGACAGCGAAAGTAAGCAGGTTCTTTATAACCTTTGGTTGCGTGCTGTTTTCTTTGTGTATTTTAAATTCGCACCGTATCAGTGTGCATGCTGCTGTGTAGCGTCTCTGTGTGACAGGTTGTTAGCGCCCGGTTGTGCCATAGGCTGTTTTGTTAGCGTCCAACAACGTAGGGCAGCTCTTGGGTGTTACGGCCTACGCCAGGTCGTTTTTGAGGGCCAGAGTTACTAGTGCCTGGGTGATTCAGGACTAGGAAGATGTGAGCGAGTGAGTCGCGTTGCCTAATGGTGGGGGCAGTGATTGCCTGTGTTTACGCCTACTTCTACTAGCCCAGTGTAGCGTTCATCGTTTAGTAGGGCTGCCACTGACAGGGTGTTGCACGTACCTGGGCAGCTCCACACGTGTTATTGCAGAGGGCAGCTTCGGCAGTGTGCTGTCTTTCTCTTTGAGTTTTTAGTTTCTTTTCCTGTGTGAGTGAGTACATACTGGTATGTTTTGCTAATGTCGCTGAATCTGCTGTAAATGAGTTGCATGTAAAAGTGAGTTTGTGTTCTGTGTTCAGTTTGTCAGTTCTGAGGTGTGCAGTGTGTTTGTATATGTATATGTATGACTAGGCTTGCTTTATTTTCTGTTGTTTTGCTTTGCTTTACCTATAGCCGTTCAGTGCTGTGTGGGCATTGATGGATTCGCTTTGCGCCGTGGGGTGAGCAGTGCCCCGATAACACTGCGTGGGGCTAATGCTATATTGTGTATGTTTCCTTTTACTCTGTGCAGTCGTTTGGAAGTGGAAATATCAGAGGTGCAAGCGGAGTTCAAGAGAGGTGCAACTGATTTCGAGCGATCTAATGCAAAGAAGTAGTTTAGGATATGAGCAGTGTGGCTGCTGAACATTTGTATATTACTAAGTAGGATCAGCACTTATATTTTTTTTTTTTGCACTTCGAAGCTCTGCTTGTATTTTGCCTCTGGTGTTTGCCTACCAACCTGCCAGGGATTTTTATTTGGGACATGTTTTTCATTTTTCTTGGTTAAAACACTCTTTGCAGTGGGGTTTTTACAGCCCTTGGTGCAGCGGGCTGGTTTTTTTTAAAGCAAGGACTGTTTGTATTTTTTTGCGTGTGTTGTCGTAGATAACATATCATTTTTCCTTTCTGTAGGTGTGAGTGCATGCAGTGCATGGTTAGCTTTAAAGTCTAGCTGAGTGCGTGTGCACAGGTGTTTCAGTTATTTGGACAATAGCTTAGTGCAGCACTTGCTTAGCCACTGCTGCAAGTGTTCTTCAATACTTGTAGGCGGGTTAGTATTGTAGGTGTGCATTGAGTTGAGTCTTTTTCCTATTTTTTTCAGCACACTTTCTGAGTGTCTATTTTTTTAGGCACTTTCAGGGTGTTGCTGTCATCTCAGTCATCCAATCTTTTTTTTGTGCTGTGCTGCGTCCATCGTTCCTCTTGTCAGCCCTGTGCCTGGTGCCTCGGCACCCTGCACATGGCTTGTGAGGGGAGTGTAATGGAACTCAGCACAGGTGTGCATCGCAGCGCATGCGCATTTAATCTGTGATTTGTGAATGTGATTCGCATTGAATCGCAATGGAATTTTATTATAAAAATATTGTGTTTTATCACAGAATTACAGGATGAAATTTCGTAATGGTTCCGATGTTTCTTGGGATTGCATGTGATCACGGATTTGGAATGGGATCGAGAAGCTGAAGGTTTGTGCCTACACCAGGAAACATTCCACGGGGAAAATGGTCACTCTGGGTAATCCCATTACAGAAGCTGGCAGGTCGCCTTAGGCGGTTCCGTCGGCTCTGTTCACGGTCACGAATGTGCCTCAGGTTAGTACCCGCCTGGTTAGCCAGAGACTGCTTGTGTTCCAGCCAGTCTCCCACAGGGCTCTTGAAGTCCTCAGGAAAGGGGGTTTTGAAGAACCAAGAAGGTCGTCCTCCATGGAACAGTTCGTGGGGGGTGATGACCCTAAGAAGGGTCTACGCGATGTGAGGAGTTTTGTGGGCGCCTGTAATTTCTATCGGCGTCACATCCACAATTTTACTTACTCCTCCGCTACCAGAAAGATGTCCTTGCTTCATGCCCTAGATATTTTGATGATGTCCTGCAGGTTTTGTAGTTGAAAACCCAAACCAAAGCAGCAAGTAGAGCAATAAGAGGATGTGGATCGAATCAATGATTGGTTTTGGAATCCAGTGTAACACAGAAGGGCTGCAGATAGACAAAGCAGGTATATACACATAGATTCAATCACAAATGGTTAATACAAAAGATTTTATATGAAAATTGGTCTGACTCTTGCCTCAGAGGTTGCACTAGGCACTTCATGTGCACTCTTTTGGGTTAAATGGTGCTGGTTAGGACTCACGGGCATAGATGTCAGGACCACACAGAAAATGACTTGGCCAAGCAACTGAATTCAGAAACAGTTACAAAGTAGGACCACAATAAGTGGTGGAAACAATTGAGTATAGGGGTCTTGGGGTGGGAGACCACTAGGCTTAACCTCCAAGGCCTAAAGCATGAAATGCCTGTTTTATTTCGGTATATCCTCCATGAAGGAAGGTACCTCCGCTCAGTTGAGTGGTAGGGGTGAACTTCATGGGGGGCTAGGGTCACAACCCTAGTTACTTTGAGAAAGTGTACTTTAGGCAACAAAAGAGAGACAAAAACACTTAAGTTTGTCTTAGCATCAGCAAAAGGGTTTTAAGGGGGGCTTGGCCTGGATCAAGCCCTCTTGGCCTGGATCAAGCCCTCCAAGAAAGACATGGCAGTGACTTTTTCTTACTCCCCCCTAGAGTACTAGTTGATCAAGCTAGTAGGACCAAGGAAAAAGGCTCAAATAATCCCAAAATTACCCCAGAAAATGCATTAAACTTACCAAAAACATCCTCATCACTTCATTGAAGCCTATCACACTGTAGGTACCCTTGAAAAAAAGTGTAATGTACCGTGAATGATGTCTGTTCGAAGGGGCATTCCTCAAAAGTCGCCGGCGTGCGACGAAAACTTTTGGAAAAAGTTTGGGGGTAGTGGGAAGAGTGTCCACTAGGGTACAGTCGAACGCTCTAATGCGGACGGCTGTCGCTGTATAAACAGCGTTTTAGTATACGTCCCGACCAAGGGCCACGGCGGAGCAATACTCCCAATGGAGGACACAAACCCCCAGGAGCTGGAAAAAATAGAAAATGTAACCAGCAGGGAGTGATTCGTGCGGTTTAGCGGAAGGGGTTGCGATTTAGCAAGTGAAATCGTTAAAAATCGACGAAACCACGCGGGAAATCGTCATTTTTACACATAACTCAAAGTCGCAGACAAGCGCAAAGGAAGCGGACTCCAAGAAAAGGGTTGCGCAAGCGTAAACGGCTTTTGGAAAAGAAGGTATGAGCCGTAGTTTTTAAAGTTTTAAAGGAAATTTTTGCACAGTTGCATCAAAAATTTTATAAACTTCAGAGTCAAATATTCAAATTCAGCCCACACCACAGAGCAGGTCAACAACCCATCTCTCAGGTATGTCATTGTCACCTCACACTCACGCATTGCGTTCGTGTTGGTTGTTTTGTCAAAACGTTAGGGTTGTCAACGCTGTGCTCGTTGGGGGGTCGGGTGTTCTTCTCTCGTGCCCTGCACAGGTAAAAACAGGAATAAAAGGTATGTGATGCGAATGGCTCAAGTGCATCAAGGTCAAGACTGGTGGCCGGCCTACGACCTTAATGCAAGTGACGAACTCTTCCAAGGACAGTGTCATTGCTCGCCAGGTCAGGACCAAAAAGGAAGCTGTCAACACCTTCGCTGAATGGACATGCCGTGGTCAAGTCCCCATGCATACTGCTGTTATGGAGAAGCTTACTAAATCTGTGCTGGATCCTGGAGTCATGCAGCTGGTGGTGCCACAGTATGGGACTCTGCAATTGAAGACGGATCTGCTGCTGTGCGACTCGCAACTGTGCACCCTGCGACGCATCCTTACTTCCTGGGGAGGCGACAAACTGGCCGGCTGGCGCCGGCTTGCGGCACAGGAGAAGGAGTTGAGGTACCCTCTGATAGTCGAGTTGAAAGAGTTGGAGGTGGGTCACAAAAAGAGCATGGAACCAGTGATGGTTGTTAGAGCACCCAGTGTTAAGAGCTGGTTGTTTCAGAGATTAGAAGTTCTGCGGTCTGCAGGTTGGATCAGAGATCATGAGTACCTGGGTGGCCGTATAGCTGTTGTAGGTTATGCACACTCAGGTCAAGGGTCCACAATGGTTGCTGTCAGATTGCTGAACGTACCCCATGACAAGGTGAGATCTGTGTCTAACCTTGACTGCATTTGTATCTTTGAAGGTAATGAATCCTATGACAATTTAGAGGAGGCTTTTGGAGACTTGCTTACAGAGATTAAGGCTATGCATGAAACTGTGATTCCGCTCGATGGTGCCATGAAAGAGCTTGTTTTCTTCCTCAGTTGTGACCACAAGATGCACAGCATTCTTGCAGGGCATCAAGGCCACATTGCAACCTTCTTCAGCATTTATGACTACCTCACTCTCAAAATGCGTGTGGCTGGTAAAGTGTGTGCTGGCGGCGTGTTGCAGAAGTATGTATACCTTGCCTCCCCTCTTGTAGAGAATGTCCCCCCCAAACCTCCTGAAACTGTGGTGAAAGTCATAAGGCCCCCACTTCGAACTTTGTCAGAGGTCCAGGCAGATGCGGCCTGGTATGTTCAAAATGACTCAGCTCACCTAGGCCCCACCCCTCTTGATGGAGTTGCCTACCGGAGTATTACAAAACCCCCCCTTCCCTTCCTGAGTGCCAATTACACCCTCGCAGCCCCTGTACATAACAATATAGGAGTTGTGATAGACATAGTGCGAGAGCTAGAGGAAGAGTGCCAACATCTTGACTTGCAAGGCTTGGGTGGTGCCACCGAGGCAGTGAAAAGGCACAGAGAGACTTGTCAGGCAGAGGTCGACAAATGCGACCAAACTGTGCTACACCTTAAGGAACTCCATACTAGACAGCAAGCTGTTGTCGCCACTCTGATGGACACTATGGTCCGCGTGCGTAGCCGTGTGTCTGAAGCTGTGTCCTCATCCGAGTCCGAATCCTATGACCAGGAGGGAGATGCTAGAGCGAATGCACGACAGGCACGCAGGGACGCTGAGGGTATGGGGTTGTTGCCCACTCGTCGACAACAGGCGCGCGGTCGACGGCGTCGACTGGCCACACGCGAAGGTGCGCGGAAGTTGCATCTGCGTGAGAGCGAGCAAGAGCTGTTGACGGCACAAGGGGAGCTGGCGGTGACCGAACAGAAGTTGCACAAGGCCGAGAAATTGTTATTTACTGGGAAGCACAATCTGAAGCAGGTTCGAGGTCACAGAATGCGTCTCCTAGAGAAAGCGTTGCTGGAGTTAGGTTTACGAAAGATGTGCTACTTTGGGCATGCATACGTTGGTTAACACTGCAAAAGACTATGCGAATCTGAGGTCGCTGTGGCCATCATTGCCCCTCTGTTGTTTGGCTTCTCTCCCACTGATCGTTGTGAGCGCACAGACGAGTGGGTTCGTGCATGTCAAAGGCGTGAGGTGTGGGTCCTTAGATTGACCAAGTGGGGTGCTGTGCAGCAGCTTTTGAGAGGTAGCTACGACTTTGCTGCCATGCCCCACCTGTTGCCTCAGCTGGTTGTCCGTGTAACAAGCTTTGCAGGATTTGTTGCCTCCCATTCCCCTTCCCACCGGCCCACTCCAAAAGAACTGTTTGCTGTCAGCCAAGGTGTGTATTTTGTGCAAAGGAATCTGTTTTCAGGCTTGGCGGATGAAGAGCCAATGGAGGCACAACACCTTGATGGGCTGCGCCGATGGGCCAGGTGGAAACTGTAATGGGTCCACAAATGTATAAGATTCTCCTATCTATTTTGTTTCCAAATTTATTGTAGATTATGCATTTTTATTATAATATGGGCTGCTGAATGGCCCGCAAAATTCGCGGACGGAAAATGCCAGATGGCAGCCGTGCATCGCGATTATTGTGCGTAGATTTAAATTTGTGACATGAAGAAAACTTAGGTAAAATCTACAGATTTTATAATTTTCTAGGTTTTATAATATTCTGAGTGTTTTGTTAAATTTTCGGCATGTTTAGGACAGTTTGCTGTGTTTTGCACAGGCATGTTTGTAGATCACGTCTAGTGATCTAAAATGCTTTGGAGTATTTGGATCAGTGCCTGTGCTTTAGTGTCCATGGGAACAAGGGTCAAGGAATAGACCTCAGCCAAGACCAAGTTGGGTTGTATTACAATCTACAAACTTGCATCGCAACGACCTGCCCAAGGACAGTGATGGCACTGATGTGCATCTCGGCATAGCCGAACCGTAACGGCGCACTTCAGCGGCGCTACAAGGCTGCGTGGACTTAGCCCTCTCCGAAAGCCGGCGCAGAGCAGTCCTAGTGTCAGCGAGCGGGACACTCCGCCTGAGCATGAAGGAGGACACGTTCCTTTGCGCGTTGCGCGGTGGTGACCTGACATCTGCGGTGTGCTGTCTACAGGAAGGCGGGGACAACCAACCCTCGTCGGAGGTTCCGTAGCTGCAGGCAAAGCTGCTGCAGTTGGGCCTGGCGGATTGCGCTCGTGGAGTGGGCCGGATGCCGGAGTTCAAGGACTTGTTGAGTTCACTGAAGGTCTGTCCCAGTGTGTGTCTGAGCGCATTGCTGCGCGCCTACAATGTCTGCTATGGCTGTTGGGTGTATGAAGAGAGTGGTTGCACGACGCTTGCGACGACCAAAGCTGTTGAATGTGAACACCGGAAGGGTCTCTGTGTGCTTGAACAGCGCTTGTTCGAAGGTTTGCTTACAGAGATGTTCTTCTGCTTGAAGCGTCGATACGATAAGTTGGGTTTTCGCCGTGATATTGAATTTCTGACATGGGAAGCGCTGCGGGCTTTGGGTTATTCGACTGGTTATCCTCTGCCGGAGATGGACTTGGTGGATTCTTTTGTGGCGCTGAAGAATGAAGCACGGGTGCAGGTGCTTGTTGGCAATGATCGACTTGGTTCGAGCCGCTCGCTGGCGTTCAGTGACCAACACGTGGACGCGGCGATCGCACGTGAAGACTGGAAATGGCTGTCAGCGCGAGAAATTCTGTATGGGCGTTTGAGTGAGTTTGCCGATGTGGCCGAAGAAGACGCACGAGTTGTTCTTTTGTGTAAGGAGGACGAGGCCTTCGGGGCCTTGAGGGTGGCCGCCGGTGCTGGAGTGGTAAAGCGCACGAAAGGCAAACGTGGTAAGCGGTCTGCTGCTGCGGTTGCGCGCAGGCAGGCCAAGGGGCACGTGGAACGTGGATTTGGCGACTGTGTAACCAGACAAGCGCGCGCGTTCACATCGCGGATACATAAATGTAGTAATTGCTGCATATTTGTTACTATTTGTGCATATTCAATACTCCACTTTGTGCACATTTAGATTCCATCCGGATTCCACAATGATCCAATGATGCCCTGTGCCTGTGCCTGTTTCATGGTGCAGAGGGTACCCTCAAATTTTTTTGGGGGGATGATTCCTGTGCCACTGCGCTACTCTGCAGCTGGGCAGGCCAGGGCAGGCCATTACGGCCTTATCTGGCTTTTGGGGCTACTGGTGCCCCTACCTTCAACTTGGGGGTTTATTTGGGGTGTTACACCTCTCCTTCGCCCTCTCCCAGAGAATTGCAGTCGCTGGGGCTGCGTTATGAACGACTTCGCCTTCTTTGCCAAGTTTGGCCCCACATCCAGCCTTGGGGCCCTTTGATCCGGTTCTCCAAGGCCTTCATCCTGGACTTCCTTACTGGTGAGTACCCTGGTGACCATGGTTGATAGTACTCTGGTTTGGCTGCTTGTTTAGTGGGGGGTGCCGACCCCACTGCCTTCGCCAACTGCGAGTTCGAGGCCGCTCGTTGGGTCGTTTGAAGCTGTGGGCTGCCTTCCTGACAGGTCATCGTGACTGGTGAGAGTAACAATCATAAAGAGGCAACATAATTAAGTGTTTGTTTCACACTTGTGTGCACTTTTGCATCCTGGCATGCCATGGCCCTTGAGTGGCCTTTTTGTGCACCATTGTTTCCATGGCCCACGAGTGGCCTTTGCAGCTGCCCCAAAGCAGATAAAGGGGCTAGTTTATCTTTTAATTGCGCTCCTGTGGCCTTTTTTAGGCCTTGACTTTGAGTGGTGGCCCTGAAGGGCCTTGTTCTGAATTATTTGAGGTTTTTGCCCCAAAGCAGATAAAGGGGCTAGATCCGGTGCCCAGAGAGGCCAGGAGCGCCTCCTGGGCTTTGTATTGTTTGCCGGCGGCAGTGCTTGTCCCCAGGGGGACAGCCAAGCCCCCTGGGTCGACGCTTTTGTGCACATCCTTGTCTTTTTTTTTGGTTACAAGGTTAAGGTAAGGTATACAGTGTGGGCTAGGATTAGTGTAGGATCCGTGCAGTCTTGTTTTGTTCGTTCGTCGTCGTCGTCGAGTTTCGTCGAGTTTCGTCGAGTTTCGACGCGTTCGTCGTTTCGTTCGTCGAGTTTTGCTCCCTTTGGAGCTTACGAAACCTGTTTTTCCTGGTCATTCTGGGCCCTACTGCCTTTTTTTGGCAGTTTGGGTGTTGCTGTCATGGTGGCTGGGGGGGCAGGTGCGTGGGCTTGTTGGGTGCTATAATCTCGGTTCGTTTTTGGTTGAGTCGACGTCCGTCGACTCTTTTTGGCTCTCTTCGCTTCGAATTGTGCTCCCTTTGGAGCTTGAGATAAGTTTTGGGTGAAAACCTGGGTCATTGGTTGTCATTGCCTTGAGGTGGTTAGTTGGGTACCCCCCACCCCACCAAGGAACGGATTTTGCGCTTGTTTGCGCTTGTTGGTGTGTGTTTGTGCTCGCCGTGAGTGTTTGGGTGCGCAGGAGGTAAGGCAGTGACAACTAACCACCTTTTCTTTTGGGTGGGGGGGGGCTGGGAAACCCTCCTCACACCAACATCTAACATAAGTTGCACTAGAGCAACTATGATCACAATGACCCTAGGAGAAAATAAGAGAAGCCTTCAGCCTACGGCTGAGGCTGGGAATTTAACTGACATAGCCTTAGGCCAAGTGCTGAGGCTCCTGTTTGGCCTCCTCCCAGGGAGCAACAGGTTATTTATTGCTTTGATCACCCCCACCCAGTTTCCAGCCTAGGTAACCAATCCTGGGGGGTGTAAAAAACTGTGTTAAAAAACTTCCCTACAAAAAGGTCAGAGGATCTAAGGGAGGTGGGGAGAGGCAAGACCAGCTAATAACCTCCAGGGAAAAGCACCACTGATGGTGCAGCACTGTAGGTGGCAGTGCACCCTGTGAGAGTTGGGTTGGGTGCAGACGTGCACGGGGTACTTGGACTTAAAACCCAAGTCCAAACCTCATCTAAGAGATTTTGTGGGAAGTTGGGTCTAGTAGGTTAGGGTGCTGCGAAGGAACCCTCCCAGCTTGTGGGTGTAACAGGAACCCTCCCAGCTTGTGGGTAATCAACACCCTAGCCTAGCCAGATGTTTAGTAGGAACCCTCCCAGCTTGTGGGTATAACAGGAACCCTCCCAGCTTGTGGGTAGAAACTAACTTAGTTCCTAAACACTGGTACCTAACTTTAATCTAATCATCTGATGGTATTGATTTTGGGAACAGTGTGCTGACTGCCACTTTCCCTGCTGCAGTGCACCGAGTTCTGGGCACTGGCCTTGCTCGGTTGCCAAAGGAGAGAGAGAGAGAGAGAGAGAGAGAAAGGAGGAGAGAGAGAGAGAGAGAGAGAAAGAGTCATTGTTTGGGGCTGTGGGACAATCAGTTTGCCCTGCCCTTGTTTGTTTGTTTCAGTTTTGCTGTCACACTGTTAGCACAGCACTGCACATTTTTGATCCACTGCACTGTCTGTCCAGTCAGCACAGTCTTTCTGGCACTGTCCACTCTTGTCTGTCCTTCCCTTGGCAGTGGCCATTTCTCAGATACGGGTTTGCCACTTGGCGTCGCCACTGCCATCTACTTTTACACTGACCATCTCAGGTCTTTTCCAGCTGCTTGTACAGTAATGGCCTTCGTCAGGGCCATCTGGGGCTGGCAGAGCCCTGCTGCCACTCACAGCCCCACCCCCAGTGGAGACGAAAAATTTTAGATCCAGGGACTTCAGTTTAGTGCCCCTGGCCCAGGGTTACAGGTGCCTGGTAGCAGTTTTTCTGCCTTTTGGCAGGGCCATTTCTCTGTTTTTGGCCCACTGAGCAGGTCAATCCTGCCAATCAAAACCCACTTTGGGGTGCCAAAAGCTAAATCCACTGTTTTGTGGAGTTTGGAGCCCAGCCTTGTTTTTTGGCTCCAAAACTATGAACGGACACCCCAATCAGAGATTTTGGGGAAATCTGAGCTGGGTTGGTGGGGACATCAGAAAAAACCCCCCTCCACAGCCCATGATTAGCATCATATCAGCATGCATTTCTGAATCTCCCATTCTTTTTTCAGAAATCAGCTCTGATTTTCAGCCAACCCCCTGAGTTTCAGCTTAGTGGGGGGGTTGCTGAGTGTTGTGCCTTTGCGTGGGTAGTAGAACCACTACTAGCTCTAGGCTTCTCTTCCCATGTTCTTGTGTTTTGGTGGGGAGAGAAGCCATGTGAAGCTCCTAGGCGGCCTTCACCCCTTGGTACCTCTCGCCTTGGGGAAGTAGTTAAGTCTACACGGCCTAGGTTGCTGGAGTCCCCCTATCTCCCTCGTAGGTTGAGCCGGAATATGCCGTAGTGGCGTAACCCCATTCTCTTCCCCCTTGGGGTTGCTCTTAACCCACATTTTCTATTTTTTTTGGCACTCGCTTGTCTTGTTGTGGTTTTTCGGCCACGGCCCCATGGTGTGCCCCCCTGGGTTGTGTCCTAGTGGGGGGGTGTAACCAGACAAGCGCGCACGTTCACATCGCGGATACATAAATGTAGTAATTGCTGCATATTTGTTACTATTTGTGCATATTCAATACTCCACTTTGTGCACATTTAGATTCCATCCGGATTCCACAATGATCCAATGATGCCCTGTGCCTGTGCCTGTTTCAACTGTGCGCTTGACTGAGGGCAAACGATTCTGTGTGGGTTTGGCGGTGCGGCGTTATGGGGCATGTTCGCTTTCTTGGCGGTGAGGCGTTTGTTTGCCTGTTGGTAAGGCGGGCGCTCTTGTGGTTAGCATGCTAACTTCATGGTTGGTTTGCTGGATTTTGGTGGCTGTTGTGATATTTTTGCAGATATGGCTGAATGTGGACTAAATGAGTAGAATGTGAAATTTGGGTATGACAATGCGCGTCGTAGGATAATAAAAAAGTATGGGAAGTTGTTTGTGGTAGTGTATGGAGGTTCAGGTTTGTTTTTGTTTTGTCTGTGGGCTTGGATATGCCCTATTTTGCTTTGCGAGCCCTTCGTTGTGGGCTGTGGGCCTGTTGGCCTTGTTTGGGCCCTGTGTGGGCGCCTGTATTTATTCTGTTTGTGGCACGGCTTTGCACATGCCTCTTTGTCACTCACAGGTCTTTCCAGGTAATTTTCTCCAGATTTTCTCTGCCTTTTTTGCTGAAAGGGGCTGCACGAGATGGGTTGGGGGATGGAGATGGGTTGAGGGGAGGCCAATTCGCCTTTGAGGTACCCCCCCCTTCAGTGCAGCAGCCCCCTTGGGAGATCCAGAGCCAAAAAACCTTTTCTTGAAAAACTTCTACAACCCCTGGGGATATTTTTTTATACTCTTTACCTGCTGCAGATTTTTGGGTGGTCCGAGGACATGTAGTGGGGGGCATGGCAAGCCTTCATTATACTTTTATAAGTGGGGTTGGGGTATGGGACGCCAACTACGCCCCCTCCCCCCTCCAGGTCAGCAGGTACGCCAGTGCGTGAGACGTCAGGCCCAGTGGTAGGGCAGAGAGCAGGTGGGTCAGTGGGAACCTCTGCTCGGCTGGCAGAGTTGTACTTTACATTTTTTTATTTTGGGAAAGGGTTTGGCATTTGAATTTGCAGGGTGTTCCTCAGTTCTGGTGTCTGGGTGTGAGCACTTTGCTTGGTGAGTGCGAGGTATGTGAAAGCGTGCATGGTATGGTGAAGAGATGACGTTGCAGGTCAGAGGGTTGATACTGGATGCTATGTGGAGGAGTCTGAAGAATTGAATATTTTTTTTTGCTGTGACGTGTTCTTTTTTCTCTTTTGTTCGTTTGTTCAATGCTGCACAAGTACTGTGCAGTGCACGTTGTGGAGTGCACCTGCACTCTGTAAAGTACTGTGCACGGCACCGGGATGGTGCGAACCCAGTGGGCACAACAGAATCTGTTTGTACGATATTTGTGTGCCCATGCTCTGTGCCTTGTGCCTGTGTGTCTCTGTCCTTTTGGGGTCTCCCCTAGGCAGGGTACTCTGGGCCAGGCTCCCTAGGCAGAAATTGCAGTTGGGTTTTGAAAATCATTTCGAAACTCTGGCTGGGTTTTTGCACTGACTAGGGCTGTTGGAGCTGGTTTTTATATAATGAGAAACGACTGCAAGTTATAGGTAAGCTCAGAAAGATGTGCAGGATTTTTTTTTC
The DNA here is from genome assembly GCA_964036045.1 of Eutreptiella sp. 'Long Island Sound 2002'. Lineage (NCBI taxonomy): Eukaryota > Euglenozoa > Euglenophyceae > Eutreptiales > Eutreptiaceae > Eutreptiella > Eutreptiella sp. 'Long Island Sound 2002'. The sequence goes on along the minus strand of OZ038381.1, from coordinate 151,148,142 downwards.
ATTATATACAGTTTTTGGTGCGAGTGTGTTACAACGCCTCCCAGAAAGGGAATGGGGTTTTTATAGCCTTTTGCTGCAGGCTTTTCCCCAACCCCTGAGCAGGGATATTTTTTTGTACATTAAAACAAAAAGCCCCTGACACCTGGTGGGTTTCCATTTCAGTGCACTGGGGTGTGGCAGAAGTTTTTGTTTTGTACATAATGCTTGTAGTAAATACCATGTCACAGGTATAGTATAGGTTTATGCTGAAAAGCTCAGATTAGCTTTGGGTGTTCTTACCCATTTGCCCCCATTATTCATATTTTTCAGCAACAAACTCAGCTCTGGACCCTGAGTTTGAGCTTGGTGGGGGAGTGTAATGGGTCCACAAATGTAGAAGATATTCTTATCTATTTTGTTTCCAAATTTATTACAGATTATGCATTTTTTTTATCATATGGGCTGCTGAATGGCCCGCGAAATTCGCGGACGGAAAATGCCAGATGGCAGCCGCGCATCGCGATTATTGTGCGTAGATTTAAATTTTTGACATGAAGAAAACTTAGGTAAAATCTACAGATTTTATAATTTTCTAGGTTTTATAATATTCTGAGTGTTTTGTAAATTTTTCGGCATGTTTAGGACAGTTTGCTGTGTTTTGCACAGGCATGTTTGTAGATCACGTCTAGTGATCTAAAATGCTTTGGAGTATTTGGATCAGTGCCTGTGCTTTAGTGTCCATGGGAACAAGGGTCAAGGAATAGACCTCAGCCAAGACCAAGTTGGGTTGTATTACAGAAACATTGCAGGGACAGGAAGCAAGCTGTGGAGAAGTGCCTGACCCATTTGCACAGTAGAAACAATGCCATATGCCTCATCCAAAGATTTGTTGGTCTTGAACTTGATGCTCATGCTGGCGGATGATGTGTGTTCACATTTGGCATTGATTGTCCCATTGCTATGCCGTCTAATTTTGATTGCCTGATAGCATGCCTGAAGCCATATGTACCTTTGTTTCTGAGACAAGTGTTTGGCAGAGGCGGGTTGAATATTGAGGACCCCCTGATTTTTGCCCTTGGCCCTGGACCACCCTGATGAGCGCACAGGGTGAGTACCTCCGTTGGGGGAATAGGGAAGGAACTGTCTTTGGGGTCCCCTAGACGCATAGACCTTATTTAGACCTTGTCCCCTATTAAGGACTTGTTTCCCTTGGAAACAAGGGGCGGTGGGGTTGTGCTCCTCCGATTCCCATTCTCAAGTCCGTCATCGGGACTGCCGGAAACCCAAAAACGACCCTCTATACCCTTGTTCTTTTCTGCTGCGTGTTTGCTTGCTTGTAAGACAACGAATCTATAGATCAACATCATTGTTATTTAATAGGCCCGTCGACAATGTTGTATTGCCTTGTGTTTCCAACCCTTTTGGCTGGTTTTTGAAAAAGGCGTTTCTTCGTACTTTCTTTGTGTAGCGCCAAAATGGCGCCAATTTTCACACTACGAAGACCAGGTTGGACACTGTAGCCACTGTTGCAATCCGTAAATCTAGTTGGATGACCTGTTGTAAGGTTCCAAAGTGTGACGTCATTGCGTTACAGGAAATGTATGACATAGCTCGTAAAATTGAGAACATCTTGGTAATATATTGGTGTTTGAGTAGGAATGACAAGAAGGTTACGGATTTTCGAAAGGATATGCAGCGTGTTCAGGATGTTGGTCTTTATCTAATGCTTGTGTCTTTTGCTACGGGGGTATACGGGTGTAGCAGGGAGTGTGGGGCCACCGACCGTGTTGGAGGGAGGGGGGGGGGGTCCGCCCATTCCTATTCTCAACCGAAAATTGTCACATTGTCGCATATTTTCTCCCCATCCGGAGAAATACGTTTTCTACGGGTAAGCCCTTATCCGGAGAATTGCGGCGCACAGCAGCCAGAATGGCGATCCCCAGCTGTGAACATGGGATTCGAGCCGCCGCTGACAGGGGACACTGACACAACCAACCAAACAGAAACGAAACCAAAACCAAATGCTGGCCCATTGAGGGTTTCCAAATGGCAGACAAAAGGGATCCAACCGTTGGTTAAAATGAATTTCAATTTTCAGAATTTTGGATGCATTGTCTGCTGGCGATTTATCTCATCGGTAATATGCCTGATGTTTTAATGCGCGGTTCGAATCCCGCTCCCCAAATTTGTGCAGCGCAGGTTATCGTGCAAAAAAGCAAGTCACCGCCAAAATTCGTCAAGCAGGATTCGAGCCGGGGAAACAAAAGGTTGGATGGCGCATGATACCCATGGAGCATCAGCAGTCTACATACTACCAACGGGGTGGAAAAAATATTATAAAATTTATAAAAAGTAAAACGAAATTGCCAATGAACAATGCATCCAAAAATCTTAAGATTTTTTTGAAAATTGAAATCTCTTTTGTCTGTGATACCGAAAGACCCTCATGCAATGTAGCCAACGGCAGTGTAGTGTTGATCACACCGGCGGTTGGAATCCCGTGTTCTTAGCTGGGAATCGCCATTTCTCGGCTTCCGGCGGCCATTTTGCCGCAATTCACCGGATAAGCCCTTATCTGGAGAATGCATTTCTCTGGATAAAACTTGCGTGGGATTTCGGGCCAATGACAAAATTATCGCTTCATCGCTGAACCGTATGGATCCGTTTGCTGTAGAGATGCGGTTCGAATTCTGTAAGCTTAATTGTGATCCATGAAAAGGCCGTGGTCGGCTTGTTTTCTCGGTGCCGGGTGATGTTTACTTTGTGCTGTTCTAAGCTATTCCCTTTGAGAAAGCTCCGCGGAGCCTGGCCGGAGGGCTCAGGGCCGGCATGGGGAAAGGGAACAGAGGGCAGGTATCCCTTCTGTGCGTCCCGGCGGTATGGAGGGGTCGGTGCTGAGGCCTTGCCCTTGGGGTCCATGAGGTACAAGCACGACAGTGAAGACAATGAAGATGAAGATATGAACTTGCAAAAAATCCCAGTCTACAAGAAAATGTAGGCGGATAATATGATACATATAATTCCTGATAATTCTTCCTGTATAATTTAAAAAAAATCCGATTACGAAAAAATATTTGGCTGATTTAATTTGCGCACGCGCGCCGGCAATTCCAACAAATCATTGGAACGCGACCAATCCAGCAGCAACGGACATCAGAATTGAATCCGGCGTGTCCATCATATACACGAACTGTTTGGGTAAAAATTAGGGAGCCCCCCAATATGTAAGTGTACGGAAATGAGCTGAATCTGGCTGAAGGGGGGTGCATTGACCTGAATTAACCTCAGATCTGCGCGGATTGAGGGTAGCCGCACTTACACTCCGCCTCCACGAACACACTGTGGTGTGTTACCGGGTCAACGAAGGCGTGATTGTGGCGAAAAGCCGAAAAACGCGCCTCTAAGCAGCAAAATCTGTCCGGATCTGCTCACAATCCAATGGATAGAGACTGAATCAGGGTAAATGACAGCACAATGTACAAGAATGAGACATGAAAAACAACCAAAGGAAACAAAATTAGGTCAAAAGAGACCTAAACGTATCTCGAAAGGATACCAAACCGTGTCCTGGTCGAGGATGAGGTGCAATTCAGCAAAATCAGACAAATCAACACATGAAATGCAGGGGGATTCGAGACAAATGACCTGTTGTGAGCGGTTGTTGCTCTCGCGGGCATGGTACGGTGTCCTCCACGTACTCTACATGGTGTTATTCCCGCTTTTCTCTTTTCGAACCGACAACATGTGCTCCAGATGGCCAAAATGTATACAGAATTGGCACGAATTGAGACAATTGACACTGAATTGGGCTTCGATTAAGGAGTCAAATCACACAGAGAGAGCAATGGTTAACAGAGATAGTATATATTCACCACAAGGTGTCCTGCCTAGGTCCGCGGCAGGGCAATTGGACGAAGCCGTCACTAGATTTTACAGAAATCCGACAAACTGACACCACAATTTCCTGGAATGCAGGAATGTACACGATTGAGGCTGGAATCAGCTGAAATCAGCCGTAATGAGGAAACGGAGAGTGTGCAAACGAGCACTAGTGACGCGTTCCCGTGGGGGGCCGGCCACGGGACGCTGCGGGACACGCGCAAGTGAGCAGGCAGGCAAAGCACTACGCTCACAGGGGCATCAATGCGCTCATGTCATGTGACAAAGCGTTTCAGAATCCTTGCCACTCTGCAAAGAGGGAACAAAAGTATGTACAACAACACATCAGGATATGTACACATGGGGTTAAGACTGTACTAGGGTAAGGGCATTACAGGACAATAGACACTCAATCCCAACTCATATCCCAATCCCAGGTCCGACCCTCTCAGTGGCTGGTGGGGGCGGGGGCTCAAACACAACCCATGCCCTGCTCAGTCCGGACCCTGAAACCCTGCCAATGGGAGAGGTGTCCCGCCTAGCCACAGGCGGTTTCTGGGAACCAAGGGGCTCCAAGGCCAACCGACAGTGGCTCCCTATGCTCCCTTAACGGCAGGTCCCAACTCCACTCTGAGCCAGAGATATGGCCCCGCCATTATCACCCAGGAGTTGGTAGCTGAAAATGGGCTGTTTCAGCCCAAACTGATATTAGCTTGAAAAACTCCAAAATTGACCCCTCGTCCGGACCCGCCAGAGGTAGGGACGAGGCAACTGACCCTATGCCCTTCGAGTACGAACTCCCTGGAGCCCTCACCCAACCTGGTTCCCTCTGAGGTCCCGGCATCAGGGCAACACGGATGCGTCAAGTGGGGTCATGATGCCAAAATCACCAAAATTTGCGTCATTCCCACGCGTGGCTCGCTCGGCCAAGGTAAGGCCAATGGCTCACAGGGTAGGAGGCAGGACCCAGGACTTATATCTGAGTGTACAACTTGGAATTAGGTCCGGGCTCCCTATGGGCTTAGAGAAATGGGGCCGCCAATTGACCACACGGAAGGGGGAAATTGGGGTCCCAAAATGGGGTCATTTTGGCTGCTTGAAATGAGCCAAAATTCGGTGTGCTCCCAATAGTATATCTCCACGCCGGCTTGGAGATCGGATCCGCCATCCCATACGCGATCCACCGGGAGTCCAATGGAGACTCCCATGCCCTTGGCTCTCAAAGATCTCCATGCCACTCGGCGTGGTGACGATCCCAATTGGGTCCACAAATGTCAAAATTGCAAAATTGCCCACACTCACTTTGGGCTAGCGCCTTAACGAAGGTGGCTCCGCTTCGCCCACGTGGTGTGTGGACCATGGGGACCATTACCCATAACACCCATGTCATATGTGGTCCATTGGTCCATGCGTCCGGCGTGCACGAGGGTTAGAACATGGTGCACGGCGGGCAGCAAAAGTGGAAAATTGCTCAAAATGGCCAAAAATGCGCACACTCATGGTTGGGGCAAATGAGGCACATGCCCGACTCGGACCGAAGTGTGCCATAGGATTGGTATCAAGTCATGTGTGTCCAACATATCTTTTGGGCGTCGCCCAACTCCTCCGGTTTCGGGAATGGCAGGGTCGCCAAGTGAGCCCATGATTTGGGATAGTCCCAAATCGCCAACATGGCGGCCACGGTATGCCAAGCCTAAGAGGAGTTACTCGCCGGGTCCAAGATATGTTGGGCACCGAAGTATGTACCCTCATAACATACTTGGGTCATGATGTCAATTGAGCGCAACGTTGAGATACACGGTCGCCACTTGACATCATGACGGGCCAAAAACGGCAAAATTGGCACAAAGACACATAAAAGTGCCTTGAAAGGTCCACAATTATATTATAATATCTTTGGCTTGGATCGTGCAATCACTTAATCCTTCTAAACACAATGACTTGACACCAATGACCTTCGATCCCACATAGGTGCTCCACTTGGGGCGCCTTGAAAGGTTACGAGCGCTACTTCCCAAGTGGGCACATGAAAATATGGAAAATTGCAAAACACACATCTTGCTCCCAACGCATCGCTTTGGGATCGCCACACAAGCTTCCCTTCACGAAGGTTAGGCTTGCAATTGACCGTAGGGAGTATGGAGAAGGGGCTTGCACAATATGAGGTCCATTGGCGGGCTTGGCTTGGAGTAATGGACCCGCCAAATGGGCACACAACACAACACATGGCACATACCACATACTGCCCAAAAAGGTAGCTCCCACCACGATATGTCATGCCCCTCCAAGGGCATAACTTTGTGTCAATTGCTCATAGGAACTCAAGGAGAGTTCCTATGCAACACCAACACTTGCGCGCTACACTCGAAAGTTATCCTAACGCACGCAATATCATGGCCATAGAGTTACAACGCAAACTCTACCCTCTTGACCATGATCCATTACACTAGCGCGCACGTGTGGAGACGCAAGGCATATAAAGCTTCCTAAATTACGTCGGGAGTATTGTGAATACATCCCACGTTTCCTTATCGTCAATACTCGCAAGCGGCACGAGATATGACCCTCACAAGTGGCCGCACGAATCAACTTTGTTTTGCCCATATCTCTGAGTCAAATGGAGGGCAAGATAAAAGGGAAGTTGATTCGTGCATAGGGAAGCACGTAGGTCCACTCGAAAGAGGTCAAATCAAGTGCGGGGATGTCGAAGTCGAAAATCCGATTTCGACATCCTGAAAAATTCGGATTAAGGTTGCGAGGGTAAGATGTGAAAATTGCGGAAGCGTCCATGCAGTTCCTGAAGGCTTTGGAGCCTTCGTGACGGATTGCGTTAAAATTTCCATTATAAACAGTTAAACTGGCGGTTACGGTAAAGTCGCGATCCAACCGCCAGCAGTCAAAACAGTGAGTAGGCCTACCACTAGCGCACCGGGCGGAAATAAAGGTAGGGACATATAAAAAGAACGGGCGAATATAGAAAAAGCACAGATCAATGCCCATTCGTGAACCGAAGCTCCCCTAACCAGGATTTGATGTGTTTTCAATAGATTACGATTTATAGCATTCACATCGACCAAATCTCACATGGCAAAGCAGATTTTTCGTGCATGTCTATTTTCCTTGGTTTAGTTGTGTCTGTCATGCATTCAAGCAGCCATACACAGTGTGCTGCTATGTGAGCCTGCCCCATTGCATGGTTGAAGCGCTGTGGGTGGATTTCATCGAAATCGGCATCTGGGACAGGAACACTCGTCGCTAGGAGCAGTGGTGCGTCGCTGGTATGGCATGGGAACAAACGGAATGGGTTTGCGTTCAGTGCGGTCGGCACCCTTCACATTGCTGGGGAAGGCCTTTGGATGACAATGAACAGGTCTACTATGCGCAGAAGCTATCACAGATGAGGCACCTTAAGAAAAGGAAAGGGCTCTGCTCGCACTGTGGCCGCCGGCGCGATGAGACCATCGCAGACCCATTCAGCCAGGAAAACTGGGACACACAAACTCCAGAGAGAAAGCGTCGCAAATCAGAGTGCATGGATCCACCTTGCTCACAGCCTTCTCAAGACGAACCCCTCTGTTCACAGCCACTGCTGCCGGATTATGATATGTTTGTGGGTCTCGCTGCCACTCCTGAAGCTTTCTTGCGACAGGTTGAAACATGGGCGAAAGAAACTGCTTCGAGTGAAATGCTGTTCACATATGCCGACTCCAAGCAGACAACATGGTTGAAGTCCTCTGTGGATTGGAAAACCAGGTACCTCTCTGCTGCGAACACTGTCAGGGCCCTGCGACGAGATTACTTCCTGGTCAGCAAGCGTGCGACGCGTCGAAAAGGCAATGAGGAGACCAAGGAGTTGAGTGCCACTGAACAGAGTGCCCTAAGAGTCCTCGTCGAAAGGGCCATGTATGATCACCACGGCCTGAAGTGCATCAAGGTCCAGACTGGTGGCCGGCCTACGACCTTAATGCAAGTGACGAACCCTTCCAAGGGATAGTGTCACTGCTCGCCAGGTCAGGAACAAAAAGGAAGCTGTCAACACCTTCGCTGAATGGACATGCCGTGGTCAAGTCCCCATGCATACTGCTGTTATGGAGAAGCTTACTAAATCTGTGCAGGATCCTGGGGTCATGCATTTGGTGGTGCCACAGTATGGGACTCTGCAATTGAAGACGGATGTGCTGCTGTGCGACTCGCAACTGCGCACCCTGCGACGCATCTTTGCCTCCTGGGGAGGCCACAAACTGGCCGGCTGGCGCCGGCTGGCGGCACAGGAGAAGAAGTTGAGGTATCCTCTGAAAGTCGAGTTAAAAGAGTTGGAGGTGGGTCAGGAAAAGAGCATGGAACCAGTGATGGTTGTTAGAGCACCTAGTGTTAAGAGCTGGTTGTTTCAGAGATTAGAAGTTCTGCGGTCTGCAGGTTGGTTCAGAGATCATGAGTACCTGGGTGGCCGTATAGCTGTTGTAGTTCATGCAGACTCAGGTCAAGGGTCCACAAAGGTTGCCCTCAGATTGCTGAACGTGCCCCATGACAAGGTGAGATCTGTGTCTAACCTTGACTGCATCTGTATCTTTGAAGGTAATGAGTCCTATGACAATTTAGAGGAGGCTTGTAGAGACTTGCTTAGAGAGATTCAGGCTATGCATGAAACTCTGATTCCGTTCGATGGTGCCATGAAGGAGCTTGTTTTCTTCCTGAGTTCTGACCACAAGATGCACAGCATTCTTGCAGGGCATCAAGGCCAGAGTGCAACCTTCTTCAGCATTTATGACTACCTCACCCTCAAAATGCGTGTGGCTGGTAAAGTGTGTGCCGGCGGCGTGTTGCAGGTTGTCCGTGCAGCCAGCTTTGCAGGATTTGTTGCATCCCATTTCCCTTCCCATCGGCCCACTCCAAAAGAACTGTTTGCTGTCAGCCAAGGTGTGTATTTTGTGCAAATGAATCTGTTTTCAGGCTTGGCGGATGAAGAGCCAATGGAGGCACAACACCTTGATTGGCTGCGCCGATGGGCCAGGTGGAAACATTGCAGGGACAGGAAGCAAGCTGTTGAGAAATGCCTGACTCATTTGCACGTTAGAAACAATGCCATATGCCTCATCCAAAGCTTTGTTGGTCCTGGACCTGATGCTAATGCTGGTGGATGATGTGTGTTCACATGTTGCATTGATTGTCCCATTGCTGTGCCTTCTAATTTTGATTGCCTGTTTGCATGCCTGAAGCCTTATGTGCCTTTGTTTCTCAGATAGGTGTTTGGCAGAGGTGGGTTGAATATTGAGGTACCCCTGATTTTTGCCCTTGACCCTGCACCACCCAAATGAGCCCACAGGGTGAGTACCTCCGTTGGGGGAATAGGGGAGGAAATGTCTTTGGGGTCCCCTAGACCCATAGACCTTATTTAGACCTTGTCCCCTATTAAGGACTTTTTTTCCTCCCAACCAAGGGGCGGTGGGGTAGTGCTACGGGACTGCGACCGCCAACCGCCGGCAAAGAAAAGAGTAACCGACAAACAAACACGCCGGCAGAGAGAACTTCTGAGAAGTGGTCCTCACTTGGGCAAGGGTGCTCGAGTGAAGTGCCCGGGGCTGGGCAGGGTTGGGCTGACCGAGTCGAAATTGACAGGCGGTGACTGAGACTTGACTGAGTCAAAAAGTCGACGACTGATGACTGACTCGAGTGAGTCCTCGGCGATCGTGACTGGTGACTGGTGACTGAGTCATGACTCAGTCGCCCCATAAACTTGACTCATGAGAGTCATACTCGATTTTTTTCAAAAAATTTTCTAAAAAATCATGGTGCCGGCCAAAGCTAGCACCCCACAAAGCATGAGCTTCGAAACGCAAGATGGTTCTATAGTAATGTAAGGTGACGTTGGCATTAAAAATGCTACAACGTAGGTTCGATCCCCGCCCATCCCAGCTATCGCCCATAGGCTGAGCTATCAGTACGCCACAGTAGAGCCCAAAGTGGGATTTGAACCGGCGATCAATGACTCCTAGTGCCTATTCCGTCACAGTCACCGCGCGACATCGTGACTTGACTCCGTCGACTAGAGCGGCGTGACTGGTGACTTGACATGAGTGAGTCAAAAAATCGTGACTTGTTTGAGTCAACCCGACCCTAGGGCTGGGTAAAATCTGCCTATAGGTTTCGCTGTTGGGCATGCCCCGCAAAGTCTTTAACCAATTCTACAGTACTCTTCAAAAGTGGCTCTTGTGTTGTTGGGAACGGCTTCGACAGTGGAGATGGGGTAGGTTTGGCCAAGGGGGGTGATAATGCTTCGGCTTTCATGGTTGGCCCCAACCGAAAAAACTTAGGTTGTGGTCTCTTGCAAGATTTGGTGCACATTACCCCAAATGTCGTTTGCCAATTGTCTTCCAGTATTTGTCGTAAATTGATGAACTTTGCCTTTACAGTGCCCCCACCACTTGCGTACGCTCGGTGATCTTTGGTTTGAAGGTGGAGGAGGGTCACCTTGCTGAAGGGGCATCAGGATTCCAATGCTACGCGATCATGAGGCCGAGTTGAAGGAGAGCGGGGTTGATGAGTTTGATCTCTTGAAGAAGTATCGGGCAGAAAACCCAAAGTATTTGGCATTCCAAGATATTAATGACCGGTCTTTGTCCTTGGAAGAGCGTTTTACCGAGTTCGAGCTCGAAAAGCTCGTGAAGAAGATCGAAGAGACGTTAAATGCCCGAAAGGCGGCTTACACGAAGCCTGGCGAGGCCCCGAACGTGGTGCTGCCCATTCTTGCACACCTCAAAAGCACGCAGGTACTCATGATGCGTGTGGATGGAGTGTGATGTCACTTGTGATGCATTGTGGTGTGGTGCGTTGCGTTACGGAGTCGTGAAGTGCATGTGTTTCACTTGCCACTTGCTCAAGTTGCGTGCGTTGCTGTATCGTGCCGCATTTGTTCCTTGTTGTCTCTAATAGTGTTTGTGGTTGTGCTTCGTCGCTTTGCGTTGCCATGCGTCGCGCGTGGTATCACCACCGCCCATGGAGATGTGGAAGGAGGGGATTTTGGATATACTCAGTCCCCCTCGACTGTCGACCCACCTGGAAACCCCCATTTATAAGACCCACCCCTTTTTTGCGCCCCTCCTCAGCCAAGACAGCTATAGTGCAGTAGGCACAGGGAGGGGGGGGGGTCGGAATCTCCGTGTGCCGCCCTGTTTTGTGCCGTGCCGTGCCGTGCCGTGCCAAGTGTTCCTACCCAACAAGATCCTTTGTAGAGGCACACATGACATGTATCAGTGGTTCAGATTTGCTCTTTTTCGTGACTTTTTGTGTGTCGTCTCTAGGTGTTGCACCATGTGTTTTCCAACTCATTCATGAATTTAATTCAATTATTAATGTGAATCAATTGTGATCATTGCATGTTGTTGTTGAAGATGTGAGATGGTTTATGTTGCTAAATTTCGACTTGTCATCATGCGACGCAAGTTTTTTTAAGAAGTTTGCATGGATTGTTGCGTTGCTTTTGCTTGCATGTCTCTCCATCTCACTTTGTGCCATTTGACGAATATTTTGGAACAATTTTTCATGCATTATGGTTTGGAGTTCAATGCAATTATTAATGTGAATCGATTATCAACATGGTACGTTGTTGTTTGAAGTGTGCGATGATTCATGTTGCTAAATTCGGAACTGTCATCGTGGGACGCAAAATGCATTGGGCCCATATGTATGTGACTGGCACTCCATAGTGGTTGTCTCTAAGGGCCCGTTCCGGGTAGGGTCGGGCGGGGTAGGAGTAGGGAGGGTGGGGGGTCGGAATCTCCGTGTGCCGCCCTGTTTTGTGCCGTGCCGTGCCGTGCCGCCATGGGGGGGGGGGCCAATGAGGCCTTGTGCCACGGAACGCCTACTGCACATAAGGCCCACTTCAAAAAGACCTCTACATAAGACCCACCCAGGAACATTTTGCGGAGCACAAGGAAATGAAGCAAAATTGTCCTCAACCTCACCCCAACCCAAAAAAATGACAAAAAGCATTCATCGGATGCTTTGAGTGATTGGATGGTGTCATGTGAGTTGCCAAGTTGGCCTCAAATGCTTGCGAGACGAGAGTATCACACATTTATACACCACATGCCATGGGGGCATATCAAACACAATGGATTGGTTGCAAAATATCACTTGGATTTGGATCCTCTTCTTCCAAACCTTCTTCATCATGTGGTTCTTGAATGTGTGCATCGGATTCACTCATAATAATGACACTGAGAAAAATAATGCCAACAACTGGAAAATTTTCTGTGGAATTGTACCAGGAATGTTGAACCTCAAAATTCTTCATAAATCCATGTTTTGATTCATTATGTGAAAATGTGTGGTGACATAATGATGATGTCATTGCCCCCCCAAAACAGTTTTTTTCAGTTGAAAAATAAAAACGGATAAAAGTTGCGTCACAGAAACCGGCTTTCTTTGGTGGCTGAGAAAACATGTCACACCGGGTCTACAGTTGGGAGGGGACAGAGTAATGTTGCCAAGAGCAAGCGATTGATTTGTGCAACGTGACATGCAGGAAATGTGTAATAAACTGAGTAGTGACTCGGAGGGACTGGGTGCACAATGGGTAAACGAAAACCACCACAAATAGGAATAGCATGAATGTGCATGGAATGGACAATGCCCCGTGTAAGTATGCTCCTCGATTGCTGCCATGCACTGTCTACAGAAAATATTTGTGGCATTTGGCTTTGCCTGTCTGCTTGCCTTTAATTTGTCTCAAAGTCCACATGACGAAGTGGACCGTATGCAGCAGTTGAGTCTTTCTGGTTGTTATCGTATCGTATCGTATCGTGTCATGTCGTGTCGTGTCGTGTCGTGTCGTGCTGTGTTTCGCTATGTTGGTTGGCATTTCGTGCCATGGTGTGGTGTTGTACTGCTATGTGGTGGTATAGTATGTTTTGGGTGTCGTGATCTCGTCTCGATCCACAAGATGACGTTATGCCGTTTCTAAGTGGGCGGGGGTGTAACAAGGGTAGGTGCGGAGGCCACCGCGGTTGTTCCCCCACCGACCAATTCCGACAAAACACACAATCAAATGCTCGAGCTCGAGTGGACTCCTCGGTCTGCAAGCGAAAGCTATCTTGATTCGCCGCATCCATGTTGTGTTGTGTAGGAGTGGCGTGACGAGCGCATGGCGCAACTCAAAAAGATTGCGGCCCAACCGGAGCCTCCACGGCTAGTTGTGCAAGGGGACCTCTTGATGAAGGAGGTGGCCCTCGCCTCTGAGCCCAAGAACACCTTGCAATTCACATTGGCGACGCTCTTGACATACTACCAACACCAAATCAAAGTGCTCCCGCACAAAAAGTGCAAGCTCTTGTTTCGTTGGGCTCGCTATTGCCAATCCGCGGAGATTTTGTCCCGCTGTGAGCCAATCTTCAAGGCCCGCGTGCGGCACATTGAGGCAGAGTACGAGGCCACACAAGAGCGGATCGAGCGACTTGGGACCTACATGCAACAGGTGGCCTCCTCCCGTAGCGTTGGCAAGTGGGATTTCTAGCCCACACTATTGCTTACTCTCGTCCGCAATCCATGGATATGGATGGCTGACAAAGGTGCTTTGCGCGTCGTTAGATGTATTGTTGCCTGTCGATGTCTCGGTTCGGTCACTTTGGGCTTTTCATCACCAGTAGGGGAAGTTCCCACTTCCCCAAACAGACCCCTCCCCTAGTTTTGTGCGAATGCCATGGTGCACTTGCGTTTCGCAAATTCTATTGCCTTCGACAAGAGATTAGATTAGAGAGATTAGAGATTAGAGAGATTAGATTCTCGCAGAGAATCTACCCCAAGCAACGCGCACACAAAACAGGGAAAAAATGACATAAATACGGCCTGCTTTAGCTTGGATGGTCATTTCAAGTGATCACGGTGTCAGAAAAATAAGTTTCGAAAACTTTGATTTTTGAGCTGCCCAGGGTGAAAAACGGCATGAGCAGGTTGTGTACCAATCCCTTCGGTGACACCCCCCCCCCGTGCGCCGAGTACCCAAATAGGGTGAAAATCATGTAAATACGGCCTAAAACATGCTTTACATATCTTGGATGGTCATTTTTAGGTGATCACAATATCATAAAACAAGTTTCGAAAACTTCGATTTTTGAGCTGCCCAAGGTGAAAAACCGCATAAGCAGTTTGTCCCAATCCCTTGGGAGACCCCCACCCCCCCGACCTAATACCCAAATAGGGTGAAAACACGTAAATATAGCCTAAAACATGCTTTACATACCTTGGATATCATATTGTCATATTATGTGGTCACAATATCATAAAAACAAGTTTCGAAAACTTCGATTTTTGAGCTGCCCAGGGTGAAAAACGGCATGAGCAGGTTGTGTACCGGCCCATTCACTAGGCCATTATTGGTGGAAACAGCCATTTCGCATCCTTGGCACAAGTTGTGACCGGCTCTCAACAGGGCTAGAGACTGCCAAAAACGTCCTTCCGTATCCTAGTAGGCATATATTGTCACAACATCCCCTCTCACACCCCTCAGAGTGGGTACCACGGGGTGACCTAGGTCGCCCAAACCGCCAACATAGCAAAAATGGCTGAAAAGTGCATAAACTGCATGAGCGCTCGTCCCACTCCGCCCCATACAAACCCCATGGAGTCAGGACCCGGAAACACTTTTTCGGCTCAAAATCGAAAAAAACCAAAAGATTCATGATTTTCGACCCAAAAAAAGGGGGGATCATTTTTGGACCCCCCCTGCCCCCCCCCCCCCCCACCTCCCTCAAAAGCTCCATGAAGTGGGTTTCAATGGGGGGGGTCTGGGGGGTCCGGACCAAAAACTCATTGGGGGATGCGTTTATTGGACAAAATAATGATTTTACAAGGGGTTAAACTAACAATTCAACCCCTTGGGGTAGGGTACCCGAATACGCCCAAAAAGGCCCAAAATGGGGGGTATGTGGCGTTTCCCCCTTTCTACGCCTGTCTAGCTTTGATCTAACAACCTTTGCGAGGTGATTCTATTTCCTTCGGCAAGTCCACCTCGGAGAGAATCTATCCCAAGCAACACACACACAAAACAGGGTAAAAACTACATAAATACGGGCTAAAACATGCTTTACGTATCTTGGATGGTCATTTTAGGTGATCACAATGTCAAAAAAATAAGTTTGGAACACTTCAATTTTTGAGCTATGTAGGCTGAAAAATTGCATAAGCAGGTTGTGTACCAATCCCGTTTGACCCACCCACCCCCCACACCGCACCCAATACCCAAATAGGGTGAAAAACACGTAACTACGGCCTAAAAACGTGCTTGGCTTGGATGGTCATTTTAGGTGATCATGGTATTAAAAAAATAAGTTTCGAAGACTTCGATTTCTGAGCTGCCCAGGATGAAAAACGACATAAGCAGGTTGTGTCCCAATCCCTTGGGAGACCCCCCCCCCCCTTGGACCTAATACCCAAATAGGGTGAAAAACACGTAAATATGGCCTAAAACATGCTTTACATACCTTGGATGGCCATATCGTGTGATCACAATATCATAAAAACAAGTTTCGAAAACTTCGATTTTTGAGCTGCATACGGTGAAAAACTGCATGAGCAGGTTGTGTACCAATCCCTTGGGAGACCCCCCCCCCTCCCCGGACCTAATGCCCATGTGTGTTGCTTGGGGTAGATTCTCTGCGAGGTGGACATCTCTGCGAGGTGAAGGCAATAGAATCACCTCGCAAAGGTTGTTAGATCAAAGCTAGACAGGCGTATATAGGGGAAAACGCCACATACCCCCCATTTTGGGCCTTTTTGGGCGTATTCGGGTACGCTAAACCCCAAGGGGTTGAATTGTTAGTTTAACCCCTTGTAAAATCATTATTTTGTCCAATAAACGCATCCCCCAATGAGTTTTTGGTCCGGACCCCCCAGACCCCCCCCCACTTGAAAAATTTTTTTTAATTAGGTCACACCCCCCAAGAGTCTTCTCCGGCCGGCAAGCGGCGGGTTGCTCTTTTCGGCCATGCCGGTAATGCATGGTGTCTTTATCCGACACTGATTGCTGATGTCTGACTGACAGCTACTGACTGTGATTGTCGGACTAACTGTAGTCAGACATGATGTTCTGTTTTCTGTTTCAGACACAGTGTGTGTCTTGAGGTTCAACCAGGTTTGGCATAGAGAATAAAGATGCACTTATGCCTGACTGTGGAGTGCATTACCTCTGGTTTGCATTTGTCTGTTTTTTAATTAGGTCACACCCCCCCACTTGAAACCCACTTTTTTGAGGTTTTGAGGGAGGTGGGGGGGGTGGGGGGGGTCAAAAATGTCGAAAAAATGATCCCCCCTTTTTTTGGGTTGAAAATCATGAATCTTTTGGTTTTCTTCGATTTTGAGCCGGAAAATGGTTTCCGGGTCCCAACTCCATGGGGTTTGTATGGGGCGGAGTGGGACAAGTGCTCATGCAGTTCATGCAGTTTTTGACCATTTTTGCTATTTCGGCGGTTTGGGCGACCTAGGTGACCCCGTGCTACCCACTCTGAGGGGTGTGAGTGGGATGTTGTGACAGTATATGCCTACTAGGATACAGAAGGACGTTTTTTGTAGTCTCTAGCCCCGCTGCGAGCCGGTCACAACTTGTGCCAGGGATGCGAAATGACTGTTTCCACCAATAATGGCCCAGTGAATGGGCCGGTACACAACCTGCTTCTGCAGTTTTTCACCCTATAGAGCTGAAAAATCGAAGTTTTCGAAACTTTTTTTTTTGATATTGTGACCACACAATATGACCATCCAAGGTATGTCAAGCATGTATGTATGTATGTATGTATGTATGTCAAGCATGTATGTCAAGCAGGCCACATTTGCGTGTTTTTCATAAATACGGGCTAAAACACGCTTTACATACCTTGGATGATCATTTTAGGTGATCACAATATCAAAAAAATAAGTTTCGGAAACTTCGGTTTTTGAGCCGCCCAGGGTGAAAAACTGCATGAGCAGGTTGTGTACCAATCCCTTGGGAGACCCCCCCCCCCCCGTGCGCCCAAAACCCAAATAGGGTGAACAACACGCAAATGCGGCGTAAAACATGCTTTACATACCTTGGATGGTCATTTTAGGTGATCACAATATCAAAAAAAATAAGTTTCGAAAACTTGGATTTTTGAGCTGCCCAGGGTGAAAAACTGCATAAGCACGTTGTGTACCGGCCCATTCACTAGGCCATTATTGGTGGAAACAGTCATTTCGCGTTTCTGGCACGGGTTTTGACCGGCCCTCGGCAGGGCTAGAGACTGCCAAAAACGTCCTTCCGTATCCTAGTAGGCATATATTGTCACAACATCCCCTCTCACACCCCTCAGAGTGGGTACCGCGGGGTGACCTAGGTCGCCCAAACCGCCAACATAGCAAAAATGGCTGAAAAGTGCATAAACTGCATGAGCGCTCGTCCCACTCCGCCCCATACAAACCCCATGGAGTCAGGACCCGGAAACACTTTTTCGGCTCAAAATCGAAAAAAACCAAAAGATTCATGATTTTCGACCCAAAAAAAGGGGGGATCATTTTTGGACCCCCCCTGCCCCCCCCCCCCCCCCACACCATGGCGTCATGCCAAAACCCCCCCCCACCTCCCTCAAAAGCTCCATGAAGTGGGTTTCAATGGGCGGGGGTCTGGGGGGTCCGGACCAAAAACTCATTGGGGGATGCGTTTATTGGACAAAATAATGATTTTACAAGGGGTTAAACTAACAATTCAACCCCTTGGGGTAGGGTACGTGAATAGGCCCAAAAAAAGGCCCAAAATGGGGGGTATGTGGCGTTTTCCCCTTTCTACGCCTGCCTGGCTTTGATCTAACAACCTTTGCAAGGTAATTTCTTCTGCTTCAAAACTAAGTAATCCTTACACAGTTTGGCATTGTTATGGGTGATATGGTGGCCACGATAATATCATCACACCCGCCATCATGTCGACCATCATGATCAACCATCACGATGATCATCAACTGAGCTATCATGCCCACCATTATTGTCACCAAGAATGCACCCTAAGTTATGCAATTTATCGCGCCAAGCGTTACAAATTATTGGTTACGGCCAAAGCATTTTGATTCCATCGCTAAATGGATGTTACCACAAGAGGGTAGGGCATTGGAAAGGTGGTAAGAGGTCGCTCATCCACATCAATTGGCAATAGCCCCGCCCCCCCCCACCTCCAACAAGGCAAAAGGTACGAAAGTTTCCATGACTTACATGGAATGGGTTGGAAATTAGGTCATGGCCATACAGTGCGTACGTGCACTTGCTTACGGTCCGTGGGGCCGGAATTGTAGGCAAAAACCGCTTGTGGCCAAGCCTTCATTGAGCGCAACAGGGGAAAATAAGACCAAACACCTCCTAGTGCTATTGCGCAAAGCACCTATCTGCAAGGCACGATGGGAACCAGCCTTGCTTCGCAAGAGGGATGGAAAAAAAGGGAAGGGGGGCAATGGTCAAGTTTTGGCTGCCGGATGGAAACACGGGGAGCCGGGTTGACCGGCTCCTTTTTTTAGGAATTTTAGTTGCGATTTGCGATTGATGAGGCGTTGAAGCCTCTTGACACTTTTGCGCCCTATCAACCGCAGCCCGAGGGTACTCAAGAACTGAGTGATGTTGGTCTATCACCACCCTATGCACGTACAGAGAACCCATAGCACCAACGCCAAGCGTACACAGCAAGACAAAAAATATGCCGAAGCTTTATCCACCGCCGCTGCATTTTCTCGGCAGATATTCGCCCCCAGCAGCACGCCGAAGGTGGAATTGCCGCTGAAGGGCCGAGGGCGGGCACAGAAAGGAGTCGTGCACGGTACGGAGCTGCAGGCGAGCACACTGCACCGGCACTTTAATCCACAGAATACCATCAAGGCCCAGTTTGACGCGTCTGATTTTCAGGTGTGCCAATCCATCAGAAACCACCTTCGTAATTGTCTGTGACTATTGGTTACTGCATTGCAGGTATTGAGAACGGACGGACCACGGGGTGCGCAGACCACAAGCCGCGCTTTCAATATCTCGTCGGTCCATCAATTAGTGAGAAATGTGCGACCATAGGACGGAGCGCCTTTCTGCAGGTTGATGACAGTAGACGCGGTGATGACACGTAACTACCCCTGGGTAGGGGCAGTGCATGAATGCACAAGAGCAGTATGCACTGCACAGTGGCAGTGTGCAACTGCACAGGGGCACTCAGGGTAGCGTGTGACTGCATGTTGCATGACTACTTTGGGTCTGTATGGGGCTGCACAAGGGCGGCAGTCTATGATAACTGCAACCCCCCATTCCCCATCAGAGGCCCCCCTAGAGGCTGTTGAGGACCTTTTAGGCCCCCTACCCACAAGCCTACGGCCTGTCTGTACCACCTGGGGGACACATCGGGGCAAATATGTCGGGTTGGCAGATTCAAAGAGGGTTGGTCGGGGTTAGCTTGGGTCACACTGCTGAGTTTTCGTTAATGTGTGCTAATTCACACTCCCCAAGGGGCCTCCGGCCCTAGGACAGCCCTATGGGCCTTCCTAGAGGGGAGGCAAGTTGTCATACACTAGGGCTGTACGAATGTATGTGTAAGCAATACCCTTGAGCAACCCCTATGTAGTCACATGCCGCCTCTGAACAACAACAACAACAACAACAACAACAACAACAACAACAACAACAACAACAACAACAACAACAACAACAACAACAACAACAACAACAACAACAACAACAACAACAACAGCGACACGACAACCACAACCACAACCACAACCACAACCACAACCACAACCACAACCACAACGACCGACCGACCACGAGGACAACGCCGACGCCGACGCCAACGTCGACGTCACGACCACCGTCACGACCATAGCCACCGCCACCGCCACCGCCACCGCCACCACGACCACAAAACGACCACGATTACAAGGACCACGACCATAACGACAACGACCACAACCACAACCACCACGACCACAACCACAACAAATACAACGACAACGACGACGACGACGACGACGAAGACGACGACGACAACCAACGACGACCGACCGACCGACCGACGACAACGACCACGACGACGACGACAACAACGACCATGCCGACGCCGACGCCGACGTCACGACCACCGTCACGACCACCGCCACGGCCACCGCCACCGTCACCGCCACCGCCACCGCCACCGCCACGACCACCACGATCACGACCACAACGGCCACCGCCACTGCCACCGCCACCACGACCACAAAACGACCACGACGACCACGACCACGACCACGGTGACCACGACCACGACCACGACGACCACAACCACGACCACAACCGCAACTGTGTCCGCCTAACATGGCCTCTTTACACTGTCTGCGGACACGGTGGGCACCACCCTGCCCACAGGGCTGCGCATGCTGTGTGCATTTATTCACCCATTTACATCAAACGGTTCTTTATCCGCTGAAGATGATGTAGACACAGCTCTCCTCCTTTAGCTGTGGAGGATGTGAACAGCCTGGAACGGTGGAAGGCATGTGACTGCACACATTCAGTACCAGACTGCACAGGGGCAGTATGCCACTGCACAAGCAGCTGGGGTGGAGCATGTTGCATAGGGGCAGTGTGCTGCCATCTGGGGGCAGCATGCGACTGCCCAGGGGCAGTATGGGACTGCGCTGAGGCGGCATGTGACTGTGCAGGGCATTATGCAACTCCTTGAGGTAGGGTGCACAGAGGTTGCATGTGACTGCACAGTGGCAGTCAGTGACGGTACATGAGCAGGGGCAGTAAGGGACGGTACAGGGGTCGCATGTGACGGCACAGGGGCAGTATGTGACTGACAGGGGCAGACCAGTACATACTGCAAAGGAGTGGGCAGCATGGAACAGCATGGGCCAGTCTGTGCCCACCAATTGATTGGCCATTGATCACCAGCGGTTGGTGGTTTACTGCAACCAGTTGGCGATGAACCAGCCCAGAGGGATGCTCTCAAGGGCAATTGTTGGGGCGGGGGAATTCATTCATGGCACCCTGATTTGTACTGCAGTCACGAATTAGAGGCGAATTTTGCCTAAATAGAGGGGGGGGTTTCAGAGGCCAAACAAAAAGTTTTGATACCTAAAATCCACCTCCAATGTCGGGCCCCTTTGATAAATCACCTCAAAGAGTTTCATTTTTTTCCTGAGGAAAAATTTTCTGATGTGGGTGGGTGGGTGGGTGGGTGGGTGGCTCAGGCGGAGGAGCCCAAGCTGCCATCCCCCCCCCCCTCCCGGTAACAGTAAGCCGTGGCCTGCACGATAAGGATGGGATGCGGCTGCACAAGGGCAGCATGGGACTGCACAAGGGCAGGCTGTGACAGCACCCTTTTATTGCCCCCAGGGTGTCCATAGCGCCCGCATAGTGTCCGCAGCCTGCACAGTGCCATGTCTCCCAAAATGTCCACACACCGCACGGTTTTGACGTCCCCCACACAGTCCACAGCCCACACAGTGTCCACAGCTGCCACATTGTCCACATCCCTCATTTTTTCCCACAATGTCACAGCTTCCACACAGTGACCACATCCCCTCCAGTATCTACAGCCCCAACAGTGTCCACGTCTCGGACCATCGAGGTGTGGTAGTTGCCTGCTGCATGTGCCGCACAATCCCCGCACATTGCCCAGGCACCAGCATGGAGGCTCTGCGTGGCCTCAGGTTGGAGCCGGGGTCTCTGTGGGATATGTGGGGCACAGTCAGCTCGTACAGGATATGCCCTGAATGAGTGAATGACTAATGTGCTGAGTGGTCAACATGTGCACGGGTAACATGTGGGAGGGCACAGATAGAGCATACCGAAAAATGGGGATACAAGGGGCAGACCCCGGACACTCAGGATATGTAGGGACACACAGGGGACATACAGGGGGTCCACAAGAGACGCCACAGTCGTGGACGACCGACATTCCCAGGTGTACCTCCGCCAGCAGCTGTATGAAATGAAGGTCAAGAAGCGGCTGCATCGACTGGTGAAGAAGGCGCGTTGGGTGGCCTACTCCCGGCGCTACGAACTGTACACTGCTGCCATCCAGCACTTGTCAGGGGAGCTGCCGGAGCAGGAGACAGGCCAGCCGGTGAGGCCCAGCAAGATCCCGCTGATGGCTGGCACTGACGATGAAATCGGAGAGCTGACGGAGGAGCTGATCCAATGCTTCAAGCTGTCGGGGGCCGACAAGACCGACACGCAGGAATTCTTCTACTCCGTCAATAAGCGCTTTGCGGCCGTTTTCAATAGCCAGTCCGCGGCGATGGGTATGGAGCCAGCCACCATGGACTAGACCTCGTGATTTCTCCTGATTGCCATCGATCCCCAACCCCTGTCGGTTTCTGCCGTCCTTTAGTCCCCGTACTTCCTTGTGCCCCCGGAGTGCGCACAACGATGTCCGATTAAACAACTCCAGGGTCCCTTTGAGACTCCCGTCTTCTTTTGAGCTGCATCTGCTGGAACGTGCACTCCAAAGGAGGGAAGAGAGATTCATGAATGACAGCGGAGTTGCACCCTGGAAGATCCATGTCCTGGGTCGTGTTCCCAGACCCCGCACTGTAGGTGGGGAAAGGGAGAGGGGGTGGGCAAGGGGGAGGCAGAAAGAGATGTACGGGCGAAAGAGGAGTTTTTTTCCCGGTCTGCACGTACCCCAGGTGCATCAGCGTAGATCCCCGCACTCATACCTCTACAGCCCTCCCCCAGACACATAGCGCCCTTGACACCTCCGACCCACACGAAAGCAGAATGGGAAGCCAGTGCACAATTTTTTCAGTCTTCATAGCGCTTGTATTGTCCCCAAATAATCACCCCAGGATGTCCAATCTCCGATTCCCGAAGTTGGCACGGTTTGACCCAAAGTCAGGATTTCGCAGCCGCCACATGCCGGCCTGGGAACGGCTCAGGCCTTACTGGCGGGGGTCCACAGGTAGGCTCATTGGGGTACTGGGGATGGGGGCTAACCGAACCTGCCATTGGAGTAGAACAAAGTCAGCTCGAGCCTGGCGTAGCTCGATGGATGATGCCCGGAATCGGTACCAATGGGGTTCGCTCAGCCTTGCACAAATGGCCCCCAAACCTCAAGCCCAACTTTGCAATCGGGGCTGAGCTACTGCTTGTGTCCCCTTGACTTTCTATCAACTGAGGCCACCAAATGTTCACCCGAAGCTGTCCCAAGCCCCACCCGCCCCGCGGGCGTTGCAGGTCTCCAAAATACCAAAAAAAGCCACCCTGTGCCTACTGGAAAACTGGGCATGCCCCCTTGTAAACCCCGCCCCCTGTGCTATTCTGCCCCAGTATTTCCGCCCTATGAGCTGCTGAACCAGCAGGAGGGGAAGGTGCTGGACAGGGTGCAGCTGGACGCCGACGACAAGAGCGTTGGCCCAGTCTACCTCAAGCACTGCACGTGGGTAGACTCCGCCGGACTGACCAAGCCGGCGATCTCGGCGAGGCAGGAGGTGCAGATCACACGGCTTCGCGATATCAAAAATCTTGACAAGGCGTTGCAGGTGGAGGTGGACTTCCTGAACGAGAGGAGCCTACAGGAGGCTGTGAAGCGGCTGAAGGAGCAATCCGACACGCACCTTGACCGCGCAGAAATGTGCCGCCGCGCCCAGGTGTGCCCCCTGCATGGCTGTCTGTGGGGCCTCTACTCGCCGAGTGCAGCTGCAGCGAAGGGGCTGGCCCTCTTGTAGGGTCGGTGCCTCCTGTACCCCCGCTGTCATTGTGCCCTTGCTTGTGTGCCTCCTGCGCCGCATGCCCACCCGCAGGGCGACAAAGGCAAGGATTCCAAGAAGGGCCAACCACGAAAGGAGCTGAAGTCCGACGTGGCGTCATCGCACAAGCGGCAAACGCTGTACCTCCTGCGGTACATCCGCGTGCGTGAGTTCCGCAAGCGGCTGCTGGACATCATGAATTTCTATAGGTCACTGGAGCGGCGGCTTTGCATCGACGCGCAAGGCTTTGCGCTACCTTCAGACATCCGCCGCCAGCACAAGCGCACCGGTGGGCACGGGCGCGCTTCTTCCACCACCGGATCTCCCGTGAGTCCCCTGAAGGCGACAATGCAGGACTCCGTCTGGGGCTCGGACGATACCAACGGCGAGTTCGACAACGCGGACGGGGATACGTTCACGGAGCACGGGCGGGACTCGTACACGCAGGTTGTTGTGCATGCGTGTGTGTGTGTGTGTAAGGAGTTGGTTGGAGGCGCATGCGTTCTGGCAGGCAGAGCAGTACAGTTCCTGGAGACTGCCTGCAGATTTGACGGTACAGGGCGTTAACGGGGCCTGGAATGACGACTTCCATTGCGTGGAAACCATCAGGAAACACTCTTGCACTGGGAAAAGTGACTGCCCATGTACCCAGCAGACCAATGTGTGTGTGTAGCTCACTGGTTACGGTGTGCTTCAAGTTGTAATGCCTGCTATCTGTATGTTTGCCCCCCCCCCCCCCTGTCAGCTTCACCATTGCAGAGGTACGTCGGGACCATGAACGCGCAGAGAGTGCTGGGGTAGGATACAGACCGTAGGGCTCGAACTCCATCACCGTGAGCGGTGTGAAGCAACGCTGTCACATGTGAACATGGCATGGTGCATACAGGGTCAGGTCCGCAGGAGCCGCCTGACCCACGTGCTTGTTCCCTGTCTGAACCCGGATGAGGCTGGTATGCCTACGTGGCAGTGCAGTGCCTCATTCTGTCATCAGGCCTGAAGGACTACGGGCATGTGCTGGCGCTGTCTTCCTACAGAAAGGCGCCTATTGGCATTGAACATGCCTTTTGTCTGACTCCAACTGACGAGGATTCACACTCAGCCACCATTGTTGTGCTGTGTTTCACAATCGTGTGTGTGTGTGTGTGTGTGTGTGTGTCCGTGGAGTAGGAGATGAACAAACGAGGCAGTGCCACGGGCAGTGGTGAACTGCCAGAAGCACCGACGGAATATAGCGGAGGCGGGAGCCTTCGGACCATCAGCGCCGTCCTTCTATTTTCCTGTGCGTCCGTCCGCCTGTTGGCCAGTCAGTCAGTCAGTCAGTCTGTTCGTCTGTCTGTGTGTCTGTGTGCCTGTGTGCCTGTTGCACTGCCCTTCACCTCAGTATGTGCCTGCACTGCCAGCCTGGCAGTACAGATCCGACTGTTGCTTCTCATGCGCTTCTTCTCATTATTACACGTTTTTGAGACAAAATGGCCTGACAACATCTGAGCACTCAGTCGCTTTTCTAAGCGCCCGTTTGTCGCGTTATGTGTGTATGTGTGTGTGTGTGTGTGTGTGTGTGTGTGTGTGTGTGTGTGTGTGTGTGTGTGTGTGTGGCTGTCTGCATGTCGTGTAGTTGCGTTTGGTCGTGTGATTGACAAGCGCCCACAGAAGTTCTGTCCCCATTGACCCTCGATGAATTGACCACGTGCCTCATCGACGCACAACTCGAAAACATGTATTTGGCCCTTGCCTGCTCCCTCTGCTGTCCGCAAGGTAGGGCCCTGGCACCACCTCGTCTGCTGGCTGAGAGTAGTCGGCAAAATGCTGTGCCCACAGAGCACCTCCTCGACGCTTGTCATCCCATTCTGTTTGCACCAAAAGGCCATCCTCAAGTATCACTCCGTTCCCGCCGACTACTCCGGCCACTCGGCGCAGGCACTGCACCCACTGGACATGGACGGGACGAGCCCGAGCGAGGCCGAGCGGGAGGCCGAGGTGATGCGCGCAGCGTTCGTCGAGAACCGTGACGACAAGTATCTGCTGAACTCCAACAAGGATTTGGTTGTGCAGGACAGCAATGGCGTGAACGTGATGTATGAGGCTGCGTTTGAGGACATGAAGGTCCCTGCTCTTGGTTTCACCCTCTGCAAGCATCAACAGCATGCGGCAGCGCAACAAAAGGGGAAGTCCATAGAGGCCGATGGTCTCCAATGCGGAATTCGATTGTGCAAATGTACCATCATTTTTGTTGTTATGTAAAAGTGGTTTTTGTGGTATAAGGCGGTAGCCGCAGACCTTGCTGCATCTCAGCACGCCATGTTTGTGCAATGACGCCCTAATCTGCCCAAGGAGTGCATTTGTTGTGTACCGTGCCTTCGACTGCTCCCATTTTTGAGGCGAGCCAAAAAATGCAAACCATATCTACACCTGTGCCAACAAACCCAGATTGACGGAATGTAAGCATCAAAATGTGTGACTGTCAATGAACTTGTATCAAAAGTATGTTGTGCAGTATGTTGTACAGCAACAATGATCCATGTATTTCTGATATTGTGGGAAAAGAGTAGACGGGGAGAGCAGATTTGCGACCACAACCCAAACCATTGCCCCGGACCCCTCCCGCTCTCAAAACCGGGTGGGGGTCGCAATATGTTTGGCTTTTTTCTGGTGGGGTATGTTGCAGCTGCCACAGCGGCGTGGAAAATTTTCGGATTAATGCTACCCACAAATATGCACATATGCTGTCTCATTGCTATTGATTATTGCCCTATCAAGTTGCCCCTTTTAGCAAAAATAACGGAACCAAATGGATGCAAAACGTGCGTATGAAGATACCGAGGACCAACATGTTGGGAAAAGCGACAAATTCACCGAGTGGGATATTTAAGGGTCCATAAGAGGCCTTTGGGAGGAGTAGGATATGCATTTGAGGTTTGGGGAGCACCTCTTGGAGTTTGAGCGTTTCAGGGGTGGCAGTTCAAGAGTCGGTCAGATACTTTGAAAGGTAGTTGCCAAAAGATGTCTTCAGGCGGCATGCAGCAGTACCCTCCCGCTGACATTAGAGAAGGCATGCACATTGATGATGTGGGTAGCCTATTGTTCTTACCTTACAGCCGGAGTATACAATGCAGATCAGTGCGTACCGTGGAAGATGAATCTCATGTGGTCAATGCTGTTGGGAATGAGCTCCTTGGGGCTGACATCTGATCTAATGGCCCAATTGGCGGCACGTAAAGTGGCAAGTGTAAATTGTTACATCACCAGCCACATACAGTAGCGCCACATGTGCGCTCACTTCCAGGAGGGGGCAGCCTCTTTGGATATGCACTACCCAACAAACATCACCATATTTGAAGTTGGCCTCGGTACGATTGCAGATAGTATGCACGAAGTCGCCCCCCCTTACCTTTGCCCCCCCTAACCCACCCTCTACCCCCCCCCCCCTTACTTTCCCCCTAACCCCCCCCTTGCCCCCCCAGCCCCCCCCCCTATCATTTCCCCCCCCCCACCCCCATTAAAATAAAAAGACTCCCGCGGTGGCCACAGACCGCCTTGTGTGTGCACCGCCTTGTGTGTGCACCGCCTTGTGTGTGGACCCCAAAACCTCCCGTTGCTTCGGATCGCTTCGCTCGACAGACGGCTCGCTTCGCTCAACGCCGGAGCTAGCCCCCGCACCCCCCTAAAATGACAAGACTCCCGCGGTGGCCACAGACTGCCTTGTGTTTGCACCGTCTTGTGTGTGCACCACCTTGTGTGTGGACTGCCAAACCTCCCCTTGCTTCAGCTTGCTTCGCTCGAGAGACGGCTCGCTTCGCTCCACCCCTAGCTACATAACTCTTGCGAGTTTGGGGGGTCCCCCTCACCCCCAATACCCCCCCCCCCTCCTCACCCCCCCTCCCCCCCTTACCTCCCCCCCTTACCTCCGAACATGCTCCCCCCCTTACCCCCCCCTTACCCCCTAGATAAGGGGGAACGACCTCGTGCGATATATACCATTGCAGGTCAGGTGCCGTTGATGAGGGTGCCATTTCTTATTCAGGGTCTTCCCGCCAGCCCCGTAGGACCGCAGAGCTGCACTGCAATGGATATGTGGCGCACTGTGCTTCTTCACAATTGTCATCGGGCCACATCCTTCTCACCTGCCCTGTTTTGCAAGGGCCACACACAGCTCTTCAAAGGAGAGGATCTGGGGTGGGTGTCTTCAAAGCAGTTTGCACCTGCCTTCAAGGGACCATATGAGGAAATGTCTAAGAAGGTGGTTCCGTGCAAGAAACGGCCGACACAGCACTGCACCCGCTGCCAGGTATCGTCGGTCCAACGGCGATCGCTTGCCCTTCAGCCTACCCACAGATCGCGCTCTGCAGACACTGGAGGATGAGCTGATGCGCATCGGCACGCACTACTGCAAGAAGCACAACGCCGAGGACACGCTCGACGTGGATCGCGTGAGCGTGCTCGAGGATCTGTTTGAGTGTGAGACGTGGTTCCAAGACGGCAAACGCAAGGTCATGGACTGCCTCATGGAGGCTTACGAGAACATTGTGGACCCGGTGCAACAGCGCCAGGTGGGCAGGAAGGGAGGTGCGCGTATAGCAGTGCCACGGCTGTGGAGATTTGTTGGGTTTGGGGCGTCGCCCGAGTCCAGCGTGGGCACCCGCCGGCAGTCCCAGCGTAGCTGGTGGCAGCGGGTGGAAAGGAATGGCGGAGAAAAGTGTAGTCGCGTACTGCCTGATCACTTGTCTAAGTCACGCTACTGTTGGATGTCCTCAGGCTGCAAGGGAGGGGCCAGGGAAAGGATCCGGCGACGCATAAATCTCAGCCAGATGGGCACCTGGAAGTATGACAGCTCTGAACCATGACTTTGCACTGCTGGCAATCACTGCCATGGCATTCCTTCTTACATCCTCTTTCAACATTAAGGTCTTTCTGCTGTACTAACGCCTGTATGGTTCTTTCTTTACCATTGCCCCCGGACTCCCGAGCGACCACCGATGTAGCATCACCCATACAACATCTGTATACAATTCTTTTCCAGTACCACATCGTTATTGCTGCACCAAGACCCCTGACACACTTGTGGTGCGGCCAATCCGCGCCAAACTTGGCCTGAGGGGCGGCTGTTTTATCGGCACCCAAGGCGCCGGACAAACGGTTTGGGCCGTAGTTTTTTAACTCAAGGTTTCGCCCACATAGACCCGTGCAATGCGGTGATCGTTTGAGGGACATACGTTGGGCTATCCGCACTCAAGCCCCCGCCCCCCGATGTAAGTGAAGCCTCTGCCGGCGCCGGCTGGGGAGTGGACGCCGTGTGGGCGGCCATGGTGAGCATTGGGACAAATGTCTGGCTCTCTTCCATCAACCTGCATTTTTCCTCCCCCATTTTCAAGGGACACAAACTCCTCAATCAATCAAAGCAGGTCATACAAACGACATCATCACTGGACAGCGGGTGTACTACAAGGTCTCCAACAAGCCTTTCTGGACCTTCTCCCCAAGACCTGCCTGGCCCCCAGATTTTTGGGGGGGGGTTAGGGGGGCTGTGTGTGTGGGGGGACGGATGTGCGGGTTGAGGGGGAGGAGGCAGCGTCATGCACATTGTCCTTCCTCCCCCCAAATGGGAGCCTCCCAATCCCGGACCTCCCCATCCCCCCCCCCCCCCCACACGCCCCTCTGCACTGCGCAGGCGGCCGCAACCCTCGTGTTGGTGTTTGGCTTTTCCCCCGACGCACCCCCCCCCACCCCCCGGATGCGCCCGCGTCTGTAATACCCCCCTGACTGCAGGTGGCCCAGGCCATTACGGACCTTATGGCCCGGCGGCCGCTGCTCGATCTGGAGGCGCCCTATTTTGCCGAGTCATATTCGTCAGAGATCATCGCACTGGAGTTGCAGTATAGCCTCTTCCGCGAGGTCATCAACGCGCAGATCGTCGAGGAGAAGCGCACGATCCAGCAGCTGTACAAGACCGCGTCGGGGCGGAAGGTGTGGCCCCCGTCCGATGTTCAGATGGTGTTGAGTCGCACCGAGTCACGCTTTCGATGCCGCCAGGTTGAAGTCCTCATAGTTCCTCATTGACGAAGGCCGGGGGGTCCAGAAGATTCTGGTCGGGGCGTTCCAGGGTCACACCTCAGCATCCCCCCCAAAGATGGATCCACTGATTTAGTCCCCGGGCCTTGGGGGTCGCTTTGCGCTGTTCAGGCGCACATGTACATGTCGTATATGTACAATGTGGCTACCACCCAAAATGTCAGTTGTCTTTCGTGAAACAAAACAATGGCAAGGAACGTGTCATTCCCAAATGACAGCCCTGTCAGCTTCACAGCCAAACAAGCACGTACACGAAGGGACTCGGCGTTGTGTCTGGATACATCCGGATACATTGAGGGGAAGATTCTTTCTGAAGTTCCGGAAAATCCGGGCCGGAGTTGTGGTCGTTGCCCTTCAGGAGCTGTGCCAATGCGGTGCGCCAGTGTCAAAAGGACAAGAATGTGTACTTACCCGAGCCACGATGCTTTTAGGTGTAGCTGCCACGCCCAATTTCTGGCGTGAGCGTACTACGTCTGTGCATCTGTTCACAAAGCAACGATGTGCGAGTGCAGACACCAGGATACACAGGGCACGGGGAGACGCCAGACGGCAACGTGCGTGCGCGTAGACGTCGGTCACGCGAGGGCTATGTCACTTGTGTGTGATCTGCATTATGTGTGGATTGGGCTGGTGCTCTGTGTGACGTATACACCGCCATCGTGTGTGTCTCACACATGTCTGACAAGTGGAGGTTTGTGACGTGTTTCACGGGTGCATGGCCCGTCTGACAGGATGCGCAGTACGTCATGGGGTATCCTGAGGCCCCTGTCCAGGACCCACGGCTGAACATGCCCCTGTTCCCGAAGAGTTCGGTGATCAGCATTCTCGAGTTCTACACGTCCCTGGGGGACTTGCACACGCTCACGATAGTCGCCGACGCCAATGTGGAATCGATCTGCACCCGCTTTCAGGTGCTCCACAGCTGGTGCCCATTGCATGTACTCGCCCATATAGCCCGTGCATGCGACGTGCACATGTTGTTGTGAGGGCGATTTTCATTGCGTTGCTGTGGTTGGGACCCCCAACGTTGATATCTGTGCTGATTCAAGCGCTGCAAGCGCAAGCTGTGCACTCTCCGACATCTCAGCAACTTCAGCCCAGGGTTGGAAGGCTCTGGAACATCGGGAGACAGCAGGCTGGTGCACAACAAGACAGCGTACATTCCCCAGCAACGTATTGCCATGTCTGACACAAGAGTCCTGTCTCCTCTGCAGTGCTGTTTGTCATTCAGCAGAGGCTCGTTGTCGGGCGGTGCAGGGGTCAGAAAGTCCTACATCCAGTGCCTGCGGCCTAATGTACGAGCCATCTGGAAGAAGTCTGCTCCTCACTGGGCCGACATGGCCCTTCGTGGGGGGTCGAGGGCGATGCCCAGGAGGTTGGTCTAATGCCCCCCCCCCCTGGCTGCTTAAGAGAGGCTTAGCACTCTGGCTGCTGCTCACCCGCATGTTGGGTTCGGAGCCACACCCGCGTGTGGCACGCAATGTGAATAGCAGTGCCTTTTGGACACTCCCCTCCGATTCCTTATTCAGCCATTCTGCACCACACATGACTCACACACTCATACACCCACCAACGTACACGCCGACCCATCCTCCTGCACACCCATTTACGCAACATGGATTACGCAAACACGGATTGCCCAGCCGCTCGCCCGCTCATACGCTCATTCACCCACACACACCCTCACCCAATGACGCACGCCCCCACGGCCGCTCAGGGGCGCACACCTCACTGTTGTGTAGGGCGAAACTAGGGGTGGCAGTGTGCGTGCCCTCAGGCCAACACGCAACCTGGGGGGCGAGCCACCACGGAGGGGTCTTCCCCCCCTGCCGTGATGGGGTGGAACGGGCTCAGCAGGGGGGGGGGGCGGCCTAGGCCTTTGGGCTACTCACTGGGCTCCCCAGGGCCCCTTTTGTTTATCTCCCCCCCTCCCTACTCCCCTCCCCTCCTTGCAGGGAGGTTTCGGGGGGTGCACTGCCCTCTGCCCCTCTGCAGGTATGTTGGGGTCGGGGCGAAGTCCTAGCATGGTGGCGGATGTCGGCTGCCGCTGCTGCGCTAAAATCGACACGCTGTGGGACGTCCCCATCCGGGCCGCCCCTCTTTGGAATTTGTGGGACTTTGTAGAGGTTTTTAGGGTCTTTGGATAATTGTTCGTTTCTTTTGGAGATCATGAAGTTGGAAAGGAGATTGGATATTTGGTACTTAATTGCTAGGCAGCTGGTGCTAGTCCAAGGGACTCGCATCAGTCGCGACCATAACCCCTTCAGTGGGGGGAGCATGGCCTGTTTACCTGAGGACCGACTTTCCAGCGGGGCACGGGTAAGCAGACCCAGGTCCCATACAGAGCGACACTGGGGGGGGGGGGCGTGCCCCTCCACGCATTCGTGGACTGCCCCCCACCCCCCAAGGTGGCGGAACAGATGGAGGGCGGGCGGTGCCAGTCCACATGTTTGTGAACCGCCCCCAAAAATAACTTGGAGGTGGCACAGACGGGGGGAGGGGGGGCGCCCATCCACACAATCATGGACCGACCCCCTGTGTGACATTCCATCTGGTTGTTGTTTCTTTACGGGGCCCTGGACAGTCACCCGTTCTTCCCTTCACATGTTGCGTCGGGTCGCTGCTTTCTGTCGGCTGCTGCGGCCGGTGCTCCTGCTGGTGTCGTTTCCTCGTTCGCTGAGCCCAGTGGTTGGTGTGCTGGGGCTGTGCTGGCGTTTTGGCTGGGGGACGCCGAGATCCCCCAACTGCCCTCCCCTGTCCCCATCGTGGCTCCCTGGTCCTCTACTGCCCCCGGAGACAGCGGAGACCGGGTGGGGGGGGCGGGGGATGAGTGTCCGGCCGCTTTATAGCCGCCACTAGGGGGTGTCTGCCGCTGTGGCACCGGCGGCAGACCCCCTCCTAATGGATCAAGAGGCGCCAAGGAGAGGCTGGGCATCGCCTCGGGGGTTGAGGCGGGAGGTGCCGCTAAGCCCCAACCCCCCCGCCCTAATCAAAGGGATCAGCTGGCTGGCTAGGCCTGATCTAGGCATGGTGGGCGTGATGGGTCTTGGGCTGCGGTAAAGTTTTCAGCCAAGCCCCCGAGTACATATTTTCTCCTGTAAGTACGTGCATCGGTGAGGGAGAGGTTCAGCCCCTCCTTCTTGGTGCGTCCCGGGCGATCCCATGGGCCTCGTGGGTGGCTGGCATGGGCACTCTCCCTATCTACAGGCTGGTGGTGGCACCCTTTGGGTTCGGGGTTGGGTCTTGGTTCGGTTTATCCCATTCCCCACTTCTGTTTCCACTTCTGTTTCCGGGTGTGTCCTGGGCAATCCCGTGGGCCAAGTGGGAGGTTGGCACAGGCGCTCCACCTATCTACAGGCTGGGGGTGTTACTGTTACTGGGTCCACGATAGGGCTGGACCTCGCCAGGTTCTCTTGCTGCAGCTCATGACAGGGGCAGGGAAGGACCTTCTGTGCTTGGTGTGTTCCTGAGGGGGGCAGCAGGGTGGGCCCTGGGCTGACTCGGAATGGACCACCAGGTGGTCGGTGAGGGCACTCTGTGGGGACAAGCAGTTTGGAGTCTGTGGCAGCCTCCTCCCCAACCCAGAGGACCAAACCAGTTTGGAGTTAGGGGCCGCCCCCTCTCCAAATCAGGGGGCAAACCTGAGGGGCCCTCCCCCTCTCCCACTGCCAGACACTGAGTCCCCGGAAAGGGGGATCAGGTTGGCCCGTGGAAGGGGGGCGGGGGATTTCAGGCTCATTTGGTCGGATGAGATCCGTGAGCGTCCTGGGTGACCCCACGGACCACGAGGTGGTGGGCGGGGGCACTATGCCCGGACAGGCTAGGGGGCGCTGCCCCTTTGGTTTTCAGGACCCCTGGACTGGGTGGTCCTCCTGATCCAACCCCACCGGAGCCCCTGTGGGCACACAGCAATGGAGTGGGTGAGGGTTGGGTGCCGCGTGCAAGCCAGGGGGCCGGATGACACTGTGAGTAAGAAAAAGGTGACGGAGGCACGAGGGAGACACAGGGGCCATCCACAGCACACATCTCAACCGGGTCTGTATTAAAACCTAATAAAATTTTTACTAGGTAACAGTTTACTAGGTTCACTAGTTTTTACTAGGTATCGGGAACCTTTTTAGAACCTGGTAAAATCAAAAATTTTTTTACTAGGTTTCAAAACCTAGAAAAAAATCCTTATTTTTCTGGGTTTCAAAACCTCGAAAAAAAAACGAGTTAGGCTTTAGAACTTTCGGGCCATTTGTTGGCCACTTCTGATTTTGTCCCGCTCTGCAGCATCGGGGACCCTAGATGGCAGGGGTTGTGTCGCTACTGGGCCCACTCGTGGGCCACTTCTGATTTTGTCCCCCGCTCTAAAGCATCGGGGACCCCCCCAGATAGCAGGGCTTAGGTAGCCACTGGGCCCACTTGTGGGCCACTTCTGATTAGGGTGGTCCTTTGGGACCTTTTTTTTTTTGTTAAGGACTGCCCTTAAGGACCCCCCTTAGGGGCTTTTTTTGACTGGTCCGGTGAGGGCCTTTATTGGACCCCTTTTTTGGGACCCCCGAGAATGCAATGGTTACGTAGCGATTCCGCCCTCTTTTGGGCCCATGAAAAGGCACGGGTGAGGCGGCAAGCAATAATAGCACAGTGCACGTGAATTCAAAGGGTATCTGTGCCCATGGGACTCGTTGTGGCCGATTTCTTCGTGCATGCCTCGGTGTCTTCCACAGAGCTTTGCTTGGAGGATACTGTTGCAAACGCGAAGGGCATCAGTAAAAAAGGGGGGACAAAATCAGAAGTGGCTACCTCACCCCTGCCTTCACGGGGGCCCACAAGTGGGCGGAAGTGCTGTGTAACCCTTGCATTCTCGGGGGTCCCCAACGCCAAGCGCGGGGTGAAAATCAGAAGTGGCTGCCTCACCCCTGCCTTCTCGGGGGGGCCAAAAAAGGTCGGAATTGCTACGTAACCCCTGCATTCTCGGGGGTCTCTACCCTTGATCTGATGAAGGAGCTTACTCATCATTCATGGGTAAAGAGTCACAGACATAGGCTAAGGTGCAGCCTAAGGTGCAGTGCATGTAGGGGACCGACAATCAAAATGTATGCCCTCCTATTGTGGGCCGCTACACTCATTGGACTCTCTGGGGGTTACTTCAGGCCTCCGGCTCGGCTCTCTTCCCTGCATTGTATGTTGTATGTTACGTTTTGCTTGTGCATATGGGGCGCCTGGCTGTGTTTCTGTCATGACTCCTCCCAGGTATTTGCACCTTTCCATTCGTTTCTATTTTTTCAACCGTGTTTGCCCCGAAGACTCCACCCCTCAAGGCGCAGCCACAGACATCAATGTATACCGAGGGGATCCGGATATGGAAATCGAAGGGGGCACTACATGCAATTTTGGTGCACATATTGTGGGTTGAGGTTTCACCCAAGACCGCTATTTTGTTTCCGGGCATGTAAGTGTTGTATGTATGTACGTTCGGGAGCACAACAAAGCAACCCCATGTGCACGAATGCTAGTGGGGGGTGGCCCCAACCTTGTTTTGGCCACCCCCCGCAACATACCCCTTGGTGTGGGGTATGGGTGGCAATGTTTCCCGCGAGACATTGCTCCGTGACAATTGGGAACGACCACAGCGGATCGAACACAAGGCATAAGAAAGTGCGTGTTGGGGAAACCAACAACAAGTGCAGCACCCAATGTGTATTGCGCACATTATATACTTGCGCTGCAAGCAAGGGTGGGACATAGACCATATCAATGGACGCCGCTTCCAATGTACGGTGCACCCATGATTTAGCTAACACCTGCCTATGATCCCACGGCGCAGATGACGCATTCCACAATGAATCACGCACAACCCACACCACACCCATAACATCCCAGTCTGCACTCAAAGTTGTCCGGCAAAGCCACCAGTAATACACAACAATCTCAGCATTAACTGTCACGTAAGATTTTGTGTAAACATCTCTCAAATGGCGTGCCCCCAGTTTATATAGTCGAGACCCCGAACTTGGAATGATCAAGTCTACATAGTGGGTGCAAACTTTGAGGATTCGGCCATAGTCAACCTCATTGCCGAACAAGAAGGCATTGAGCCAAGGCCACAGAAGAATTGGGACAGGTTTTGGAGTGAGTTCGGCAGTGTAGCTTTTGCTATAGACCCCCTCTACTCCACCTTCCTACGTCAAGAGGACGGTGTGAGCAGCCATCCTGCCTGCCTTCTGATGCTGCATTGCCTTTTGTCTAGGCGTGTTGTCAACGGCAGCATGCAACTTCCACATGATAGATTGTTGCGTGAGATTGCGCATGCAGCTTTGCACTATCGCGATTCTGTGCATGCCTCTTCTATCCAGACCACACTGAGTTGGGCCTTGACACGGATGTATGCTAGGCCCTATTGTCCAGCCGTTCGTTGTGCCTTTTTTGCGATGACACAGTCCACATCACGTGCCCTGAATGTGGAGTTTATCATTGTGCCCTGCATGCTTCCGTTTTGTGTCCATCGGAGATATGTGTGGCATTTCGCAAATGGAGAGCGCAATTTACAGCCACACTGGCATGCATTGTATTGGCATTCGCGTTGGGTGACCGGTGTGTGGTTGACAAGCTGCCTTTAGTGGATGAGGGCCGTCCAAAGGTGGTGATCCGTGGTGAGGAATTTTTTGTTCCAGAGCATGACCCCAAAGATGCCTCTGGTAGATTGCAGTACGCCAAAAAATTGATTGAAGAGTTGGATATGAAGACCACGGACGTGCTTCGCAACATGTGCAAGCACAACCTGCCCTCAGCACAACCCACCTACAACGATAAAAAGGCGGACCTCATCTACAAGTGTGTGTTTTGCAATTTCACATAAAGCACACGTGTGTGCACCCCTTTATATATATATATATATATATATATATATATGATAGAATAGCACCAATGTTGGTTGCACCCCTTGGGATGTCTTCTTTTATTGCTCCGGGTTCTGTTCCCAATGCCACTGCGCTGGTGTTGGCCATGGCCTTGTTAGGAATGTTTTCTTGAGCCTAATTTTGTTTATGTTGACCTTGCAATACACGGTTTGGCCCGGGTGGGGCTCCATTTACACAAGTGGCCTGGAATCGACCATAGGGTACCATGCCCTTAAACAAAAATTCCACCTACCGGTGACCCCCCCCCCTAAACTTTGTGTTTTTTGTTCCAATTCAAGTCCAAATTTGTGTCTACCTGGTAACCTAGTAAGAAATTTTTTTAAAATTTTTTGTTTTTTTACCTAGTAAAAAAAACTTTTTAAAAGTTTTCAGAAAGTTTTTTTTCACTAGGTTTTACTACATTTAACCAGGTTTTACTACATGTCACTAGGTTTTACTGCAGCGCATACTAGGTTTTACCAAATGCCCATCTCAACCCCACAGGTAAAGCGCAACAAACCTTGCGGAACCCTTGCTCGTGGTGCATTGGTCACCAGGCTTTGTGCACCCCTCACTACCTGTACAATACCCATGATTTCATTGCCAAAATGTCGCTAAAATTCAGCCTCCACTTGCCAACAGTACAGTGCCGTTCGTCAACCACCACCATGGGGGGCGCTCAGACCGGACACAACACTGCTCCCCCCTCCCCCACCCCTAGAAGGTCCAAAACGTTTGGGAGGTCTGGACCACGTTTGGCCCCAACTTGGCGCCGAAGGTGGTAGAAAAAAAATTTCAGCACATGGTGGGGGGTACAATTTCATTTTTACCCCACGTTTGTACGAGACAATACGAGACAATACTCAAAATGCTCAGAATTTTATGGGGAATCCAAATATGTATGCAAAACATGGAAACTTTTCTGACCCTTGACCTCCCCCATCAAGCCCCACCTGGCTGCTGGGACCAAATCCCCCAGGGAGTGGAAATTTTTTTCAAAACCCCTACATATGTGTGTTCAAAATGATCCGTGTGACAAAAGGATCATTTTGAGGTATATTTGTTGGGGTACCCCGGACCCCAGCCTGGCGGCCCCCCACCCACCCTCCCCCACCCCCCACAGGGCCCAAAAAGTTAGGGCGGGTGTTAGTCTGAGGGTCTGAGCTTGAGTGCCCCCCATGACCACCACATTGACTACATTTGTAGGGGACATGTAGTATTATTGGGGAAGGGCTCAAGGTGTTTGGGGCCATGGTTGCGGGGTCGCCTCCCTCGTGCCGTGCCTCGCAGGTGACGAACAACGTGGCCGTGACGAGCGTGCGGCGGGCGGTGCTGCAACAGATTATGATTGAGTGGAAGCTGCTGGCGGAGGAGGAGAAGATCCAACGGCAGATGCAGATGCAGCTCGCGGAGGACTACGATGAGCACTCCATCCTGGACGACGTGGACGCCATCGACAAGTTGGCCCAGGAGTTGTCCACCGACAATCACAACAATCTGTTACGGCGCGTGAACCAAGGCCAAGGCCAAGGCAGCCCAATGATGCCCGCCCACAGTGCCAAAGGGGGTGATGCAGAGGGCCGAGAGGACCCCAGCGACAAGCCGCCAGCGGGCCGCGGCGCGGACGAGCACGAGAAGGAGGAGAGCCGCGTTTTTCACCGCACGATCGGGGGACTGGACTCGCGGGACCCCTCTGCGTACCTATTCCAGGTTCTGTGCCGGTGGGCCGGTGGGCGGCATTGGATCTTACATGGGTTTTGGTTGTTGCAGGGGTCACAGGCAGCTCTAGTACTGCAGGTTGACGGTGCAGCGCATGTGAGGGCAAGGGTGAGGGCGTGGGAGTGGGAATGGGCGCTCTGCTCCAGGCGTGACCTGGTCCAAGGGTATGCGAGGATCCGGGAATGCAGGAACGCAGTGTGGGCAGTGCTTCTGATGTTGGGTTGCCGCCTCTCTGATGAGCCCTGACGCTCTTTTGGCCCATCAGAGCGCGTGCCCCCATTGCAACTGTCCACGACATGAAACGCCTGCA
Organism: Eutreptiella sp. 'Long Island Sound 2002'; assembly: GCA_964036045.1. Classification (NCBI taxonomy): domain Eukaryota; phylum Euglenozoa; class Euglenophyceae; order Eutreptiales; family Eutreptiaceae; genus Eutreptiella; species Eutreptiella sp. 'Long Island Sound 2002'. The sequence goes on along the minus strand of OZ038381.1, from coordinate 151,109,602 downwards.
AAAGGGGGGGTGTAACGAGGAGTGGAGGTGATAGCCACAGCAAGTGACCATTGTGCAGAGACAAAATATTGGGCTTGCAGCCCAAACACTGGCCTGATAGTCCCCCCGTTGGACCATAGTAGTTCCACCATGGTTCCACCCCTCCAATGGTACTTCGTGGAACATCATACGAGCGTGCGCGATCGGCATGTTAAGGTGAGCCCCTAGGGTGTATGTTGTGTGTGCTGTCCCTTGGGGGGGGGGGGGGGCAGGGGCACACGTTACACTGAGTGGGTTGGGGGCACATGATCACAGGGTTTCGCATGATGCCGGAGTGGCACGAATGCGCCTTGTGGCAGTGGCAGGGTGGCAGTGCAGGATGCTTGGTGGCAATGGCTGACCGAGGTGGGGCACAGGAGTCTCTCTTGGACAGCCTGCGAGCGGAGCAAAAGGGGCAGGCTCGGCATGACCATGGGCACAAAGAAGATGTGGAATGATCATGCAACCTCACCAGACCAACGTTGCAATGGTCAGCACAACAAGGCAAACAATAAGGTCACTGGCAAGCCACATCTTTAGACCACCATTTCTTTTGTTGGTGCGTTTTTTGCCACAAATTTTTCATCTTAGTTCCGCAACCGCTGATTCCAACTGCTTCTGTTGCTTCCCCCAACGACATCTGTTTGCCCACAACTGGTGAATCAATCCGGCGCTCCCAAGTGGCTGTAATTGTAGCCAAAGAAGTGCCATGCGGCACTCATTGCAGTATGAAGTAGCCAGGGACCATCTCGGCCGCACGGCGTTGGACATCAGGGCCACCAGTGGTGGCGTCCTGGGCCCGGAAGAGTCGATGAATGGATTCCTATGGACTCCCATCAAGTGGACCCCATTGCGGGGGAGGGACGCTCTGCACACCAGCACGTGTTCGGGCCTCGCAGGTGTACTTCGACATCATGGACTGCATCCTGATGCGGAAGGACCTCCTGGATGCGCTGTACGAGAGCGAGATCCTGTACAATGTGCACCGCAAGCAGGGCCGGCAGATGGGCGTCAACGTCAAGCGCTTCCACCTGGACCCCATCGACTTCGAGAAGAAGAAGGCGTACTCCGAGATCGACGAGCTCTGCAAAGACGATGCAGATTTGGCGGAGGTCGTGAGCATCCGCACGGAGTACCTCAGCAACCTCGCCATCTCCGAGTTCGAGGCCTCCATGGCCCAGTTTGACTTCTACTCCTACGCTGGCGTCAAGAAGATCTTCACGAATGGGCTGGTGGATATGCGGCGTGCGCTGATCGTGCAGCTCGTGCAGAAGGCGATGCTGATCACCGTGTGCCACTACAATCAGGTGCAGTCTCTCCAGGCGAGGGGCTGGGGGCTGCAGGGCCCATAGGGAATAGCTCCGCGCTTGCGGGTTTAAGCGTGTGTCCCGTGCTGTGGGTGGGTGGGACAGGGCGTCCCGTGCGTCGTTGCTTTGGTCAAAACCGTTTCACTGTCGTGCCATATTGTGTGCTCTCTCTTGTCTCCCACTCCCATCGGATGTGCCGCACTGCCCGCCCCATTCCCCCCCATACCACAAGGTGCCCCTGGACTGCTACTACGAGACGCAGGCGTCCCTGCGGCTGGCGCAGACGGTGACTGACCACACGTTTGTGACGACCCAGAACACAGCAACCGCAGGCTCCACTGCGCCTGGGGCAGACGGCGCTCCACGCCAGCCGTTGGGGTACAAGGTATGGGACTGCCTCCTCTGCCAGGCCCCTGTGGGTGCCCCAAAGTCTGCGTCCCTAAAATCAGCCTCAAATTTGCGACCTCCCCTGCAAAACGTGTTTCTGATGTGAGAGGGTGGGGTGGGGGTGGGGGTCCGCTGTGGTTGACCAGGGCCCCTGACGACGCCCCCCCCCCCCAACACACCCTCCCGCTGATCGCCTGGTCCGCACGCCCTCTGCCCGTGCCCCGATTGTTGCCGCACATAAGCCTGCCCAATAAGCCTCAGGGCATCACAGGCAACGGCACCCGGCCCCACTTTGCCAGTCCCTTAATCTGCCCCGTGTCCCTCCAAAATCCTCCAGACACCGCGTCAAGCCGCTGTCACATCTGCACCGTTCATCAGATTGACGAACAGCGAGCCCGATTTTCACCGCAGCCCGGTATCTTCCAGCCGCTCTGTCATTCCAGCCCCGTCCTCTTGAGCTCTCATCCCTGCTCATCTCTTCACATGGCACCATCCCTCCGTCCCTCCTTTACACCCCCTCCCTACCCTTGAAAACCCACCGTCTTCCGCCCTCCCAGCACACATACGCTACATAGGTGCACTGTCAGGTGCAGCGGCCAACGTTGCAGAAGTTGTTCGTCTCTGTGAACCAGATCAAGAGTGTCCATCGCAAAGACATCCTGATCGAACTCTCCGAGCGCACCTCCGAAATCGTCAATTCAAAGCGCCCGGAGCTCATCCGCAAAAAGGTGCGGGAGTTGAAGTACGACCTGGTCAATGAGTACTGTGAGGGAGTGATGCTCGCGATGTACCAGTATTCTGTGCGGTACCAGATCGCTGGGGTCGTGCAGGTTCTGCGTGCCCTTTCTTTCAGGCATCCTCCACAGAGTGCTGCCAGCCGCCATTCCGTCTCGGGTTAAGGGACGGTTGCTGCGCTCCCCCCCCCCCACCAAACCCCGGGCTCATCGGATTTTGAAGAATTTCGTGGCGGAGCAGGAGTAGTGGGCCATGCCTGCGTTTGGGGCGTAAGATGATGCACCAATGACCTCTGCTGACACGAAGCCTTCTGCCAAAAAAACAGGGGACGCGCATTCCATTGTACAGTCATTAGCGATAGAACACTGCTATTTGCATCGCCCAATCAGTTTGAGCACAGAACGAATGCTTCGGATATTACCGGCAATACCTGTGTGAGTGCAACATGCTGCATTTGATGATGTTATCGATCTTATTCCCTGTAACCACCTTAATGACCTGGATGATCTTGGTGATCTTTATCATGGCACTGCTTTGCTGATGTTCATTCTTTGGGTGATGTTAGTGATCTTAATGATCTGGGTAATCTTAGTGACGTTAATGATCTTCATCATGATATTGATCCCACTGCTCGTCATGATGTTGATGATCGAAATGATCTTACCGACTTTGTGATCTCAATGATATCACTGATCTTAGTACTCTTAATGATCTCAGCGATCTTAGTGACCTGAATGATCTTCATGTTTTTGGTGATGTCAGTGAGCTTAGTCCTCTCAACCACCTCAATGATCGTCGTGATCTACTTCACCGAATGATCAATTGGTCTTATCATCTCACCAACAACCTTAGTGACCTTAATGATTGTTAGTGATGTTACTGATCTTGATTATCCCAATCATATTTGGGGTCTGATCTGAGTGATCTTAATTATCTTAGTGATATTCGTGATGTGGATATTAGTGATCTTAATGATTTCAATTATCCTGGCGATCTTGTGGTTCTTACTGGCGATCTGAGCGATCGCGTTTATGTTCATGATTATAATGATCCCCAATCAGACCGATGCCATTGATGTTGGGCAAGTTGGGGATAAGAGCCACTTTTGCCGCAACGAAAGCGGTCTATGTGTTGGTCTTTGTAATTGCATTGGGGCATTCTGAGCATCTGACTGAACAATTAATTTTTATTGTGTTTGCATTTGGGAATTTCTGGAGTGGCGATCAAAGTTAAGCAAGAACCGGTGTGGACAGATCAGTTTTTTTGTTGGTCTGGTGGTCGGCTTTCGAGCCAAACGGCATTGAGCGTATGTCAGCGGAGGGGTATTATGGCTTGAAGGGGACTGTGATGGGGGCTGACCGCACTTGCCCTCACGCCCTTCAGGGTCCCCCATCGTGTTCGTCTTCGGCTGCAGGACCTGATCTGCAATCTGCATCAGCTGCCAGGCAAGGCCGGCCCAATGATGGGGGAGTGCCCCTTTATCATTGGCAAGCCCGATGACCAGATGCGGCACGTGGCCCGGCACATCGACCACCAGAAGACCGCTGAGTGCCTGCTGGCGAAGGACGGCCGTGTGGAGGAGGCGTGGTACCTGCCGCATGTGTTGCAGCTGTATCACTTGACGTGGGAAGGGGACCGTGAATGGGCCTTCGACGATCTTCGCCAGCACGAGCACAGCCACAGCCACGGCACCACGCACCTGAAGACCAATCTGTGCCTTCTCGCAATGCTGCGCATCGTCTGGAGTTTCTCATGCATCTTCTCATACCTGAAGGCGAACGCAAAGGTCGCGTTCACAAGCGCGCAGGTGTACACTGCGCCCCATCCGCGTTTCGGTGCTGTTGGGAAACCCCCGGTCATCAGAGGTTGATCAACAGCTGTTGTGCCGCGACTGCAGGATTCGGAAGCGCTACATCCCTCAGAAAGTATGAGAAGTACTAGGTGCTAGTACCTAAAGCACGTGCAGTGGCCCAGAATTCTCGGGCAGTTTGGGGCAGCATCTGCTGTATAGCCCAGCCGCACGGCAATTTCAGGGGCCCAGCCCCACGGCAACTTCACAAAGCAGCAGCACAGCATCGGCGGCACCCGGACCCGGCCAACGACAGGACACTGCACAGCGATTTCAGGGGCCCTGCCCCACAGCAACCTCAAGGGCCCAGCCCCACGGCGACTTCAACACGGCTCAACACTGCAACTGAAGGTCCCTGGTGGGGGGGGGGGGGGGGGGCACGACAGGGGAGGCGTCCTGTCCCTCACAGCACAGCACCATCTCCCTCAGGGGGTGCCCTCGGGGGGTGGCAGGGACGGGCCCTGGGCTAACTCGCGACCGAAGGCGGGAGGAAAAAATTGGTCTGAAACGAAAAAAGGTTCCCAGAACCCTGACTTTTACGTGATTTAGAGCGAGGGGGGAGGGGGGGGAGGGGGGGGAGGGGGGGAAGGGGGGGAGGGGTACCCCCACCTGCCGAATTGAAAATTAAAGCAACACCCTGGGGGGGGAATCCCTCTAAATCACGACATTGCAGCAGTCATCTGGGCATGATATTGTGGTAGTGAAGTTCTTGTCAACAATGTTTCTTTCGTGCCCTCAGGGCCGTGTAGCACAATGAGCATTGAGTGCCATGTCTTTTGGGTGACCTGATTTTGTCGATCGAGGTCAGTTCTGTGGAGGAGTGGTGTGGTGGGGGTGTGTGCCATAAAGGCCAAGTAAGTGTGCCGGTTGGTACTTCTAGTAGTACTTCGAGTATCTATCGAAAGAAACTTTGGGGGGGGGTACCGGTGACTTGTTGACACCCACATCCAAAGTAACGCCTGGGCCCTGCGGCAGGTCGATACCTTGCATGCAACCACATGGAACACTAGATTCTCTCCACTGCCGAGGCCACTGCTTTTGCAAACCAGTTTTGGGATTGGAAAGAACATCCCACCAAGGCTTCCCAGCATGAATTTCTGGCAACCTGCATTGACGTTGATTTGGAGCAGAAGGTGAAACATGCAGGTCGCCAGAAGTACACCCAAAAGAGGGGCCATCAAACAACGTACTTTGTACCCTACCGTGGGTCGCGTCGCCAAATCACCTCGAAGAGAGGTTGTTAGATCAAGCGCAGGCGCGGGCGTCATATACCCCCCTTTTTTGGGGTCATTCGCGTAGCATACCCCAAGGCATGATATTGGATGTCCAACCCCTTGTAAAATCATTATTTTGCCCAATAAGAGCATCCCCCAATGGATTTTTTGATTTTGAGGCCTCTACCCCCTAAAAATGGATATCACTTTTTTGAGGGGGGGTGGGGGGGGGTGGGGGGGTGGGTGGGTGGGTGGGGGGGGGGGGGTCAAAAGTTTTTGCTTAATAGGCTACAAGCAGTGGGGACGCACGGCGCTGGTAACAGGGCCAGCGGTCCAGCGGTAGCGCAGCCGATACCAGCTGTGCAGGCGTCAGTTCGAATCCTGAGCTGCTGACTTTTAGCGCCGCCGCTGGCGGCGGCGCCAAAGTGGGCAAACTGGGATTCGAACCACCGACCCCACGGATGCCGGCCGGCTGCGTTGCCACTCGGCCATTACTTGGATTGTGGCGAATGGCCTCGCTGCTGCTTGGGGCCGCATCTGCCACTGACAAAAAACCCAAACTGTGTGTATCTGTCTGACTGCCTGCTTGCTGGCTCAGGGACTGATTGGCTGACTGTCAACCTCTCTTCGAGGTGCACTGCCGAAGGCAATAGAATTTGCAAGACCCAGTTCTTGCACCACTTCAAAATATCACGCAATGCAGTGCAGTCTGTGGCCAAAGCCAAAGCAGCCGAGCCGTTGCCAGTCCCCTGAGTCCCATGAAGAGTCCCCAGAAAAAGGGTGTTGACAACGTACGGCGTACCTCAGCCATCAACGCAGAGTTTGAGAAATTTCTGTAGGCATTGCCACAGGCTGAGAAACGCTTCAGTGACGCCGCTCGGCCCGACAGAGAGATGGTGCATCTAGCCTCTGTGGGTGGACGTCGTGCCTCCAAGTACAACGTGTGGATCCACTAGCTCCAAAAGGAGGAAGCGGATCAATTCGCAAAGCGGGGCAAAGCTGATTTCAAGCCCCAAATTTCGTTGAAAATAGGTACACTTCGGAGTTGAAGGCACACCGTTTAGTCCCGCACCACACCACTGTGGGCGTTGACACTGTATTGGTTTGGCCCGAGTACGTGGCCGGTAAGGTCTTTAATGAGACAGCCTCTGCCCTGATTGGGGAGCCGTACAAGTGCTCCACAAGGGCATGCCATCTGTTTGTTCATACAGATGGCTGCTGCTCTGAAATTGTAAACTGGGCCTTTTGTAATTTTTATGACAAGTTGGTGTAGTGGCGCTGGTTCCATCGCATCACCTGGTGTGTTTTTATCAAGGGCCACTCACATAATCTGTGTGATGCAGTGTCACGTGCCATGGACCGCGCCCTGCACAATGTTGATTATTATTACGGACTCACCGACATGGCTGGCCTAACAATCTAGCACGTTGTGCGAAACAAACAATGCTTTGTGCGGAAACTCCGCATCTTGAAACGGAGCGATTTTTGGGATGTGTCCAAGTGGCTGGCAGGTGCATATACGTCTCCAGGCAGTCACCTGGACCATCGGTAGCAGCCTGTTTTGATCAGAGATGACAAAATAAAGTGGTTGGATCTTGGCCGACACCTGACCCTCAAAACTTTGAGCGCCGTCTTGGCTTTGTCTAGTGGAAACCAGGGCACAGTGAGGCCCTTGCATGGCGCAAGGTCCACCTAACCAAACAGCGAAATGTGGACCTCACAGCTGACGGCCTCTGTGCCATGCCCTTGAACACAGGGTAGTGCCAGTCAAGGCATGCAGGCTGCAGCATTGGGAAAAACTCAAGAAATATGTTCCTAGTCACAAGTAGGGGGATGTGTGCCCCAATGGAGTCCCAGCCCTTGTGGAGAGGGGCAACAATGAGAACGACTCGGATTCAGAATAATGAGTGATCCCTGGAGCATTGCCCCGTCCTGTGTGTCGTCCCTTGTGTAGCTCTATGCTCAAAATTGTGCCCACCTACGCCCCCCCCCAACCCATACATTTCTGAAATGGCCTTTTCTCACAGATTTCAAAAAGCATACACTTAAACCCCCTTGGGGAACGAATTTCTAGTGCATTGGACCAAAACATAAGAAAACCATGAAAAATTGCGAATTTGCTCCGTGTTGGCACATAACGGATGTCCCCGAGAGATATGTGTACCACAATTCCCCAGATCATGCCGTTGTTGATTTGGAGAGCACTACTTTAGATGAGTGGTTTGTTGCAATTCTAGAAGGACCCACAAAAAAAGTGACCATTAGGGAAATCTGTAGCACTAGCGCAGCCTCATGTTATGTTGAATGTGATTGAGGCCGCCGCAAGCAACAATACCACAAACCGCACATCTTTCTCAAAGGCATTCATGTGCCGCCCGGACCTAAGGATGCAGAGCAAGAAGGTCTCGTGGTAGCTAAGATAGCACAAACAAAGTTGACATTGATAGTGATCGTGATAGCATAGGCTCACCCTCTAATGAGGGCTCTGCTTCTAGTGGCTTCAACGGTATGATTGTATGTGTGTAAGATTCTTAAAAAAAGAAACAAGCAAGCTGTAGCAAGGAAGAGGGTTGCTCTCACTCCTGGTGGTAGTGCCAAGGAAAAGGCCCACTATGCACCATGCTAGTGTCGCATTGTATTGCATTTTCATAATGTTTGAACTAATTTGATATGTTGAAACATGAAACAAAACTTGAATCCCCCACCCTTTGTCCGATGAATGCTTTGTCCAGCGAACACTTGGTGTTCGGACTGCATTTTTTTTGTACTTGACTTAATTAGGGATGGAGAGTAGGACTTTAAGATTCACACTAGAGGATTGGGGAAATGAGGGACTGCTGTGATGTGTCTTGCAATAATGGTTGGAAAATTTGTACTACAAGATGTGGGGGAATGGAATCCCCCAACTATAGGACCTCTATTGCCCACAATGACGGATTCTCCGCTTGCACTTGGCCAGGAGGTGCTAGACAAGTGGTACCACATTGATGAGCTTCCAAAAGCCACAATTCTTGGGCCTTCCATGCAAGGAGATGACTTTGTACACTTGAAGGATTCAAGGAATGGGCAGGATTATGAGAACTCAGCAGCCCCTTCTAGTGGTGTGCAGTTCCATTTGCGCTCACCATCACCCCGAGGATGGTGTTGTATCCTCAAATTTATCCGTCCGCAAGGTGGCTGAGTGGGACATTGCCATCACTTCTGCCTGTGCCAAGAGTACCCCCAAGCCGGGGGAGCGCGTTCAGGTTTTCAGGATGAAAAGGGACTGCAAGAAGGGCTTCTACGGTACGAATCCTACAGATTTGCGAAAATATTGAATTCTTGGCACAAGGTGTTGTTGTCCGCAAACAAAAACGCAAAAATTTTGGCGTCATGCCCTACGCAAAAATGTGTTCCGCAAAAAAAGTGCAAAAATAAATTGTTTTTTTGCCCCTAGCCCCCTATGTGCAAGAATGCTAGAATCATGGGAGGGATGCCGTGTTTGCCCCACTGCTTGTCCCCCCCCCCCCCCGTGCTCTTCGGTGTCTCATGCCCCACTCTGCACCTTGCTTTGCTTTCAGAGAACGATGAATCAGGGACCAGGTATCAAGGCATCCAGGATCGTCACAATATTAGATAATTCAATACGGATGTTAATGTGCGGCATGTGCCGCAAAGCCACATTTGTATGCCTGTGTAGGAATGGACTGCAATCCCAAGGTCTAAGGTACGCAAGGCCTCTTACAGGGATTATTCTTTAAATGAAGTTGTACCCTTCCCCTTTTCCAACAAACATAAAAGTCTCAAAAAATACGGTCCAAATAGCAATGTTCATTGGACAAGGTGCTCCATGCGTGAGACAACCATATGAAACTCCTTAACACATCCCTAGACACGAGACACTCAGCCCATACAAGGCACAAATTGCATGGAGGCTTGAAATTAGCACTTTTCACAGTACCGTACGAATCCTAGCAACAAAATGAATCAACCCGAATCCCCAAAACGCAAAAAAAAAGGCAAAAAATTTTTTTTTGGCGTCCTGCCCTACGCAAAAATGGGTTCCGCACAAAAAAAAAGCAAAAATGAAATATTTTTTGCCCATGTTGGATGCCGGTGCAAAGATTTTGCTTACTATTAATTCAAACCATCCAACACAAAAATTAGGATTCCGCGAATCTTCACCGTTTTGGAATGTGGAGCGATATCCAACGACTGCCTTATGCGATTGGGCACCGAGTGAGATGGTGATGGGAAACTGGAAACACAACAAATCAATTGCCTCATAGGCTTAGGCACCCTGTGGAGCACCCTCTTTGGTGTGACAAGCTGTGCTGAAGAGGTGTCTTTGTGGTCAATGGCCCTCCCCTAGCAGGGGGTGTGGGCGCCATGACATTGGTGAGGAGGTCAAGTGGAGGCGTTCGTATTGTATGCTAACCCCTGAGGTCATTGTGTCCGTGCCACTTTCAAAAGCAGCCAGAAAATGCTTAACCTAGCAAGGATGAATAAGTGTGCGGTGCACGGGGGGTGGGATGCAAAAAACAAGGGGGGGGGATCTGCATTGCAAAATACCCTTACCCCCCCCTTTAAAAATCCCCAGCACAGGTGTTGTAAGCATGGGATCCGATTTTTGAGAAACTGCCCACCTGGTGCACAGCCCCCACCGCATAGAGTGAAGACTAGATCCAGATCCAGGAAGGAGGGGAGGGGGCGGATGTCCATCAGGAACCTCATGTACCAAAACGAGGGAGAGGGACAGAGAGGGAGGGACAGACAGAGGAGGAGGAGGGCTGCAATATCCACAGCCCCAGTGTCCACAGTCCCCACAGGGTGCCTGACCCCTGCAGTGTCCAAAGCGACCGCCACGTCCACTGTCCCTACCACAACGAGGGCTGTTGGGGGCGGTTCAGATATACCATGCTGACCCTACAGCCATGGCAACTCCTGTATTTCCCATTCCTTGTAAAGCCGCATCTGTGCCCACGGTTTTCTTGTTGTCTCTCTAGTCTATCTCACCACCTGTTGGGCTGGAGGGCATTGTGCCAGAGCTGCACAAAATCCAGCAAGAGCTTGACGACCTCCCGGACGGCACAGACACCAAGACTGTAATTGATTTTCTAACGCAGAAGGTGTGTCTTTGTTCCACATGGTTGTCTGCCTGCTGTTTCTGCTTTCTTGTATTCAAGGCTCTAGCACGCTCTCGCCCACTCATGTCCCTGCCGGATGCCACTGCGCTCCTTTGTAGGTGGTACTGTGTGAGTCTTCTGACACCGTCAGGGACACGTTTACCCTGTCGGACCTGCACATGCATTTGAGGGAGCCACTAGACAGCACAAGACAAGGCGAAGCATGGGTTGTGAAGCATGCCGAGGGTACCCAATCTGTCACTATGCATTTGTGCACCGACTCTCTTCATTCCCTGTTCTGTGGGCACACAAGACACAGATACTGCCATGATCTCCAGCATTCAGGGTTTTGGGATGATTCGTTCTGATCCATTGGCAACGGTTGGGTATTGAATAATTTGCAGGACCATGAATGTGATGAATGCTATTGATCCAATGTAGCATACTCTAACACAGCCCATCACAAGTCCACCCTAAAGCAGAACTTCTCAAATATAGAGGCACAACCACCTAGGCACATGGAGTGACATAATGTTTGGTACACTGTTGAATGCAGTACTCCATGCAGTGGATGGGCGATAAGGGTGTAGCGAGTAACTTGTAGCCTCAAATTGAAGAGAGTGGCGGAAAAAATAGGATGTGGTTGGGATGGGTTTGGGTGATCATTTGGTGGTAATACAGGTACTCTAGCACCCATGGGGCCCACGTAGCCCTGGCCATGCCCCCCCCCCCCCCCTCCAAAGGGCGTTCCTTTAATTTTCATTTCGGCGGGGGGGGGACCCCTCCCCAGTGGACCCCCTCCCCCACTCCCCAGTGGACCCCCTCACCCACTCCCCTAGACCCCCCTCCCCGCTCCGCTCTAATTCAATTGAGAATCAAGGTTCAGGGAACTTTTTTTTCGTTTGGGCCAATTTTTTCCTCCCGCTCCTTCAGCGCACCTATAGCAGGGTTCTTTGGTCACTCCACTTGTATCATTTCTTCCCTACGTTGCAGACACCATGTCGCAGCGGTCCCCAGTCGGCCCAAATTTCAGCCACCACAAAGCGAGGGTGCTGGCCGTGGGCTGGTCCCCATGTTGGGGGTCAGAACACACGGGGCAGGCTTCCCCCCCCCCCCCCCCCACACACACCCAGCTCCCCCCCTCCCCCCCTCCCTTAAGCGGACGAGATAGCCCGATCTAGGGGTGGGCTCCCTTAAGCGGACGAGACAGACCGATCTAGAGGTGGGCTCCCTTAAGCGGACGAGACACCCCCATCTAGGGGTGGGCTCCCTTAGGTGAATGAGACAGCCTGATCTAGGGGTGGGCTCCCTTAAGCGGACGAGACAGCCTGATCTAGGGGTGGGCTCCCTTAAGCGGACGAGACAGCCCGATCTAGGGGTGGGCTCCCTTAGGTGAATGAGACAGCCCGATCTAGGGGTGGGCTCCCGAGGGGCGCGGTGGCGAGCACGGCAAAGCGGTGCACGGCCCGATCCGGGGTGGGCACCCACGGTAGAAGGAGGGTGCGATAGGCCTCCGACGACGGCCAACCCGGTACAGGCCCCGGGGTACCTCAACCTCAACCTCAACCATGTCGCAGCGTCCCATAAATACGTTCTTCGGCAACCCGGCCCAACCGTGTCACCGAGCGACGACATTATAAACACAATCCTCTATTTTCGCTTCCAAGATATATGGATTGGGAAGAAAAGGCACGAGGCATACAATGTTGCACGAAAAAGCATGTTCCACACTTTTTGTCAACACTCCAATGGCAACTCTGTGCGAGTTTATAAGACGAACTCTGATTGATCTTCGGCAAATAGTTCGATAACCATGAGCATTCCTCCCTGTTTGCGATATGTGTTGCCTTGTGGTGTTCCGGTGAGGGCACAATGTACGGACCCAAAAATTCGAGTTGATTACCTATCTTTAGACATTATGACAAATGATATGCTAAATGGGTCAGTGTGGTGCATTTTTGCAAATCCTGGTGAATATCGTCCATTGCGGCAAGGGGCGGGGGCTCCCCCTTGGACCCCCCCCCCTTCCCTGGACCCCCTCCCCCCCTCTACCCTGTGCTATGGTGCACACGGGAGGGGAACTTGTCCCTCCGCCCGTGCTGTGGTGCACAAGGGAGGGGAACCTGTCCCTCCGCCCTGTGCTGTGGTGCACAGGGGAGGGGAACTTGTCCCTCCGCACTGTGCTGTGGTGCATAGGGGAGGAGAACCTGTCCCTCCGCCCCGTGCTGTGGTGCATAGGGGAGCAGATCTTGTCCCTCCACCCTGTGCTCAGGTGCACAGGGGAGGGGAACCTGCCCCTCCGCCTTGTGTTGCGGTGCACAGGGGAGGGGAACCTGTCCCTCCGCCCTGTGCTGTGGTGCACAGGGGAGTAGATCTTATTCCTCCGCCTTGTGCTGTGGTGCATAGGGGAGGGGAACCTGTCCCTCCGCCCTGTGCTGCGGTGCACAGGGGAGGGGAACTTGTCCCTCCGCCCCGTGCTGTGGTGCACAGGGGAGTAGATCTTGTCCCTCCGCCCTGTGTTGTGGTGCATAGGGGAGGGGAACCTGTCCCTCCGCCCTGTGCTGTGGTGCACAGGGGAGTAGATCTTGTCCCTCCGCCCTGTGTTGTGGTGCACACGGGAGTAGATCTTGTTCCTCCGCCTTGTGCTGTGGTGCATAGGGGAGGGGAACCTGTCCCTCCGCCTTGTGCTGTGGTGCATAGGGGAGGGGAACTTGTCCCTCCGCCCCGTGCTGTGGTGCACAGGGGAGTAGATCTTGTCCCTCCGCCCTGTGTTGTGGTGCATAGGGGAGGGGAACCTGTCCCTCCGCCCTGTGCTGTGGTGCACAGGGGAGTAGATCTTGTCCCTCCGCCCTGTGCTGTGGTGCACAGGGGAGTAGATCTTGTCCCTCCACCCTGTGCTCAAGTCCATAGGGGAGGGGAACCTGCCCCTCCGCCTTGTGCTGTGGTCCACAGGGGAGGGGAACCTGTCCCTCCGCCCTGTGCTGTGGTGCACAGGGGAGTAGATCTTGTTCCTCCGCCTTGTGCTGTGGTGCAAAGGGGAGGGGAACCTGTCCCTCCGCCCTGTGCTGCGGTGCACAGGGGAGGGGAATTTGTCCCTCCGCCCTGTGTTGTGGTGCATAGGGGAGGGGAACCTGTCCCTCCGCCTTGTGCTGTGGTGCACAAGGGAGGGGAACCTGTCCCTCCGCCTTGTGCTGTGGTGCACAGGGGAGGGTAACCTGTCCCTCAGTCCTGTGTTGTGGTGCACGGAGGAGGGGAACCTGTCCCTCCGCCCTGTTCGGTGGTGCATAGGGGAGGAGAACCTGTCCCTCCGCCCCGTGCTGTGGTGCATAGGGGAGGGGAACCTATCCCTCCGCCCTGTATTGTGGTGCATAGGGGAGGGGAACTTGTCCCTCCGCCCTGTGCTGTGGTGCACGGGAGGAGAACCTGTCCCTCCGCCCTGTGCTGTGGTGCACAAGGGAGGGGAACCTATCCCTCCGCCCTGTGCTGTGGTGCACGGGGGAGGTGAACCTGCCCCTCTGCCCTTTGCTATGGTGCACAGGGGAGGACAACCTGTCCCTCCACCTTGTGGTGTGCTGCACAGGGGAGGGGAACCTGTCCCTCCGCCCTGTGCTGTGGTGCATAGGGGAGCAGAAGCTGTCCCTCTGTCTTGTGCTATGCTGCACAAGGGAGGAGAACTTGTCCCTCAGTCCTGTGCTATGGTGCATAGGGGAGGGGAACCTGTCCCTCCGCCGTGTGCTAAGGTGCACAGGGGAGGGGAGCCTGTCCCTCCGTCCTGTGCTATGGTGCACAGGGGAGATGTACTCGTGCCTCCACCTTGTGCTAAGGTGCATAGCGGAGGGGAAGCTGTCCCTCCGCACTTTGCCATCGTGCACAGGGAAGGGGTCCCTGCCCCTCCGCCCCATGCTGATGTGCACAGGGGTGGGGAACCTTTCCCTCCACCCTCTGCTGTGGTGCACAGGGGTCGGGAACCTGTCCCTCCACCCTGTGCTGAGGTGCACTGGGGAGGGGAACCTGTCCCTCCACCCTGTGCTGATGTGCACAGGGGTGGGGAACCTTTCCCTCCACCCTCTGCTGTGGTGCACACGTGTCGGGAACCTGTCCCTCCGCCTTGTGCTGTGATGCAGAGGGGAGGGGAACCTGTCCCTTCACCCCCTGCGGTGGTGCATAGGTGTCAGAAATCTGTCACTCCGCCTTGTGCTGTGGTGCACAGGGGAGGGCAACCTGTCTCTCAGGCCTGTGCTATGGAACTTAGGAGAGGGGAACCTGTCCCTCCGCCCCGTGCTGTGGTGCGCAGGGGTGGGGAGCCCTGTCCCTCGCCCAGCGCAGTAGTGCCCAGGGTGGGGACCCAGTCCCGCCGCCCTGTGCTGCAGAGCGCTGGAGCGGGGCGCCACACCCTCCAGCCTGTGCTGCCCCCCCCTGCCCCCCCCCCCCCTCTACCCCTCCTCCCCCTCAGCCCCTCGGTTGGTAACAGGGCAGGGGTGGGCAGCGGTGCAGTTGCAGTACCACCGGTGCGGCATGACACTGGCTGCGGCGCTGTAGTACGTGGGCAGCCGCCAAAGTGCAGCTCCTGCAGCACCCCCGTGGCCCCTCGATTGGTAAGGGAGCCTGCTTGGCTGCGGTGCGGATGCAATGCCAAAACTGCTGCGAGACATGGGCTGCAGCTGCTGCCGTGCGTGCGCTGCAGCTTGAGTGCGGCTGTAGCAGCACCCCCATAGCCCCTCGGTGGTAACGGGGCGCGGGTTGGCTGCAATGCAGCAGCAGAGCCAGACTTGCAACAATACACCGGGTGCACCAGCAGCGGTACGTACGCTGCGGCCCGGTTGCAGCTTTTGCAGCACTCTCATAGCCCCTGGATTGGTAACGGGGCGGGGGTTGGCTGCAGTGGCGCAACACCCACCGTAGCCCCCACCCTGTGCTGACATGCACAGGGGTGGAGGCCCAATCCTTCCACCTTGTGCTGGCATGCACATGGATGGAGAACGTCCCTCCGGCTTGTGCTGAATGCACAAGGGTGGAGGCCATACCCTTCAGCCTCTGCTGACCTGCATGCCCCCCCCCCGCGGGTAGCCGCAAGGAGTCCCCCACGACGGGGCAAGTGGGGGCTACCCCCCCGCCCCCTACAGGCGCGCCCAGCCCCCCCCCCCCCCCCCTCCTTGCCCAGGGCACGGCGGTTGGCCTGCCCCCCCCCCCCCGGCCCGCGTGGGCAGATGGGGTGTGCATCACACGCATGGCTGGCCGATATGCAGAGTCGTCGGGAAGCCATCGTGAGCCCCCCAGGATTTTTACTTGGGGTAATTTTTGCCCGCAATGTAGGATTGGGGACCCGTGATTGGCCATGCCTAGCTAGGTAGCCAGGGTAGCCTTCACAAGTGGCAGAGCAAGGGTGCGGGAAGCAGGGAAGGGGGTTAGGGGGCCGTTGCGTGACGGGGGGGGGATTGGTGGTAGGCAGGGGATTACTGTTCAAGGGAGGGGTTGCAAAGTTCGCAATGGCCCCTGTCCCCAAGGATGCCTCCGGCCGCTAGTTATTTGGGTGGTGTCCAAACCGAGGGACCAGCCCGCCATGTGTGGCCCATCACTCGTCTCTCTTCGAGGTGCTTTGCTGAAGGCAATAGAATTGGTTGGATATTGGTCGTATAGGAACCACAAGTCTGTTTTCTCTCTGCCAGTTATCAAATATGGGTTGCAGCCACACGGCAGTCTGGGTCACTGTTCCTGTTCCTTCCCGTCCTGGTTGGAGCAGGGTAACGCCTCGCCCTTATGGCCAATGCTTGGTTGTGCAATGAATGTAGATTTTTGGCCATCAGGGCCGGAGCGAAAAACAAAATCAATGGGGGATTAGTTTGTGTGTCTAACACATGCACAAGGAAGGATCAAGGGCACATTGTGGGGCTTAGTGTGTGGTTGTGGGTGCTTACTCCTCTCTGACAATGAGACTGGTATGCAATTCGACCCGTCTGCTGATGTATGGTTGACCTGGTCCGCCCTCGGAAGGAGCTGTGACCCGTTGGCTCGCTTCGCTTGTTCTGGTCCACCCTTGACAAACGTCGTCATAGAGCTGTGGCGATGTCTAATTGCTGTCTCCGTCAGCATACTGCACCAACAGGAAAAAAACGCAAGCAACAGTGCAATGCCTGAGAAGGATGTGCACCACCAACAGGGAACACCTGGTGATCTGGAACCTCCGGCCCTGTGTTACATTCCCCACGTCAGTGGTTGTGAGCACCCTCCAAACTTCACTGTCATGGCAATCACTGAATGTGGAGCATGCCGGCTGGCATGGGGGGGCCGCCAAGGGGCTGAAGCAGCACCTTTGAGTAGAGGACCATTGTCCCAATCTCACCTACCAAAATACTTTTCCCCAGTGGCTTGGGACAATGTAGACACTTCTCCTTGAGAACTCAAAGCAACGTGTACACCCATAAGTACCAACCGGCATACTTACTTTGTGGCAACCCCCCCCCCCATGCACATGTTTGCAGGTGCTGCTGCTGCACCGCCACTGCGTCATCACCACCACCAACGTCAAGCCCAAGATGAGGAACCCGGCCTCCGTGTCCTGTGTTGAGACACTGCTGGGCAAACTCCGAAACCCAGAGGACCGCCAGGCCCAGGACCCCAGCCACAAGTGGCTGCGCATGCAGGCTGAGAGCATGGCGGTGGCCATCGGGCACCGATTTCCAGAGGATGATGTCAGCAACACGTACCGGCGGCACCTCATGCGATTGCAGCAACCGGATTTCTCTCTCGAAGTGTGTCCCTCTTGCCCTAAGTTCCATGCCCCCATCCCTGGGAGCGCCACTGTCTAAGACGGCCTTGCCTTGCCCAATACATGGTGGAAGGTCTTGGGACCTCTTTTTCTGCCATCTCAGAAAGGTGATGTATGCTTTCAGGGGGCATCTTTGGAGTGATGGATGCCCGCTTTTGTTCGGATGTGCAATGAGTTGCTTTTGGGCTGCCGGCTTTTCAACATCAGGGGGCTTTATGTAATCTGTACACGTCATGAACACCGCTGCAAACCCTTTTGCAGGGATTTTCGCCTGTTCGTGGCACAGATAATCACAAATAATCATGAATCGGCACAAATTTCGGCTATTTTCGAAGCCACCGATATTCACAAATAGCCATGAATAATCACAAATGAGATTTTTCATGTCTCTGAGTAACCATGAATAAACAGGATTCCATTTTTGCTTGTTCTCCAAATGCCACGTTTCCTCCCCCACTCCCAACAGACACAAAAGGATCACTACACAAAGGAATCGGTGCTGCATCACATCTCTTGCCCCATTATGTTCCACGCTTCCCTTACGGAGAGTGATGCAGGCCTGGTAGATGTTCGTATGTTGCAGGTACCACAGGGGCTGGGTCGGGGGTACACTCTTTGCTACAAGGGGACCCTATCAGTCAGTCACATGCCAGCAAACCCCTGAAACCCCCTCCCCCTTGCCCCCCCCCCCCCCTTTCCCGCGCCTCTGTTAACCAACCAGCCACCGTGAAGAAAACAAACAAAAGTCAGTTAAATACACGGGGACTGATAGCACCACTTGTACATTTTTTCCCGTTTTTTTGACCCTCTCAGTTTCTGGATAAACAGGTGCTGTCTGATGGCTCGGTGCCTGGGCAGGCAGGTTCTATTTCCTGCCCTACATGGGGGAAAACAACTGGGGGTCTGGACCTGAGCAAACTTGACCCTCATCACTGATTCCCACAGGTTGTGCACCCCCCCCCCCCCTCACACAGGTTCATGCCAACGGCCGTGCTCACCCAATTTTTGGAAAAAAAGCCACGATTAAAACCATGAATAATCACAAATAATCACGAATAGTCACGAATGAGATTGGCCGTCCACTACCACGAATGGGTGAAAATCCCTGCCTTGTGTCAGCTGTATCCTTTGCGCAAATGGGATGCTGTGTACCCGTGCATTGCGGTTCTATCACCTTTGGGCAGTGGATTGGTGTAATCAACCTCGTCCTCCTCCTTCCTGCCTTTTCTGTCTCCCAGGTCTTCCCTCAGTCAGCCCTCCCTCCGTTCTCCTCTTTCCTAAATCCTTGACTCCCTGTCAGCCCTCTCCGATGAGGTGTAGCAACAGTACATGCGAGCACTCCACATTTGTTTGGAATTCACTTGTTTCCGAACCCCCCTTGTGCGACAGTTTGTTGACGCATTACTTTACAGGGTCCTCAACAGCTCCCCATCCATCTGTTGCCCTGAATTGATCCTGTTGGCTGTGCCGTGGTCCTTGGGTACCCTCCCATCCTGCATCTTTTTGCACGTTATTACCCCCGCATCTACTTAAACAGCATTTCCAAACAGTAGGTGCCACTGGTGCACCTGCAGAGGATGGACGGAAGGAGGGAGAGAGGGGGGGAGGGCCCCAAGCACAACGGCAGCTGAGAGCCCAGGGGAACAGACAGCCCCACAGGAGAAGTCTTGGCTGCCATTAACCAAATGGCGAGGCAAGCAAGAGCAATGCAGCATGGAAGTCGACCCAAGGGCCCTCGAGGAAAATAAGCGTTGTGCAAGCGCACAGGTGTGCTAGTGCGAGTTCATCTTACAAGGGTCAGGTTATTGACACACAATTGCACTGCAGAAAGCGGTGGGAAACCCCAGTCTATGACTCAAGGAGCAGTAACAAGAGCCCTCGGTAAGGTACAAAGTCCAAACAGCAGCACCCTGGGTGGGCACTCTGTGCACTTATAACGTGCTTTGCTTCAATCCCAACTCCAACTCCAAATTGGTCCTCGCTCCCTCCCTCTCTTCCTTCCTTCAATCCCTTCACAGCTGCAGATGAACTGGTCACAAGCATTGTTAGGCACAGATCTAAAGGCGAAAGCTAGTTCAAACCTGTGTGTGTCCCTAGTGCCCCACACCCCGTATGTTCCTTTGCACACACAGAACATACTTACCATGGAGACAAGGCCCACTTGGCCAAGAGACGTCAAGGTCAACTGTTGGGAGCTGGGACCTGATTGGTAACCAAGCAAGTGGTCCTCCCCTCCAAAACCTAGCAAACTGGGGCCAGCCATGTTGGCAGCTGCACTACAAGTGCAATGCCAGTAAATTGAGAAATGAAAACTGGAAGCTT
The DNA here is from genome assembly GCA_964036045.1 of Eutreptiella sp. 'Long Island Sound 2002'. Taxonomy (NCBI): domain Eukaryota; phylum Euglenozoa; class Euglenophyceae; order Eutreptiales; family Eutreptiaceae; genus Eutreptiella; species Eutreptiella sp. 'Long Island Sound 2002'. The sequence continues at coordinate 151,089,899 of OZ038381.1, read as the reverse complement.
ACCACAAAACCAGCAGTAGCCATCTTTGCCAAGGGCTAGGGAGCGGGCACCCAGCCAAGGGGAAAGTCCACCCTAAGACTGGGAAATACCCAGTTCTTACCTAGGGCCCAACATGCACATGGCAGCTAAACCTGCCAAGAGTAACGTATTTTTCCAAGCCCATTCCTACGTTGGTGGCTTGATGGATGGCCAGTGAGTTTTGTTGTTATTGTTGTTATTGTTGTTGTTGTTGTTGTTGTTGTTGTTGTTGTTGTTGTTGTTGTTGTTGTTGTTTTTTGGGTGGCCGCACATCAATATTGTTACCCACTCCCCCCAACCCTGAGATCAGTGAGTAAGGGGGGACGACCGTAGCACGGGTGAACCCATTGTGCTGGTGGGTTGGGGCGACTCTTGTTGCTACCTCGGAGAGCCCACACTCGACCCTTGGCTATCCCTGTACCTAGACCATAAATGCAAAGCTTATAGGCAGAGCCCGGCTGCTGTGTTGTGTCCCTAGGGGTTTTGGGGCTCACGGGGGGGGCGCCGTGACCGGACCCTTTATGCCGACCCCCCCCCCCTTTCTGCTGGGCTTTGGCCCGGAAGTGCCGGACCATGGGCGCCAAAGGCGCCCTAAGGAAATTTTGCTTGACTTAGTAGAGGGTGAAAAATTGGGTTTCCACCCCATGTGTCTATACTCAAAATACTCATTTTCAATACCACCCCTGTGCAGAGGTATGTCAGAGATGGGCCATACCCTAGTGGGTAAAGCAGTGCCTTTGCAACTGGAAGGTCCTGGGTTCAAACCGCATTGGGGTCAGTACGCAGAACTGTAGGTAGGACGAGGGACACCGTGGAAAAACTTTTGTCTTTGCTTTTTTTGCTTTTTTTTTTTGCTTTCACCTTGTCCCTTTTTTTGGGGATCCCCGAGAATGCAGGGGTGATGTAGCATTTCCGCCCACTTGTGGGCCTCCCAGAAGGCAAGGGTTAGGCATCCAATTCTGATTTTGTCTGCCTTTCTTTGGGGATCCCCAAGAATGCAGGGGTGCTATGCCCTTAAACAAAAGTACCACCTACCATGCCCCCCCCCCCTTGTTTGAAAAAAATTTCTCCAGCATACATGCTTCCAAGTGATTAGCGCGATGAGGTGGTCATCTTATGCCATATTTGTCTGGGTATGAAACCTCCCCCCCCCCCCCGGTTCTTGGCAGCCCCCCCCCCCCCCGCCCTGAAAGTGGTCCGAGAGTGGGAGGGAGTCGGCGTATGGCCCGTTGCTACGCCCCCCCCCCCCCCTGTTGGTCTGTCCTTGGTCATAGGGCATGGGCTCTGAGAAACCCTTCGCCCACAGGTTTCCCCCTTGTACCTCTCCCCATGCCTAGCTACTTGTGGGTGCCCTTACATACCAAGCAAGGGAGGGGGGGTATAAAAGGTAATGACAAAGGTAACTAATAATGATACGAGATAATGGTTAGTAAGAATAATATCAAAGGTTTGGTATGTGTTGTGGGGGTACAACAGGCCAATGAAAATACAAGTAGGCACTCCACACGCACATATATAAGTATCGTACATGACAACCCCCCCCTCCCTCCCCATTAGAGGCCTCTTGGGGGTGAACTTGCACCCATTATTGAAGGGACCAGGGTTTGGGTTCGCAAATACTCCACCCCAACCAACACGAGGGGCTGCTGTTAATAACCTCAAAGTCCATGGATTGCCATACTCGGCTCAACTCCAGCTCGGTTGGACTCAGCTAACCCTCTTTGAGTCTAGCACTCCACGGGCTTTAGGGAACGACTGTTAGCTTTGCTAACTGGGGCTTTATATGTCTATCTTATTTGTTCTAGATTGTTTTTGAAATTTTGCGCGGGGAAGATGGCGGAATGCATGGAATTTCAGGACTACCTCCAGGCCGGAGTGCACGACTCTGTGCGAGAGGGAACCCCAGCAGCGTCCTGGGCTAAGGCAAAAATGAGGTTAACCAAGTCCCTTCGCCATCTGGGGGATTCGCGTTCGCAATGGCTCCAGACATTTGCCAGTGCCTCAGGATTTGGAGGGACAGAGGAGGCGCTCATCGAGAATCTGATTGGCTACACGTTGACAGAGCAGGTCCAAATAAACATGACCACAGGGGCCTTTGAGAAAATCGGGGTACAGCCAGACACTGTCAACAAAGCTTCGGACCCTGCCCTGCTGAGCTTGTTAGAGGGACAGGCTGCCCTAATCAAGTCCCTCACGGAGAAGGTCAACAGTCTATCGGAAGCCTCCACGCGATCGGAAAAGTCTGTGCCACCCCTGTGCCTCAAGGAGTTACATGAGCTGGCCCTGGTATGGAACCACCCTCAATGGGTCACCAGGGTCCTGTACTACCTCAAATGCGCGATCCTCAAGGAAGCCCTGCCGCTAGACGCCATGAGAATGATCCCTAGGTGGGATGACGAGGCGCAGAAGCCCCTCCTCTTCAACCTCTCGGACGACCAAAAGAAAGACACCACGGTATGGACTGAGGTGGTGGGGACTGGAGATTCAGCAGGGGACGCCCCCATGGATGGAAGCTAGGCCCCCCCCCCCCCCCGGTGTTGTCCTTGAATAGCTCTGCGGTGCTCATGGTGGAGTCTTTATGGCTGCTGGTCTGGTCCTCCGTCCACTGTTACAAGGAGCGCTACGAGTCAGACTCAACGTCCTCTAAACAGGCATCAGCGGACCCCGACTTCACCTCAGGCCTGAGTACAACAGGGGCACACCTCAAAAAGGTCATGCGACGTCGTTTCAAAATGGTGGATGGGGTTGAGTATTTCGAGGTCCATAAAGGAGAGTGGGTGCGATTGGACTCCGCCCCAGTGGGACCTTGTAAAACGTGCAAAGGTCACGGGCTCATCGGGAGGCATTGGGTATGGAATTGCCCCAGACTGGAATGACGGGATTTGGCGGCCCAGCCGGTGGACGCGACATCGATGCTACAACGGCTGGACCGCTTCCGAAAGGGGAGGCCTCTGCTCGCACCCACCCCTGTGGCTTCCCAGGACGTCATCGATTGGCCGGCGGTGGTGGATGCATGGCAAATCTTGGGAGAGACCGACCCCACGCAGTGCCTAGCGGCCTGTCTGGTTTCAACGTGGCGACGGTCGACGAGAAGAACCTACACGAGCCACCTTCGGCGGTTTGCCCAGCTCGGGGGCGCTGTCCAACCGGGGGACATGCAGACGTTGGCGGAAAAGATCCTGCTCTCCATGTTTGCCCAGGGCCAGAAGGCGGCGGCGGCCAGAGGATGCATATCCGTCCTCAAGGCAGTGGCTACCTTGGGGTGGATCCCCCCCTTGCAGTGGGACAGGCTGTGGAGAATTTCCAAGGCGGCAGTGGACTCCCCGGGATAGCGACAGTTCGGGGGGCCCGCCCTACTCCAGCTCATGGCCGAATCATGCTCCAGGGTGGGGGAGTGGAAAATTTATGCTGCAGCGGTGCTGTCCTTTGCCACACTATGCAGAGTGGGAGAAATATCATCGCTTCGCCGATCGAACATCTCCAAGGTGGGAATCACGTACCAGGGGATCAAACGAGACCATCGCCAGATCACGAGACGACAGGGGCCATACGCGCAGGCATGGCCTACGTGGCTCCGCAGGATCGCCCCTGGTGAAGCCCCAGCGTTGGGACGAGCAGCGGATCTCGAAATGGGTATGGCCAAGCTCTTGCAGGGGACGGACAAAGGAGAGGCCAGGTGGCATGCCTGGAGGCGAGCAGGCGCAACCTACCTCCGTTGGTTGGGACTTCCGTGGCGGCACCTCCTGTGGTGGGGCAGATGGCATAGCATCAAAATTGCTCACCTGTATGCGTCTCCCCCCGACGAATTTGAATGTGTGCAGACTACGCGACTGCCTTGGCCAACCAATGAAGGAATCCGCTAGAGAAAAACTGATATCAGAGACCTCTGGCCGACCAGCCTCGTGGAGCTCTTCGAAAATGACGAGAAAGTCCAAACATCCCCGACAGAGGCCAAGAGGACACAATCCGCAAGAGAAGACGGCGGAGCCGAAAAGGAGAGCGCCGCAGCAGAACGGACGATCGGCGCAGGGCGCCAGGAGAGAGGAGGCCACAAATCCCGACGCATGGTTTCGGAGGGAGTCACAAAGACGGGAGCCCCAGCAGACGTCGAGCCTCCCAGGGGCACGAGGTCCGTGGACCTGATGCCGGCACGGGGTAGGGCTGGCGGCTGACCACCAGAAGCCCCGGTTACTTCAAAGGAGAGTCCCATCGACGTCGATGAAGAACAAGACGTGGAGATGGGTCCCCCGCAGCAGCGTCACGCCCATGGAGGAGCAAAAGCCCCCGGACAACCTCGAGGGGGTGGACGGTTCCAAGGACGACCCCGGGGTTTCACGACAAGGAGGACACGGCCCCGAACCACAGCGGGTCTCGGAGCCAAGCACTTGGCGACGCTGGCCCGACGTGCAGCTGGCGGCGCCGGTAAACGATGAATGCCCCTGGGAGAGGGCTGTGGAGAGATTGATCCGGTCGGAGCGAGAACAGGGGTGGCTCGACGAAATTTCCACGGGCCTGAGACTGAGTGGGGGCCTGCGGGACCTGTTACACCGGCACATCCGTTTCCTGTTCATCCAAGGGGGGAGGGTAGCCAGGGACCTGGGTATGGTGGATAAAGATGACCAGCTAATTGCAGCCTTGGACTCCCTGCGGGGGGATGTGTGGTCCTGTGTGCTGCGGGATTCCACCTCCCCGGTCACTCTCCTCCTTAGCCTCGACCCTTCTGTGTTGGATAGCGGGATGGGACCGGTGGGGAATATCCCCATCCCCGAGTTTTTATGGGATTTCCTTGCCCCGCTTGATTTTCAGGAGAGAGGGGTGGGTCCTCCGGCAATGTGCTGAGGGGGGGGGTCCCCTGGGACCAAATGGCTATTTGTTCCCCATCCCCAAAAATGCCGTGAAGGCGTCCATGATTGTGCATTTGGTGCGCCTCAATAAATGCCACCGTTTTGGCCCGCCACGTTTTAGTTTGCCCTCGGTTGAGGACCTTGCCTTCCTTATGCAGGCCCACAGCAAGGCTCTCGCTGGGGTCCCACTGTCTGGACCACCTGAACAACCCCTTCCTGCGTGAGCTTGAAAGTTTGCGTCTTTTGGCGGAACCGGGTGCTCCCCTCTTGGCCTGTCACATCGACATCACCAATGCCTTTTGGTCGTTGATTTTGCCACAGCCTTATAAAAACAGCTTTAGAGTGCGCATCGACGGAAAATCTTACGCTTTTTCTTGCCTGCCTTTTGGTTGGCGCTTTTCGCCGGTCATATGCCAATACGTGCTTGCTTTTGTGACGGGGTCTGTGGACACCAGTGGTGTCGTGGTCCTGCACTATTTAGACGATTTCTTGGTCATTGGGTATGGTAAAGCCAGAGTAGGATTGGTGTCACAGCGCCTGTGCGACGCTCTGCGCAAGGCGGGGGCTGTCATGAGCACTAAAAGTGTCCTGGAGCCGGTCCCGGAGATTCAGTGGCTGGGGAAATGGCTGGTGCTTTCGGGGGATGGTGCAGGGGTGTTCCCAAAAGGGCAGGGGGGGGGCTGCTTTGCTTGGCCTCTGGATCCGGGCTGCGTTGCTGCCCCTTACCCGCAAGCACGCCCGTCCGATCCTGGGCCGCTTTATTTGGAGCCTGCGCCCGACGGTGGGGTTCGCTCCTTTTTTGAGTGGATGGTGGGCCCACTGTCAGTGGGGGCCAAATTGGCTTCAAAACTGCCCCCTGTTTGCCTCCTGCACTGCCTCCTGCTTTCCTATAGGGCTTGGAAACCACAGGTATTGCTCCCCCTTAGCATCTGTGGGGGGGGGGTCCTGTATGTGGATGCCGCCTTTGATGTTGACCGATTTAAAGTCGGTGTCTGGGGCCCAGCTTTGGGTGGCCGGGTGTTCCCCTGCTCCCCGGGGGTTCAAACGCAGCAAGAGGCCGAGCTCGAGGCCCTGGTTCGTGGGGTTCGGCTCTGCATCAGGGTGGGCTGGCCTGTGTGGCGTCTAATAGGGGATAACTCCTCAGCTCTAGAGCAGGTCGCTTCCCTAAGGGCCAGTGCAGGCCTGCGACGCCAAAACAGGCACTTGCGGAGATTATTTTACTTGCTCCAACGCCTGGAAGGCTCGGTGTATCTGGAATTTGTTCCGGGGGACCTGAACCCGGCTGACAGTCTTTCCGGGATGGACTCGGAGTGGAAAGGGCGGAGGAACCACAATATGCCTGAATTGTGTTTTGCTTTGTTCGTAAAACATGTTTTCATGCCCCCCATGTGGCTTCCGCTGGTAGGGCACATGAAGGGTCCCTGATAGGCTCGGAGGGGGCAGAGTTGTCATTACCCATAAGCCTATAGGTAGTCGACGTGTGCGCAGGGCACTTGCCTATATTATGGGACAGACTAGAGCGAACAAATGGTTGCCATTTAGCAAATCATACAACTCTTATCTATCACCATTGTTCTCCAATTTTGGGCAGACGATAGTTGCCCCCCCCCCCCCCTGATTTGGCAACCATGCAAGCTATGTTGAATGCTTGTTGTTGGGAGCATGTTTTCATTTTCGTGATCTCTCTTGTGCCCTGCTGTATCCTTTGCGTGGCCTGGCAAATCCTAGGAGCAATGGAGACGGTGCATGTCCAAACCCAGCTAGCTAGCGGGTGCTGGTAATATGATGACCTAGACATGATAGGCCACGTGAATGATCTCTAGCCTCCATTGTGTGGTCTAGCCCTCCAACGATGAGGGCCTCATGGGTTGTCACCTTGTGCTCTCCGGATTGTATTGAGGGCCTCAACACACCGTCTCGTCGAAAATGCCACTTTCTCTTTGTTGAGGAACACGCTCAACATTGCAAAAGAAAAGTTGGGGTTTGGGGGTTGCTCCTAAGTGTACAAAGCATTGAGTTGAGATTGTTTGAGCCGCAAAAGGCATATGTGGGGCGCTTTAATCACCCGCCTTTGATGTCCCACTTGGGTGCGTCCAACCCACTCCACTCCTTCTGTTGGAATGCTGCCAAGTCTCAAGGTGGCAACATCTTTACCTACAAGGGTATCACATTTGCCACTCGTCAAGGCATGTTGCATCAAAGGACCAGCAGGGTTGTTGGGTCCCAATTTCGGTGGTGGCTACACAAGATTGCAAGTGCTGCCTTAGTGGGGGACTTTGGTTGCACTGCGGCCAATCGTTGTTTGAGCTCTTCTTTGACTGCTTCTCTTTGCTCCAATTGTTTATTCGCTTGCTCTAGTTGCTCTATTGTATCCATCAGCTCTTGCTGTAGAATAGATACCTCTTTTGGGTTCCCCCATCTCCCGTAGCTGTCAGTTCCTGTTGTTTTCCATGCCGCAGCCCCCATTAGCAGCCGCATCACCTTGCCCCTTTCTCTTACTAGCTGTCTTGAGCACCACCTTCAGGTGTAGTCTCCCATTGGCATTGGCCAAGTACTTGTCATCTTTCAATGCTAAGGTTGTCTTCACTACTTCCGGTCTGTCATCTGCTCCTTTTGCCACCTTTGTTTTGCATTGTGGAGATAGTAGGGCTAGCATAACTATGTTGACAGCCTCCAGCTATACACATATCTTTCCTTGATGGCTTGCCGGGCCCAAAGGTGTGTGGTGGTCTTGTACCACCGCCTCCGGGTGTGTAGTGAAAGGAGGGGACCCAATAACTCTGGGAGGTGGCCTCAAAACCTCAAAGCAGTGCCGCACAAAATAAACACCGTGACCATGACAAGACTGCCCAGCACACAGAGGTAGGGTTGAGGTCCTTGCAAAAGTGCCCAACATGAGGGCAAGAGAACCTTGCAACAAAAGGGTGTTGCTTGATCTGTGCGCGCACCGTGCACGCACCGTGCATACTTTTGGGTTTATTACCCAGATCGAGAACTCCATTTTTTTCCCACAAGATTGGGTTCTTCATGGTTGTTGTGGATGCAGGACAACTATTCAGCCGTTGGTTGATCATTTGTTGCCCCCTTTTTGAAAAATTCCTTTTCCAAATTTTCCTTCCTTTCTATTAAACGGTGCCTTCTGTTGGCTGAGTGCTCCGGTAAGAGGGGAGGGGTTCTTCACCCAGAAAGGGGGGTGCGAGATGACGCCGTGGCACGCATAGGGTGTGAGAGAGCGTGGTGCAGAGTGCACTCAAAATAAACCCCTCTCTGTGCGTCTTGTCCCCTCCCTGTGCGTCTTGTCCCCTCCCGCTTGGGCACAACCTCTCACTGTGCGGGTGAAGGCTTTCATGCATCAGGCCAAGGCATATTTCCCTGCTTCTATTCAACCAGATAAACCTAAAATGCTTGCAACCCGACCTTTGGAATGCCAGGTCTTCGTGGAGAATTTCAGTTCAATTCTGGTTTACTAGCAAGAGCTGCAAGGTGCAGAAATTAGGACCCTGGGACCTGTGCCAAGCATCAGAACAAAAAACAGAAATTCGTGGCAAGGGCTGCAGGGTGCAGAAATTGGGACCCTGGGTGTGGTTCCGTGGGGGCTGTTCAACGGGGTAGAAGCTGGGTGAACATTCCAAAAACATTGAACCGTGCGCGCACCGTGCGACAACTCCCCCCAAGAGTGTGCAGCACAGTGCCATAGAGTATAACCAAAGAACATAGGTATGGCGTGTTGTAACGAAGAAAGAAGAGGATTGTGGAGGACATGCAAAGAGAGTGGAATGCAAGAAGGGTGTGGAAAAATGCTGCGGGTATGGAAAGCGAGAATAGCAAGGCAGGGATGTGCCCATAACGATGAGAGTGGAGCAGGGACTCCCAACAAGCCGCACATGTCCTATGTTTACAGCTGCATGAAAAACTTGCTAGAATCCCCGCTGCACGGTGCTCAAAGTGCTGAACTTCAACACACTCTGGCGATGGAAAGAAGCTGGGCGATCACGGGCTAAAGAAGTATATTGCGAGAACACGGATGGCAAGGATGCCATGGTGGGCTTGCAAGCCCTATGCCCAGAAGACACCCTTCTGTCCAAGAACCTAGACCAAAACATGCTGGGCAAAGAGCTCGTGCCAGGTTCCAGTCAGGTGGTAGTGAATGTGGGGTCCACATGGTCTTGGGTCCCATTCCTTGGCTCTTGCAACTTTTGCCACTTTCTTGCTTTGTGGTGTTTGCATAGCCTGTGTATGTGTGTGGGTCCTTGGGTCCCCTCTCAAGGCTCTTGAGTCCCCGTCGCATAATTGATGTGATGCCTCTTTAAGTCGTAGTCAAGAGTGCCTACTGCCACTTTCTACCCACTGTGTTGCCACTTTTGTGGTCAGCAGGGCCCAAAGGTTGGGGTGTTGGCATGGTTGTGGCCCTTGCCATGTTACCCCTTGAATCACAAGTCAAGGGTTCCCGCCACTGAATTCATCACGTATTGTGTGTGCATCCATGTTCACAGCAAAACACATTGGGAGCCAAATCAATTTCTAATATCGGGCTTGCCACAAGAAGAAAAGCTACCCAAGCCAAAGGCCATGCTGCCAGTAGCCACCGCGAAGCTGTGGTGCCCTTGACCTTCGTGGACACAAAGCCAGCCACCCAAGCCATTTGCAAATCACCCAAGACCCATAGCCAAGGCACATACCTAAGCATGGCAATAATTGCTGTTTAGCACTCACCAAACATGTTGCAATGCATCAAGGTTGACATATGGCTGTGTGGTGTCAAAGTCCCTACTCTTGCCAACCTCCAGTGGATGGGGCACCAATCCCAGATCCTTAGCCCAGCAAAGATGGCGTTACCAAGCGTTGAACAAGCTGTGCCCTCCGCTCCCTGCTTTGCTCCCTTCCTCCCTCCCTCGCTTCCTCCATCCCTCGTTTCCTCCCTCCTTAGAGTGACCTGACCATCTCAAAAGACATGCTGAACAGTCGTAACTTCTACGCCGAGCTCAACAGTACGCCATTTCGCTGTGGCCGCGAGCACCGTGGCGCGCTGCCACACTTTGACACGTTCTTGTTGAGCCTGAAGGAGGACGAGCGTGTCAATGTGTATTTTCAGGAAATGTGTAAAGTCGATGCGTATGTGGACGAGGTCAGCGCCGCTGACGAGGCCAAGCAGAAGGTCGGCAACGCCTATTTGATGATGTTGAGCCTCAACGACGCACTGTTGGTAACGCTGACACGTGACAGCTTCAAGAGCTTCTGGGTCCAGCTGCTTGCGACCGACCCCAAGAACACGGACAAGCTGCCGGAGTGGTGTGCATCCCCTGCGACCATCAAGGCTTTAGTCCATACTGCGTTTTGTCAGCTGGAGCAATGCTTGTGCTCATTGTTCCGTGTTCACAACGGGGTGCCCTTCCAGAGCCATTTCAATGCCACAATGTGTTCCACAACGTCCAGCACAACGTCTACCACAACGTCCAAAACAATGTCCACGGCAACATCTACCACAATGTCCACCACAACGTCCACCACAACGTCCACCACACCGTCCACCACAACGTCCACCACAACGTCCACCACAACGTCTACCACAACGTCCACCACAACGTCCCCCACAACGTCCACCACAACGTCCACCACAACGTCTACCACAACGTCCACCACAGCGTCCACCAGAACGTCCCCCACAACGGCCACCACAACATCCACCACAACGTCCACCACAACGTCCACCACAACGTCCACCACAACTTCCACCACAACGTCCCCCACAACGTCCACCACAACGTCCACCACAACGTCCACCACAACGTCAACCACAACGTCCACCACAACTAGCACCACAACATCCACCACAACGTCCACCACAACGTCCACCACAACTTCCACCACAACGTCCACCACAACGTCCACCACAACGTCCACCACAACGTCTACCACAACGTCCACCACAGCGTCCACCAGAACGTCCCCCACAACGTCCACCACAACATCCACCACAACGTCCACCACAACTTCCACCACAACGTCCACCACAACTTCCACCACAACGTCCCCCACAACGTCCACCACAACGTCCACCACAACGTGTACCACAACGTCAACCACAACGTCCACCACAACTAGCACCACAACATCCACCACAACGTCTACCACAACGTCCACCACAGCGTCCACCAGAACGTCCACCACAACGTCCACCACAACATCCACCACAACGTCCACCACAGCGTGCACCACAACGTCCACCACAACGTCCACCACAACGTCCCCCACAAAGTCCACCACAACGTCCAGCACAACGTGTACCACAACGTCTACCACAACGTCCACCACAACGAGCACCACAACGTCTACCACAGCGTCCACCATAATGTCCACCGCAATGTCCACCACAACGTCCACCACAACGTCTACAACGACGTCCACCACAACGTCCACCACAAGGTCCACCACAGCGTGTACCACAACGTGCACCACAACGTCCACCACAACGAGCACCACAACGACCACCACAACGTCCACCACAATGTCCACCATAATGTCCACCACAATGTCCACCACAACGTCCCCCACAACGCCTACAACGACGTCCAACACATCGTCCACCCAACATCCACCACAACGTTCACCACAGCGTCCACCACAACGTCCACCACAATGCCCACTACAACGTCCACCACAACGTCCACCACAACGTCTACCACAACCTCTACCACAACCTCTACCACAACGTCCACCACAACGTCCATCACAGCATCCACCACAACGTCCACCACAACATCCACCACAGCGTCCGCCACATCGTCCACCACAACATTCACGACAACGTCCACCACAACGTCTACCACAGCGTCCGGGACACTATGTCCACCACAATGCCCACCACAACATCCACCACAGCGTCCGCCACATCGTCCACCACAACACCCACCACCAAGTCCACCACAACGTACACCACAATGTCCACCACAACGTCCACCACAGCGTCCACCACAACGTCCACCACAACGCCCACCACCAAGTCCACCACAACGTTCACCACAACCTCTACCACAACGTCCACCACAACGTCCACCACAACGTCCACCACAACGTCCACCACAACACCTACCCCAACAGCCACCACAACGTCCACCACAACGTCCACCACAGCGTCCACCACAACGTCCACCACAACGCCCACCACCAAGTCCACCACAACGTTCACCACAACGTCCACCACAACCTCTACCACAACGTCCAGCACAACGTCCACCACAACGTCCACTACAACGTCCACCACAACACCTACCACAACAGCCACCACAACGTCCACCACAACGTCCACGAACAACGTCCACAACAACGTCCACCACAGCGTCCACCACAACGTCTACCACAACGTTCACCACAGCCCCCCCCCACAACGTCAACCACAACGTCCACCACAACGTCCACCACGACACTTACCACAACGTCCACCACAACGTCCACTACAACGCCCACCACAACGTCCACCACAACATCCACCACAACGTCCACCACAACGTCCACCACAACATCCACCACAACGTCCACCACAACGTCCACCACAACGTCCACCACAACGTCCACCACAACGTGTACCACAACGTCCACCACAACGTCCACCACAACGCCCACCACCAAGTCCACCACAACGTCCACCACAACGTCTACCACAACGTCCACCACAACGTCCACCACAACGTCCACCACAACGTCTACCACAACGTCCACCACAACGGTCACCCCTATGTCCATCACAACGTGTACCACGGCGTCCACCACAACGTCCACCAAAACCTCTACCACAACCTGTACCACAACGTCCACCACAACGTCGATCACAGCATCCACCACAACGTCTAGCACAACGTCCACCACAACGTCCGCCACGACGTCCATAGCAACATCCACCACAACGTCCACCACAGCGTCCACCACAACGTCCACCACAATGCCCACTACAACGTCCACCACAACGTCCACCACAACGTCTACCACAACCTCTACCACAACCTCTACCACAACGTCCACCACAACGTCCATCACAGCATCCACCACAACGTCCACCACAACATCCACCACAGCGTCCGCCACATCGTCCACCACAACATTCACGACAACGTCCACCACAACGTCTACCACAGCGTCCGGGACACTATGTCCACCACAATGCCCACCACAACATCCACCACAGCGTCCGCCACATCGTCCACCACAACACCCACCACCAAGTCCACCACAACGTACACCACAATGTCCACCACAACGTCCACCACAGCGTCCACCACAACGTCCACCACAACGCCCACCACCAAGTCCATCACAACGTTCACCACAACCTCTACCACAACGTCCACCACAACGTCCACCACAACGTCCACCACAACGTCCACCACAACACCTACCACAACAGCCACCACAACGTCCACCACAACGTCCACCACAGCGTCCACCACAACGTCCACCACAACGCCCACCACCAAGTCCACCACAACGTTCACCACAACGTCCACCACAACCTCTACCACAACGTCCAGCACAACGTCCACCACAACGTCCACTACAACGTCCACCACAACACCTACCACAACAGCCACCACAACGTCCACCACAACGTCCACGAACAACGTCCACAACAACGTCCACCACAGCGTCCACCACAACGTCTACCACAACGTTCACCACAGCCCCCCCCCACAACGTCAACCACAACGTCCACCACAACGTCCACCACGACACTTACCACAACGTCCACCACAACGTCCACTACAACGCCCACCACAACGTCCACCACAACATCCACCACAACGTCCACCACAACGTCCACCACAACATCCACCACAACGTCCACCACAACGTCCACCACAACGTCCACCACAACGTCCACCACAACGTGTACCACAACGTCCACCACAACGTCCACCACAACGCCCACCACCAAGTCCACCACAACGTCCACCACAACGTCTACCACAACGTCCACCACAACGTCCACCACAACGTCCACCACAACGTCTACCACAACGTCCACCACAACGGTCACCCCTATGTCCATCACAACGTGTACCACGGCGTCCACCACAACGTCCACCAAAACCTCTACCACAACCTGTACCACAACGTCCACCACAACGTCGATCACAGCATCCACCACAACGTCTAGCACAACGTCCACCACAACGTCCGCCACGACGTCCATAGCAACATCCACCACAACGTCCACCACAGCGTCCACCACAACGTCCACCACAATGCCCACTACAACGTCCACCACAACGTCCACCACAACGTCTACCACAACCTCTACCACAACCTCTACCACAACGTCCACCACAACGTCCATCACAGCATCCACCACAACGTCCACCACAACATCCACCACAGCGTCCGCCACATCGTCCACCACAACATTCACGACAACGTCCACCACAACTTCTACCACAGCGTCCGGGACACTATGTCCACCACAATGCCCACCACAACATCCACCACAGCGTCCGCCACATCGTCCACCACAACACCCACCACCAAGTCCACCACAACGTACACCACAATGTCCACCACAACGTCCACCACAGCGTCCACCACAACGTCCACCACAACGCCCACCACCAAGTCCACCACAACGTTCACCACAACCTCTACCACAACGTCCACCACAACGTCCACCACAACGTCCACCACAACGTCCACCACAACACCTACCACAACAGCCACCACAACGTCCACCACAACTTCCACCACAGCGTCCACCACAACGTCCACCACAACGCCCACCACCAAGTCCACCACAACGTTCACCACAACGTCCACCACAACCTCTACCACAACGTCCAGCACAACGTCCACCACAACGTCCACTACAACGTCCACCACAACACCTACCACAACAGCCACCACAACGTCCACCACAACGTCCACGAACAACGTCCACAACAACGTCCACCACAGCGTCCACCACAACGTCTACCACAACGTTCACCACAGCCCCCCCCCACAACGTCAACCACAACGTCCACCACAACGTCCACCACGACACCTACCACAACGTCCACCACAACGTCCACTACAACGCCCACCACAACGTCCACCACAACATCCACCACAACGTCCACCACAACGTCCACCACAACATCCACCACAACGTCCACCACAACGTCCACCACAACGTCCACCACAACGTCCACCACAACGTGTACCACAACGTCCACCACAACGTCCACCACAACGCCCACCACCAAGTCCACCACAACGTCCACCACAACGTCTACCACAACGTCCACCACAACGTCCACCACAACGTCCACCACAACGTCTACCACAACGTCCACCACAACGGTCACCCCTATGTCCATCACAACGTGTACCACGGCGTCCACCACAACGTCCACCAAAACCTCTACCACAACCTGTACCACAACGTCCACCACAACGTCGATCACAGCATCCACCACAACGTCTAGCACAACGTCCACCACAACGTCCGCCACGACGTCCATAGCAACATCCACCACAACGTCCACCACAGCGTCCACCACAACATCCACCACAGCGTCCACCACAACGTCCACCACAAAGTTCACCACAAGGTCCACCACAACGTCCACCACAACGTCCACCATAGCGTCCACTACAAAGTCTACCACAACGTCCACCACAATGTCCACCACAGCGTACACCACAACGTCCACCACAACGTCCACCACAACGTCCACCACAAGGTCCACCACAACGTCCACCACAACGTCTACCACAACGTCCACCACAACGAGCACCACAACGTCTACCACAGCGTCCACCATAATGTCCACCACAATGTCCACCATAGCGTCCACTACAAAGTCTACCACAACGTCCACCACAACATCCACCACAACGTCCACCACAACGTCCACCACAAGGTCCACCACAACGTCCACCACAACGTCTACCACAACGTCCACCACAATGAGCACCACAACGTCTACCACAGCGTCCACCATAATGTCCACCACAATGTCCACCACAACGTCCACCACAACGTCTACAACGACGTCCACCACAACGTCCACCCCGACGTCCATCACAGCGTGTACCACAACGTGCACCACAACGTCCACCACAACGAGCACCACAACGACCACCACAACGTCCACCACAACGTCCACCATAATGTCCACCACAATGTCCACCACAATGTCCACCACAACGCCTACAACGACGTCCAACACATCGTCCACCCAACATCCACCACAACGTTCACCACAGCGTCCACCACAACGTCCACCACAATGCCCACTACAACGTCCACCACAACGTCCACCACAAGGTCCACCACAACCTCTACCACAACCTCTACCACAACGTCCACCACAACGTCCATCACAGCATCCACCACAACGTCCACCACAACATCCACCACAGCGTCCGCCACATCGTCCACCACAACATTCACGACAACGTCCACCACAACGTCTACCACAGCGTCCACTACAATGTCCACCACAATGCCCACTACAACGTCCACCACAACGTGTACCACAACGTCCACCACAACGTCCACCACAACGCCCACCACCAGGTCCACCACAACTTCCACCACAACGTCCACCACAGCGTCCACCACAACGTCCACCACAACGCCCACCAGCAAGTCCACCACAACGTTCACCACAGCGTCCACCACAACCTCTACCACAACGTCCACCACAACGTCCACTACAACGTCCACCACAATGTCCACCACAACACCTACCACAACAGCCACCACAACGTCCACCACAACGTCCACGAACAACGTCCACCACAGCGTCCACCACAACGTCTACCACAACGTTCACCACAGCCCCCCCCCACAACGTCAACCACGACGTCCACCACACCGTCCACCACAACACCTACCACAACGTCCACCACAACGTCCACTACAGCGCCCACCACAACGTCCACCACAACATCCACCACAACGTCCACCACAACGTCCACCACAACATCCACCACAACGTCCATCACAGCGTCCACCACAATGTCCACCACAACGTCCACCACAACGCCCACCACCAAGTCCACCACAACGTCCACCACAACGTCTACCACAACGTCCACCACAACGGTCACCCCTACGTCCATCACAACGTGTACCACGGCGTCCACCACAACGTCCACCACAAGCTCTACCACAACCTGTACCACAACGTCCACCACAACGTCCATCACAGCATCCACCACAACGTCTAGCACAACGTCCACCACAACGTCCACCACGACGTCCACCGCAACATCCACCACAACGTCCACCACAGCGTCCACCACAACATCCACCACAGCGTCCACCACAACGTCCACCACAACGTTCACCACAAGGTCCACCACAACGTCCACCGCAATGTCCACCATAGCGTCCACTACAAAGTCTACCACAACGTCCCCCACAATGTCCACCACAACGTCCACCACAACGTACACCACAACGTCCACCACAACGTCCACCACAACGTCCACCACAACGTTCACCACAAGGTCCACCACAACGTCCACCACAATGTCCACCATAGCGTCCACTACAAAGTCTACCACAATGTCCACCACACCATCCACCACAACGTCCACCACAACGTCCACCACAAGGTCCACCACAACGTCCACCACAATGTCCACCATAGCGTCCACTACAAAGACTACCACAACGTGTACCACGGCGTCCACCACAACGTCCACCACAACCTCTACCACAACCTGTACCACAACGTCCACCACAACGTCCATCACAGCATCCACCACAACGTCTAGCACAACGTCCACCACAACGTCCGCCACGACGTCCACCGCAACATCCACCACAACGTCCACCACAGCGTCCACCACAACATCCACCACAGCGTCCACCACAACGTCCACCACAACGTTCACCACAAGGTCCACCACAGCGTCCACCACAATGTCCACCATAGCGTCCACTACAAAGTCTACCACAACGTCCCCCACAATGTCCACCACAGCGTCCACCACAACGTACACCACAACGTCCACCACAACGTCCACCACAACGTCCACCACAACGTTCACCACAAGGTCCACCACAACGTCCACCACAATGTCCACCATAGCGTCCACTACAAAGTCTACCACAATGTCCACCACACCATCCACCACAACGTCCACCACAACGTCCACCACAAGGTCCACCACAACGTCCACCACAATGTCCACCATAGCGTCCACTACAAAGTCTACCACAACGTCCACCACAATGTCCACCACAGCGTCCACCACAACGTACACCACAACGTCCACCACAACATCCACCCCAACGTCCACCCCAACGTCCACCACAACGTCCACCACAACACCTACCACAACGTCCACCACAGCGTCCACCACAATGTCCACCACAACGACCACCACAATGTCCACCATAGCGTCCACTACAAAGTCTACCACAACGTCCACCACAATGTCCACCACAGCGTCCACCACAACCTACACCACAACGTCCACCACAACATCCACCCCAACGTCCACCCCAACGTCCACCACAACGTCCACCACAACACCTACCACAACGTCCACCACAGCGTCCACCACAATGTCCACCACAACGTCCACGAACAGCGTCCACCACAATGTCCACCACAGCGTCCACCACAACGTCCACCACAGCGTCCTCCACAACGTCCACCACAATGTCCACCACAGCGCCTACAGCGACGTCCACCACAATGTCCGCCACGACGTCCACCGCAACATCCACCACAACGTCCACCACAGCGTCCACCACAACATCCACCACAGCGTCCACCACAACGTCCACCACAATGTCCACCATAGCGTCCACTACAAAGTCTACCACAATGTCCACCACACCATCCACCACAACGTCCACCACAACGTCCACCACAAGGTCCACCACAGCGTCCACCACAATGTCCACCATAGCGTCCACTACAAAGTCTACCACAACGTCCCCCACAATGTCCACCACAGCGTCCACCACAACGTACACCACAACGTCCACCACAGCGTCCACCACAACCTCCACCACAACGTCCACCACAGCGTCCACCAGAACGTACACCACAACGTCCACCACAACGTCCACCACAACGTCCACCACAACGTCCACCACAACGTCCACCACAGCGCCCACCACAATGTCCACCACAACGTCCACCACAACGTCCACCACAGCTTCCACCACAACGTCCACCACAGCGTCCACCAGAACGTCCACCACAATGTCCATCACAACGTCCACCACAGTGTCCACCACAACGTCCACCACAACGTCCACCGCAACGTCCATCACAACGTCCACCACAACGTCCACCACAGCGCCCACCTCAACGTCCACCACAACGTCCACCACAACGTCCACCACAGCGTCCACCACAACGTCCACCACAGCGTCCACCAGAACGTCCACCACAACGTCCACCACAACGTCCACCACAATGTCCACCACAACGTCCACCACAACGTCCACCGCAACGTCCATCACAAGGTCCACCACAACGTCCACCACAGCGCCCACCTCAACGTCCACCACCAAGTGCACCACAACGCCCACCACAACGTCCGCCACAACGTCCACCACAACGTCCGCCACAACGTCTACCACAACCTCTACCACAGCCTCCACCCCTATGTCCACCACAATGCCCACTACAACGTCCACCACAACGTCTACCACAACGTCCACCTCAAGGTCTACCACACCGTCCACCACAACGTCCACCACAACGTCCACCACAACGTCCACCACAACGTCCACCACAACGTCCTACCATAGCGCCCACCACAACGCCCACTACAACGTCCACCCCAACATCCAACAAAATTTCCACCACAACGTCCACCACAACCTCCACCACAACGTCCACCACAGCGTCCACCACAACGTCTACCACAGCGTCCACAACAACCTCCACCACAACCTCCACCACAACGTCCATCACAACGTCCACCGCAACGTCCACCACAATGTCCACCACAACGTCTACCCCGACGTCGACCACAACGTGTACCACAGCATCCACCACAACGTCCAGCAAAATGTCTACAACGACGTCAACACAATGTGGACCACAACATCCACCACAACGTCCACCACAGCGTCCACCACAACGTCCACCACCACGTCCACCACAACACCTACCACAACGTCCACCACAACGTCCAATACAACCTCTACCACAACGTCCACCACAATGTCCACCACAACGTCCAGCACAACGTCCACCACAACGTCCACCACAGCGTCAACCACAACGCCCACCCCGACGTCCACCACAACGTCCAGCACAACCTCCACCACAATGTCCACCACAACGTCCACCACAATGTCCACCATAGCGTCCACTACAAAGTGTACCACAACGTCCCCCACAATGTCCACCACAGCGTCCACCACATTGTACACCACAACGTCCACCACAACGTCCACCACAACGTTCACCAGAATACCTACCACAACGTCCACCACAACGTCTACCCCGAGTCCACCACAACCTCTACCACAACGTCTACCACAGCGTCCACCACCACGTCCACCACAACGTGCACTACAATGTCCACCACAACGCCTACCACAACGTCCACCACAACGTCTACCCTGACGTCCACCACAACCTCTACCACAACGTCCACCACAACGTCCACCACAATGTCCACCACCACGTCCACCACAACGTATACCACAACGTCCACCACAACGTCCACCACAACGTCCACCACAACGTCCACCACAACGTCCACCACAACGTCTACCCCGACGTCCACCACAACGTCTACCACAACGTCCACCACAACCTCTACCACAACGTCCAGCACAACGTCCACCACAATTTCCACCATAGCGTCCACTACAAAGTCTACCACAACGTCCCCCACAATGTCCACCACAGCGTCCACCACAACGTCCACCACAACGTTCACCACAAGGTCCACCACAGCGTCCAGCACAATGTCCACCATAGCGTCCACTACAAAGTCTACCACAACGTCCCCCACAATGTCCACCACAGCGTCCACCACAACGTACACCACAACGTCCACCACAATGTCCACCACAACGTCCACCACAACGTTCACCACAAGGTCCACCACAACGTCCACCGGAATGTCCACCTTAGCGTCCACTACAAAGTCTACCACAATGTCCAGAACAACATCCACCACAACGTCCACCACAACGTCCACCACAAGGTCCACCACAACGTCCACCACAATGTCCACCATAGCGTCCACGACAAAGTCTACCACAACGTCCACCACAATGTCCACCACAGCGTCCACCACAACGTACACCACGACGTCCACCACAACATCCACCCCAACATCCACCCCAACGTCCACCACAACGTCCACCACAACACCTACCACAACGTCCACCACAGCGTCCACCACAATGTCCACCACAACGACCACCACAATGTCCACCATAGCGTCCACTACAAAGTCTACCACAACGTCCACCACAATGTCCACCACAGCGTCCACCACAACGTACACCACAACGTCCACCACAACATCCACCCCAACGTCCACCCCAACGTCCACCACAACGTCCACCACAACACCTACCACAACGTCCACCACAGCGTCCACCACAATGTCCACCACAACGTCCACGAACAACGTCCACCACAATGTCCACCACAGCGTCCACCACAACGTCCACCACAGCGTCCACCAGAACGTCCACCACAATGTCCATCACAACGTCCACCACAGTGTCCACCACAACGTCCACCACAACGTCCACCGCAACGTCCATCACAACGTCCACCACAACGTGCACCACAGCGCCCACCTCAACGTCCACCACAACGTCCACCACAACGTCCACCACAGCGTCCACCACAACGTCCACCACAGCGTCCACCAGAACGTCCACCACAACGTCCACCACAACGTCCACCACAATGTCCACCACAACGTCCACCACAACGTCCACCGCAACGTCCATCACAAGGTCCACCACAACGTCCACCACAATGTCCACCACAGCGTCTACAGCGACGTCCACCACAATGTCCACCGCATCCTCTACCACAACGTCCACCACAACGTCCACCACAGCGCCCACCACAATGTCCACCACAACGTCCACCACAACGTCCACCACAGCTTCCACCACAACGTCCACCACAGCGTCCACCAGAACGTCCACCACAATGTCCATCACAACGTCCACCACAGTGTCCACCACAACGTCCACCACAACGTCCACCGCAACGTCCATCACAACGTCCACCACAACGTCCACCACAGCGCCCACCACAACCTCTACCACAACGTCCACCAAAACGTTAACCAAAACCTCCACCTCAACATCTACCACAACGTCCACCACAACATCTACCACAACATCCACCACAACGTCCACCACAACGTTCACCCCGACGTCCATCAGAACGTGTACCACAGCGTCCACCACAACGTCCACCACACCGAGCACCACAACCTCTACCACAATGTCCACCAAAATTTCCACCACAATGTCCACCCCAACATCCACCACAACGTTCACCACAGCGTCCACCACAACGTCCACCACACTCCCACCACAACGTCCACCACAACGTCCACCACAATGTGCACCACAACGTCCACCACACCCTCTACCACAACCTGTACCACAACGTCCACCACAACGTCCATCACAGCATCCACCACAACATCTAGCACAACGTCCACCACAATGTCCGCCACGACGTCCACCACAACGTCCACCACAACGTTCACCACAAGGTCCACCACAGCGTTCACCACAGCGTCCACCACAACGTCCACCACAACGTCCACCATAGCGTCCACTACAACGTCTACCACAACGTCTACCACAATGTCCACCACAGCGTCCACCACAACGTACACCACAACGTCCACCACAACATCCACCCCAACGTCCATCCCAACGTCCACCACAACGTTCACCACAAGGTCCACCACAACGTCCACCACAACGTCCACCATAGCGTCTACCACAACGTCTACCACAATGTCCACCACAGCGTCCACCACAACGTACACCACAACGTCCACCACAACATCCACCCCAACGTCCACCCCAACGTCCACCACAACGTCCACCACAACGTCCACCACAACGTCCACCACAACGTCCACCACGGCGTCCACCACAGCGTCTACAGCGACATCCACCACAATGTCCACCGCATCGTCTACCACAACGTCCCCCACAATGTCCACCACAGCGTCCACCACAACGTCCACCATAACGTCCACCACAACGTCCGCGGAAACATCCACCACAACGTCCAGCACAACGTCCACCACAGCACCCACCACAACGTCCACCACAACGTCCACCACAACGTCCACAACAACGTCCACCACAACGTCCACCACAACACCTACCACAACGGCCACCACAACCTCTACCACAACGTCCACGTCAAAGTCCCCTACAACGTCTACCACAACGTCCACCACAGCGTCCACCACAACGTCCACCACAACGCCTACCACAACGTCCACCACAATGTCCACCACAGCGTCCACCACAACGTCTACCACAGCGTCCACCACAACGTACACCACAACGTCCACCACAGCGTCCACAACAACGTCCACCACAACGTCCACCACAACACCTACCACAACGGCCACCACAACCTCTACCACAACGTCCACGTCAAAGTCCCCTACAACGTCCACCACAACGTCCACCACAGCGTCCACCACAACGTCCACCACAACGCCTACCACAACGTCCACCACAGCGTCCACCACAACGTACACCACAACGTCCACCACAGCGTCCACCACAACGTACACCACAACGTCCACCACAGCGTCCACCACAACGTCCACCAGAACGTCCACCACAATGTCCACCACAGCGTCCACCACAGCATGGACCACAACGTCTACCACAATGTCCACTACAACGTCCACCACAGCGACCACCACAACATCCACCACAGCGTCTACCACAACGTCCACCACAACGTCCACCAGAACGTCCACCAGAAATGTCCACCACAACGTCTACCACAACGTCCACCACAACGTCTACGACAACGTCCACCACAGCGTCCACCACAACGCCCACCACAACATCCACCACAATGTCCACCACAAGGTCCACAATCACGTCCACCACAACGTCCACCACAGCGTCCACCACAACACCTACCACAACGTCCACCACAATGTCCACCAAAACGTCCACCACAACGTCTACCCCGACGTCCACCAAAACGTCGACCACAATGTCTACCACAGCGTCCACCACCACGTCCACCATAACACCTACCACAACGTCCACCATCACGACCACCACCACGTCCACCACAACGTCCACCACAACCTCTACCACAACATCCACCACAATGTCCACCACAATGTCCACCACCACGTCCACCACAACGTCCACCACAACGTCTACCACAACCCCCACCACAACGTCCACCACAACCTCTACCACAACATCCACCACAACGTCCACCATAACGTCCATCACCACGTCCAGCACAACATCCACCACAACGTCCACCACAACCTCTACCACAACTCCCACCACAACACCTACCACAACGTCTACCACCACGTCCACCACAACGTCTACCACAACGTCTACCACAGCGTCCACCACAACGTCCACCACAACGTTCACCACAACGTCCACCACAATGTCCACCACAACGTCCACCATTACCACAACGTCCACCACAACATCCACCACAACGTCCACCACAACGTCCACCACAGCGTCCGGCACAGCATGGACCACAACGTCCACCACAATGTCCACCACAACGACCACCACAACATCCACCACAACGTCTACCAGAGCGCCCACCACAACGTCCACCACAACGTCCACCACAACGACCACCACAACATCCACCACAACGTCTACCACAGCGCCCACCACAACGTCCACCACAACGTCCACCACAACGTACACCACAACGTCCACCACAGCGTCCACCACAACGTCTACCACAACGTCCACCACAATATGGACCACAGCGTCCACCACAATGTCCACCACAACGTCCACCACAACGACCACCACAACATCCACGACAACGTCAACCACATCATCTACCACAACGTCCACCACAACGTCTACCACAGCGTCCACCACAACGTCCACCACAATATGGACCACAGCGTCCACCACAATGTCCACCACAACGTCCACCACAACGACCACCACAACATCCACGACAACGTCAACCACAACATCTACCACAACGTCCACCACAACGTCTACCACAGCGTCCACCACAACGTCCACCACAACGTTCACAACGACGTGCACCACAATGTCCACCACAACGTCCACCATTACCACAACGTCCACCACAACATCCACCACAACGTCCACCACAACGTCCACCACAGCGTCCGGCACAGCATGGACCACAACGTCCACCACAATGTCCACCACAACGACCACCACAACATCCACCACAACGTCTACCACAGCGCCCACCACAACGTCCACCACAACGTCCACCACAACGACCACCACAACATCCACCACAACGTCTACCACAGCGCCCACCACAACGTCCACCACAACGTCCACCACAACGTACACCACAACGTCCACCACAGCGTCCACCACAACGTCTACCACAACGTCCACCACAATATGGACCACAGCGTCCACCACAATGTCCACCACAACGTCCACCACAACGACCACCACAACATCCACGACAACGTCAACCACAACATCTACCACAACGTCCACCACAACGTCCACCACAGCGTCCACCACAACGTCTACCACAATGTCTATGGGACTGCTCAGAAAAGGTTTTCTATTCGCTGTGTTTGTGTTGATAAACCAGAGGTTGGCCTGTCGGCCCACCCTTAGATTGGGATTGGGGGGGATTGGGGGGGATTCCACACAAACAACCCCCCCCCCCAACGGCTACTTTGAATTTATCAGAAGCCCCGGTAACACCCTAAAGACAGCCTCTTCTCATGCCATCATCCCTCAAGGGGGGCAGGGAAAGTTTTGTATGAGGAGGATGTTGCCATGGTACCTCACACGGTAAACGTGCATTGGTGCTGGTTAGCAACGTAGCCCGTACTTCACCCTTCGGCCCCAGTTCACGAAGCAAAGAGTGATCAGGGTCAGGGTCACACGCCCTCGCACCTGCACCCCCTCTGTATGTGCGTAGGTACGAGGAGCACTACGCCAAAGTGGTGGCCACCAAGGCCAAGGTGCTGTACGACCGCGACGCCGAGGCCGATGACCCCACAGACGACCCTCTTTTGGGCAAGAAGAAGGGTGGCAAGAAGTCAGAGCGAGAGCTGCGGCGGAAGCAGGTCATGCCCCTACATTCTGCTGGTGATAGGGCAGGACAGGGGTTACTTCGAGGCATGAATCCCACTTCTGGGGACCGCTTGCTGACACGCCAGCGCACCACTCGGCGTGTCTTCGACCATCAATGTCAAGCCCCGGGTCCGAACTCCGGACCATCTGGTCTTTGGCAGTGTTCGAAGACCTCCGGCACTGGCACCGGCGAGTGGAGCTTTCGAACCTTGAGATTCGAGCGTGCGACAATTGGTGCGGGGGTTGTGCTCTAACCTCTCGACCGACCGGAACAGGACCGTGGGAACCGCCCTCCCGTTTGAGGGCGGTTGCACACGCTCCTTCCTGCCTTGGTGTCTCTCCGACGTAGGGTTTAGCAGGGGTATTGGGTTTTCGGCAGCAAATTCGATGTTTTGGTGCATTTTGCCGTTTGCTTACCTCAGCCTACAACTGGGGGGGGGGGATTGAGGTCCGCAATTTACCGCAATTTACTGCAATTTTACCGCAATCTTTCAGTGATGCCTCTATTCAAAAATTTCAATTTTCCCCTGAGGAAAAAATTTTCTCTCTCTTTGCTGTCACTAGGCACACTGTACGTTTCTGTGTTCTCATCTGTCCTGCATATCATTTGTGTGGCAGGACGATTTTCTGTTTTTGTGTTCCCAAAATGTCATCTACTTCTGGGGACCGTAATTCTGGCAAGGGCAAAAGGCCAGTGAAGTTTGGCAAAGGACAGGGTGGCCAAAAGGCACGTTATGCCACACAGATGACGCCTGCTGCTCGAGCTCCACAGTACCCCGACGAACGCTTTACGGTGAAACAGACAGATGCGGAAGAGCGACTGTGGACAGTCACATCAACATGTGCTGCAATTGCCAATTGGGTGCGTAATTGGTCAAAAAAACCTTTTTGCAAAAAATCTGGTGCTCCACTGCTGCTCATGGCTGGCATAGAGTGTGGGGACCAAAAAGAAATGTACCGCAATGTTTACCGCAATTTTACCGCAATTTACCGCAATTTTCCGCAATTTTACCGTAATTTTTTCAGGCTTGGGGGACCGCAATCCCCCCCCGCCCCAGCTACAACCCCCTTAGCCTCCCCAAAGTCAAAGCATGTACCCCGGTAGCCCTGGAACGAACCTCAAGGCTCGAAGTAGCGACTTGACCGGCACTGGGAGTAAAACCGCAGCCTCCTGAACACCTGCGGTCGGGGGTTTGTTCCCGTAGTTCGACCGCGGTTTGGTGGTTGAAAACACGAGTGGCCCTCAGACAGGACTCAGGCTGTAGGTTGGCTCTCCAAGACCGTCGGTTAACCGGTAGCCCCCGCGGCCCGTTGCTCATCAATCAACCGCCGGAACGCCCGAATTTGTTTTTGCTGAGAAACTGTCTGTGGCGGGGGACCAGACGCTGCATTGCCCCCCCGTGTCCCAGGTGGCGATTCTAAAGAAGGAGATCAACAAAGTGCTAATGCAGCGCACGATCCAGTATCTGGAGTCCGCGTCGCAGGTGCTGGCGCACTACATGGTCCAGACCATGAGCAGTAGCCCCAGCAAAGCGGACTCCACAGGCGACCTCCTGAGCGACCTCACCTCCTCCTCCTCCAAACTGACGCTGTTCCGCGCCTTCGTGACGCGGATCCTCTCGCGCGCGGTGGTGGTGCGGGCCGACACCGGCGCCGGCGATGGCTTCATGTTCCAGATTCCAGAGACGGTCATTGCAGAGGCCATGGATGTGTTGGGGCAGGACCTCCGGCAGTGGGGCGATAGGCAGGTGTGCGTTGCGTTTTGTACGTGCGGTGTGAGTTCGGGGTGTGGGCCTGACGTTTCAGTTTGCATTGCACATTTGTGTGCAACACCCCGGCATTGGTCTGGGGAACGCGTATTCGCACTGGACACACCCGATGTTCGCCAGCACTGTTGCGTTTGAACGCTGGTGTTCGGGTGCTCGGGTGCGGGATGAAGGCATGGTGTTGGCTGCCAGGAACAGCATCTTTTCAGCCAAAAGAAGGGGAAGCAAAACAATCTGACTGCCGCCCTGGAGCGTCGGTTGTACCAGACTTGTGGCTGCAACAGACACATTGCACACACGCTGCGCTGCTGTTTCATGGATTTGCTGCGCTATGTTGTGCGCCAAATGATGCTGTGATATGTCGTTCTGAAGTGCCGGTGTTGTACTGTACTATTGTATGTTGTGCTGCTCTGCACTACACTGCTGCGCTGTCTTATGCTGCCGTTATACACTACGCTAAGCTGTGCCGTATGCCCCCCAAGGCATTTTTGCAGTTTACCCCTTAGACCCCCGGGGCTGGGTGCCACTTTTGGCAGGTTGGGGATGGGGTGTCAAAAATTTGGTCCCCCTTTTTTTGGACCACAAAATCACATCTTTTCCTGGAATTCTGCAATTTTCAGCCGAAAAATAATGCTCAGGTTCCAAAGCTGTGGCACATGCCTGGACCGCGTGGGATGGGGGCTGATGCTGTTCATGGAGGTTGGGCCAGCTGCCCAAGTCAGGCGCCGAATGCGTTTTTTTTTGGCTGCCTCGTGGGCCCTGTAGTACCCCCCTGTCGAGGCGTGGGATTGGGGATGTTGTGACAGAACACTCGTGATAGGAGGCAAAAGGACATAGTTTGCAGCCTCTGGCCAGGCCGAGGGCTGGCCATGGCCTCTTCGGAAGAGGGGGAATCACTGTTGGCACCAAGAATGGCATCAGACGGTGGTATCATAAGGTGGTTGGTCCAGGACGCTTCACATGTAAGGGCCTATCTTGGTGGGGATGATGCCCTGTTTCGGACCAGAATGCCTCATTTCGCAATGTCACACAGGTAAAAGATGTGGCGGACACCACGGAGACAATCGTCCTCCATTACAAGCATCTGGTGTTTGGGCTGGAACAGAAGTTGAAGCACCTGCAGCTCCTGCGGGAGCTGGATCACAAGTCGATGGAACGACGGGTGCAGGCCAAAGTGACCGACGAGAAGTATGAGCTGATCTTCCGCGTGGACCAACTGGAGAAGCAAAACGACGATTTGCAGAACCAGATTGACAACATGGAGAGCATCATCCGCAGCAAAGTCAAGCTGGAGTATGATGACAACGTGAATGACCTCAAGAACGAGATCATGCTGGTCCAGGGCAAGTTTAAGGACTACAAGGTCTCCCCTGAATAGTCAATATGTCTGTTGATTAGACCGCTTTCGAGCTCTGTTATAAAGTGCCACCAGCCCTCCAAATCTGCTGCGGAGCACGGGGAGGAAAGTGGTCGAACGGTTTCTGTTCGGGTCGTTTTCAAGGAATGTTAAAATTCTGTGAAGTAGCAATAGTGAGACTCGAATTGCGGATTTGAAGACTGTAGCTGCGCCTTTGTGGACAGGCTGCATCAGCGAAGGGCTAAGCATGACCCATGAACAGCGGGAGCCAAGAGGCCGAGAGGGTGGGCCATTGAGGCCCCCCATCCTTGCTGGGCTGGCGAGAAGGAGAGGCGTGCAGGACCACTAGCGAGGTTTGGTGGATATTCATACCATGCAACCCCCATCCCGGCAATATCGCAACTCAGGCCAAGCTTTTCCGAGAGATGCACGTCAATCTGGAGGATATCAAGCGCTCTGCGCTCCTGCAAATCGGGAAGAGCGACGTGGCGCCTCTGCATATGAAGCGCCAGGCACTGCGCATCGCCATCACTGAGGATGAGATCAATAAGTTGAAGGATGACAATGCGGAGCTGAACTTGACAATTACAAAACTGCGGTTGTGGCATGAGATGAAGCTCATGAATTTAGTGTCAATGTATGAGAAGAAGCTTGCTCAAGCCGAGCAGGAGAAGCAGCAGAGCAGCAGCCAGTACTGGGGCAACCAAAAGGCAATTGAGGAGAAAGATGAGCTCATGAAGCAGCAACTGGCGCACACGCAGAATATGCTGTCACAGAGCGAAATGGAGGTGGAGCAGCTGCGGAAGGATCTGCAGCTGCAGCTTAAGAACAAGAAGGATTTGGTGTCTTGGAAGGTATGGCTGCCACGTGAGATCTGTGCTTAAGCCGCTCCGGTCTAGAGCAACGAAGCAAACACGGCACCCCCCGGCGTGCCTGACGGCACATTTGGAATGGGGTGCAGCCGAATACCCGCTGACTGACCTACGCAACGGGCGACCGCTGCAGCCAGACCTGAGGGACCAGAGGGACGCAGGTGGTGCGGCACGTTTTGGGCGCAACAGATTCCTCTGGACATCGCAGGCCCCTGTACCCTTCGCCGCCTTTACCAGAAGACGCCCAGGACTGTCCAGCACGGTACCTCTCAGGGCTCCGCTTTTTACTTGTTCATCAGCCCATCGCATAACCCCCTCCCCCGAGCGCCGTGCCGTACCCTGCGTCCTGAGCCACGCACAATGGGTGCGCCTCGTGTATTGCCACAGATGCATGGCACGTGTGTATTCCGCTATGGTTTTCTGTGGGTTTTGCGCTTCACGAATGCGGAATGCAGTGGGCCCCAGAGCCCCAGTACATCAGTTGGGGCCGGCCCGTGATGTGCATGCTGCCGGTGCCCGGTTGTCTCGTGTCCTGCACGCCACCCATTGCGCAAACAGTTGCAATTCCGGCTGAGCCCGAGGCTCATGGACAACGCAACATTTGAGAGATCAGTGCTGCCAACATGTGGAGCGACGCGGAACTCATTTTTTTTTGTGTTTAGGGCGGGTCACCGTTTCTCTCTCTCTCTCTCTCTCTCTCTCTCTCTCTCTCTCTCTCTCTCTCTCTCTCTCTCGCTCGCTCGCTCCCATCCCTTGCTCCCTCTTCCTCCGTGTACAGTGCGTCTCCTGTTGCACTTGTGTTGGGTCTCAGGTGATGCACAGCAAAATGATCGATGACATGAACCGCAAAGTCAAGAAATACGAGAAATGGAGCCAGTACGACATGGATAAGCTTCTGCAGGACTTTGAGAAGAAGAAGCAGACGGATGCGCAGAAGGTACAGGTCACCAGTCCCGACCCCGGCAAGACCCTGCAGGAGGCCCCCACTCAGAGCGGGGGGCACGAAGCGGAGTCATTGCGGAAGGAGGTGCAGCGCCTTAAGACACAGCTCCTCAAAGAGCAGCGGCTGAAGGCAAAGGCGTTCCAAAAGTTAGACCAGATCCGCCGGGACGAGGTGCATGTGTGATTGTAGCTGCTCCCACAGCCTTCTCACTACCCTCTCCTTGCGCTTGTGCTACCGCTAATGCGAATGCCAATTCCTGTCGCTCTGCCTCATGCCTTGCCACCCCCCTGCCCCCCCCCCCCCCGCCCGTGCCCGTGCCAGTGCCCATGCATCTTCTCACTCACCCGCCGACCCCTGCCCATGTGCCAGCCGGTGCCTGACATCAATTCCTTGGCACTGCCCCTACACTGCTACCCATGCCCCAGTGCTTGCACACCAGGCAGTAGGCGCTGGAGGGGAACGTGGGTTTGTAGGATTGTCAGACTTACTGATCCCTGCACCTAGTAGATGTCCCATGCATATGGCATACAGGAATTTTAAAGGTATCGTGGCCCTGAAAAGCTTGTCGCACGACAAGGGTCTGCGACCACGTACCCTGTCATGCAACAAGGTCCAGGACGAGGACACCCAAATCAAGAGAGTATCTTGTCGTGGCTTTGCAAACTGAGGATTGAGTGGGGTGCATGGTGGTTGTACAAAAATGATGTACAAAAAAGGGGGCGGGGGGTTGAGGTCGGTGGATCGGAAAAAAAATAGTTGTTTCATCCTGGGTGGGTCTAGGGGTTATTTAGAAGGTCTGTAGCAAAGCTACGTCTGTTTTCATCCCTTGTACAATTACCCAAAACAATGGGTGTTGGATACACAAGCAAGTTTGTTTAGTCGGACTTTTGCAGGACGCTATCCTGTTCCCAAGGTAACATGAATCGAAGAAAAGTATTGTATGTGAGGTGTGCACAATGTTTAGACGGTCACCACACCTCACACATTGGGGAAATGTATCCATGAATCTGGTGCTAAAACCTTTTTGGCATCCAATAACTGTACAATATGTTCAAGCAGCTGCAGCCCATTGTTATAATAGGATGTACTCCCTGCTTGTGGCGCCTACAGTGAGAACGTAAAAGGGTGCAATTTCTTACCGCGCTTTGCACATTGAGTCATGGTCATTGTCCCTCCTGTGCGCAGGGTAATAGTGTCAACAAATCAATGTGCATCCCCTTCCTGTACTATTTCTTTGAACAAGTGCCACAAATGGTGATTGAATAGTGGTTTTGTCTTCTTCTTGTAGGTTTGGTGTTTTTGGGTCGAGAGAGAAATATTCCTGGCCAAGAGCTTGCTTGTGGTGCGCAAAGGTAACCTCCATTGCACAACATCGCTCCAGCCGATGTAGCAATGCTCTGTGCCGGGTCCCACGAAAAAGAACGTCAGAGAGAGATGTGTCCATGGAGCAGTGCACACGTGAGGGAAATTGTTTGCTGTTACTCTTTTACTTTTCGCACGCTCGGTGGGGCGAGTTTCGTTGTCAGCCACCTTGGTGGTGCTGGGTAGGGACTGCGAGAGTTTATGGTGCCTACACAAAGGAAGGTGACCTACAAAGTGGACTCTAATATCAACCATTGCAATGGCCATGGTGGTGGTAGATGCCCATATGTTGCACCCTGCCATGGGTTTTGAGTCATGCATCATTTTGTTTTGTTGGTTGAGCCAAACAACTCGGGTTACATTTGGTGAAGGCATACTTGCCGAACGGAATATTGCAGCTTGCACAAAGCATGTGTAGCATAGAGAATGCTCCTACTCAAAATATGACCCTCCTGTCTTAGCATTTCTCCCTTGGACTCCAAGAAAATCGCATCCTAAAATTATACCCTTTGGTGGAGATCAGCTGTGAAGATGCAGTTCAACAAAATCATGGAAGTCAAGAAGAACGGAATACAGAATTGTCCAGTTCAATCGGATTGCGAATGCCAACATTCCTTCTGCTTGGCGGGATGCTCCTCGTGGACAGGTGTTTTAAGAGGATTGGCAAAGTGAATTCAATTGCCCTTGGGATTGCACTGGTCACATAGAGTGGGATGCGAGAACCATCTGTGCGCTACAAGTGTCCCAGTCTAAAGAAAGAATTTTTATGATCTGCACTCGCCAATATAAACATCCAGGCCCTTTTACACAGCAGGTAAATCTCAATTTCAGAGTGAATACCCCCCTACACACTTAAGTCTTGCCCTTTCACTTCAGATACACCCCACACAACGGCAGAAATTCCAACTCAATGGATCGTAATTAGGGTCTGAGCACTGGTGGCATGCACCCCTGTCCAACAAAACGCCCTCTCACTCAGTTGGCCGTTCCACTACCTGTCACTAGGGCGAACCTCAGGAGGACACTGCTTCATGGCAGCAGCGCTACTTTGAGTGCGCGTCCGAGCTGCAGCGGGCACTGCGGGAGCTCGACATTTACAAGGGCCACATCGCCCAGAACAAGTTCCCGGCGCCCCCTTCGGAGGTCCTGGGCGCCATCCACCAGCAGCCCCCGATGGTCTTCACCACGACCCCCGACGGTGCTACTCCAACCCCCAGTTTCCCTGGTGCCTCCTCCTCATCACAGCTGCCGCACATCTCAGAGAATCCCATGGGTTCCGGTCGCAAGATCAACTCCGCCCCAAGTAACCGACCACAGGTTTCGGGGGTGCGGTACCCCAAGCGCCCCACAACCTCCCAAGTCTCCCGGCCCTCCGGGGGGCGCATTTTGTAGAAGCCTGGCGCCGCACCTGTGCCTCGGTGTTTCCGTACATCGTGGCAAAGGAGCACATTTTCACTCTCTGAAGCGACGCTTCAATTTGGTGGTAAGCCCGAAGTTGCGCCGAAGTGCTCACTCAATCAGACGTGCACGAAGGTGGCGCGGCTGCCACAACAATTATGACTGCCAGACTCGTCCCGGCGAGGACGGTTTTAGACAAGGGGTTCCTCTGCGAAAATCAAACAAATGCATCTCCCCTCCCCGCCCCCATCCGGACCGTCAGTCAATCACCGACAGCCATCGCTTAGGTGTCAACCGCTGTTGGCTACTTGCTGTCTACTTCTTGCGCGTTGTGCTTCAAAGCTTTGTAATGTGTGCCTCAGACCGCTCGACCATACAGGGGGAAGCACAGACCAGGCACAGCTCTTTAGGCGGGTGGGAATATTGGCGGCGTCGCCATCATGCATTGCTTTCATTGGAAGGAATGGACTGGGGAGGGTTAACAACCGCCCTGCACCCTGGGTGTAGGGTGCAGGGTACAGATAGGACCTCCAGCTGACAAGGACACTCAGCCTGCGGCGCGCCTTCGGAACAGGTTCATTGGGATATAGCATGTGCACAGACATCACTGCCATGTTTTGGAAGGCCCACCTCTTTACGCAGCCATTATGTGGTTTTCCAAATTTAGTAGATTTAGGGGTGGTCCCCCAAAAACGAAAAAATGAGCCAAAAATGCGCCCCAACCAACAACTGCGTGTGCCCAAACCAACGCAGAGATTCACACCAGCAGAGCATTGGGAGTAGGCCCACATTGCACGCAACTCGCCGTAGAGCCATGGTAGCAGGTGCTATTAGACCGTGGGGTTTCGCTTGTGATATTGTGCAACAAATAGGTGCGCGGCCTCTCTGCTGGGGCTGACATTTTGATGGACCGCTATTCCTCCAACCATCAACATTAGAAGTGTGGGGTTTCCCACCACACCTGACACTTTGCACATTGACCTTGGGCTGTAGCCTTTCCTTTGTAGAGGATTTTGTCAACAGATCAACATACACCTGCCACCCTTTTGGGATTTGGGTCGTCAAAATGGATGTGGGATGGTGCTGCTGTGTAGGTTTGGCAGGCTTTTGTGCTTCTAGGCGGCACAGGAATCATTTGCGGCCAGTGGGGCCTGTGGCGTACCTTGTGGCACACCTGCTGTGCACCTCAGCACCCTCAGCAATAAGCCGTCTTGTGAACTGAAGGGGCCCCTGTTCCAGCAGACAGACAGGCCCTTTTGTGTCTGGATGAGAACACACTGTCAAGTTTCGGTTGGGTTTTATGGGGCGGCGGAAGCGCCGGAAAATCAAAATGATGCTGAAAGCAGGCACACTGACAAAGAGGGACTGCAGGGGCACATGCACGCTTGACGCATCAGCGCAGACAACTGGGATTTAATGCCCCTTCGAATCCCATTTATGGTTCATGCAGCCCATAGCCCATGTCCCATTTGCTTTGCCCTCGTGAAGCTTTTTTTTCTTGCAAAGGGGACGTGAATGGAATGCGGATCACACCGCTGCCCCGTTGTTAATAGCCAGTGCCCCTTGCTGCACAGGGCCATCACATGGCATTCGGTCACGTTGGACGGAGGGTATGGGTCACGCCTGTAAGTTGCGCAAGGCTGGTGCCCCGGGAGGGTGGCGCCCCCATACTGCTGCCACGTTCTATCGCCAGTGGACAGCAATGGACTCCAATATGTAGGAGCCTTCAGACCACCACCTCCATTGACCTGTTGCTTCGGTGTTTTCAAACAAACACCGTTTGTCGTGCCGGGGAGAATCAACACCCACCTCGAAGGCACAGACAATTTTGGATACCAGGGTCCCAATTCCTCCCAAATCTCCCCATTCCCCCCGTCCTCCTCATCCCCCCCCATCCTCCCCATCCCCCTCATCCTCCCCATCCTCCCCATCCTCCCTATTCCCCCCATACTCCCCATCCTCCCCATCCCCCATATTCCTCCCTACCCCCCCAGCCCCCCCCCTTTCTCCCCATCCTCCCTGTTTCCCCCATCCTCCCCGTCCTCCCCATCACCCCCATCCCCCCCTATCCCCCCAACACTCCCCACCCCCCCCATTTCCCCCATCCTCCCTATTCCCCTCACCCCCCGTCGGCCAAATTTTTAGCCACCACAAAGCGAGGGTGCCGCGGGCTGCCTCCCCATTGGGGACCAAAAAGCTGGGGGGGAAATTTTCCTGCCCCCCCTCCCTGAGTGAAACAACCCCACTAAGAGGCAAGAAGCAAGGGGCGCATGTTGGCGGTGCGCACGCGTCAGTGCCAGGGCGCAAGGGTGGATGGAAATGCGGTGGTCCCGCACGGTGGTCGGGCGGTTGGGTGGTAATTGACTGCCGCTTTGGTGTCTGCGGGGCTGGGGTTTGTACCCCGGTCTTGTGACTCAGCCACCAACACAAGCCCCCCTCCACCATAGTGCGGGTCATCGAACGACCATACGGACGAACGAAGCCGATGGGTGTGACAAGCGGCCACAGGGGCACGCATGGCCCTGTGCCCACCGGTGAAGCAGTGACACTGACCCTCCCCTCTTTTAAGCACTTGTGCCCTGCTTGCTCCCCGTGCAGCCCCGCGACTGCGAGCGGGGCCCTCAGCCACGCGGAAGTGCCTCACCCGGGGCACAGGCACGGCCGGCGAGGAGCTTGCGTGCCCCAGCCGCACCACAAATCAGGGGGGGGGGGAAATGCACGTGCATAATTGTGCATAATTGTGCATAATTGCCCATTGGGCCAAATTGCATAATTATGCATAATTGTGCATAATGGTCTGCTCCACTCTTGTCCAATGCAGTTTGTTGTTGTGTTTGTCATGGACAATTTTGTCCAGCAAAATGCACCTGCACATGCTTCCGCTACTGAAGACGTTTTGCCGGACGATGAAATTCTTCCACCGTCTGAAAATGAAGGAGAGCAAGGTGATCCTCCCGCTGCTAAACGACAGAAGGTTGCCAGGAATTATGGTGGCAAGAACACAGTACAGGCATGTGTACGCCAATTTCCAGCAGGGACTTATGAGGAGCGTGGCGATGCAATGTGGTGCTGTGTGTGTGCCAAACCTGTAGACATTTCGCGCAAAAGCATTGCAGCCAACCACTTGACCTGTAAGTCGCACAAAGACAGAGTAGAACAACAGAAGAGGTTGGCAGCCAACGAAGCAAAAAAGCGGAGGCACTGAATTTTTTGCAAGCCTTCAAGCGGGCTGCTGCCCCCTTTGTGTACGATATTGTGATGAATATCAGAACTGAGTTTGCCAGCGTGGCAACGGAAGACAGCAAGTTCTCACCATGTGTTGAGGAGTTGCCGTCTAAGTTGCGGGATCCTAAGCCACTGCAATCACTTTTGCGCAAGGCAATGCAAAGGGCAGTAGATTATATTGACCAAATCATGGAGAAAAACAAAACACAGTGGGCATTCTTTCAACAGGTGCGTGTCCTGAATCCAACGAATTTGTCCGATGGTGTACCACAATTTGCCTCATTGGACAGCTTGCGCCTTCCCATCGATGACCTAGAATTTCGGAGTCAATGGTACACATATTCTCGGGTGGTTGACCCGTGCATTGCTGACCCAACTGCACTGACCAATTTTTGGAAGAAGCGGTCTGGCATTCTGGCACGGTGCGCACAGTTCCTCATCCTTGTTCCTGTGACATCTGCGGATGTTGAACGGTCATTCAATCTCGCAGGGTACATGGATAGCAAATACCGTCGTTCACTCCCAAACAATACCCGACAGACAACACTGATGTTATGTGCAATGGTGATATTGAGGGACGTTTCTGACCAAAATAGGCATGAATTGCTACTGCAGATTTCACTGTGTTGTCTGTTTGTGGGGGATCGCACTCCCAGGTTCCCTCTTGCTTGCAATCCCTGTGTGTCTTCGTTGAAATGCAGCCCGCATAGTCGTGCACAATTTTGCATAAATGTGCATAATTGTGCATAATTGTGCATTGCATAATCCAAGGCCTCTGTGTGCATCCCCCCCCCCCTTGCACAAATGCACCCCCCCCCCCCGCCGCCTAGCCGCCCGCCAATCCCTTGCCCCACACTACTACGCTTCCTCTCTCTTGTAGGTGCCGACCTCAAAGCGGTCCTTCCCCAGAAGCACCACAGGACTAGGGTCGCCGCCGTGTAGCACACGGGGTCCGCGGCAGGCCAAGGCGGCCAGAATTCCCCATATTTCCACCATCACCCTGCACAATTTCCCATAATTCCCCATAATTTCCCCATAGTTCCCCCATAATTCCCCAAATTTCTCCATAATTCCCCTGTAGTTCCCCATATTTCCACCATTATTCCCCGTAATTCCACCATAATTCCCCATAGTTCCCCGAAAATAATTCACCCATAATTCCTACATTTCCCCATGATTCCCCCTTAGTTCCCCATATTTCCAACATTATTCCCCATATTTCCACCATAATCCCCCACAATTCCCCATAATCCCCCATAATTCCACCATAATCCTAGTCGTTTGGAGGGGACCCATTGTTTGCCAATGGCGGGTGCACACCCCTCAAGGCCTATGACAGCACCCGCACTAGGGTGATGAGGAAGATTGGAGGGCTCCATTTGATTGATCTCATCAAATTTAGGGTACTCCTTGGACCTAGAGAGATCTAATAGCTCCTGTCGAATGTGCATGTCCGTCTCAAATACCGGGAAGGTTTCTTCGATCTTAGCGAGGAACTCTACTAAGGTACTACAGTCCGAGAAGAGGTCTTCTAGTAGCTCGCGCAACGTGGTGGTCTAGGCGCGTTGGTAAGGTGGCACTAGTGGTGGTACACGGCCACAATGGTGTCGGCAGGGGTGGGAATCCACCCCGTACGTGCGCATCAGCCACCAGGGCAAGCCAGCCACGCACCAGTGCGCCCGGTCATCGACCGACTAGCTAGTCGGACAACGTAGATCGGTACGATGGGCGGCCGCGGGGTTGCAATGTGGCCTCCTGCCCCCCCACCCCTCCGTCAGGCGCTGCTGCCTAGACGGGCCACGCCGAGGCCCGCAGACATGGAGACATTAGGGGGGGCCTCGGGGCCTGCTCGGCCGCAGAGCCACCTGAGGAGCCCGTCCAGGGTTCCGTGGGCGGCTTCATTATGAGCCACGATGGGCTTCGTGGTCCTTTGAAAGGGCCCTGGCTGCCGACCCTTGTGGTTTTGGTGCAGGGTAGCGGTCGGCGGATGCGTGCGTGGGCACCACTCCCCCACGCCATGCCTTATTTGTCTTTGTAGGGAGAGGCTCAACCCCCTCTCTTCCCGTTCCCAACCGTCGGCCACTGCCTAGAGCCCACCTACAGAGTGGAAGGTGAGCTGCATACATTGAGGTGGTTGCCTTGACTCCCCTTAGTGAAAATGTGAGTGACGGGCTGCCCCCCCCCCCCCAAATGTGAGGAACCAACATCTTGGGTTTGTGAGATATGCGCGTCAGATCCTTACTAATAGGACC
The DNA here is from genome assembly GCA_964036045.1 of Eutreptiella sp. 'Long Island Sound 2002'. Classification (NCBI taxonomy): domain Eukaryota; phylum Euglenozoa; class Euglenophyceae; order Eutreptiales; family Eutreptiaceae; genus Eutreptiella; species Eutreptiella sp. 'Long Island Sound 2002'. The sequence goes on along the minus strand of OZ038381.1, from coordinate 151,050,573 downwards.
TGGAGCACAACCACACCCCGCACCCAGCTTGCGGCACAGTGGCACGGTGAGTGCACGGCATCATTGCGGGCCCCCTCCCCCAAGCCCTTTAGGTGCAGGCAGCATGCATGCTGCCGGCATGCCCCCCCCCCCATTTTGAACTTGGCCGCAGGGAACCAGTGCCCACGGGAACCGGGGGTCAAAGATATAAGAGGAGCGCAGTGCTGTGGCGGTGCGGCAGCAACGGGCCACCCCGTCGCCCTCCTCCCCCCGGGCTGGTTGTAGTGCAAGCAGGCGACCCAGCGCGGCTGGCGATATGGCGTGGACGGGCCTTCTACTTGGCGGTCCCGGGTGTCGTGTCGTTGGCTGACTGCCTCCTTTGCGGGTTTCGACGAGAGACGGGCCCTTTGGTGGGCATTGCACACAATGGGCCACGGCCAGTTGTGTGTGGGCTTGCACATTGAGACGGTGCTAGGGGCCCTCTTCTGGAGGTAGCCCCTCGCCAACTAAGCATCAGTCTGGGTGCGGGGCACTGGCCGCCATTGACAGTTGCTGCCTGGTGCCGTATGAATCCGGTGTGTGCAGCATAACGTCTGCTGTTGTGATTAGTGATAGCTCATATGATGTTCGCAGTGTGATGGTAATTGACTAGGCCCCATGGTTTCATTGCCAGTAGTAAAAGTCCATGGCTCTGGTCATCAACACCCATGGTATTTCACGGTATGCATACACGGTGTTGTTGTAAATTACTGTTGACCATACTCCCCTACAACTGCAATGAAGGCCCTAGCCGTGTTCCCCTCCATGCGCGAGCAAGGCCCGGAATGTATCCCCCTCCATCGGCGAGGATGGCCGCAGTCTCGGTGAGAGCAATGCGGGGATGAGTTTGGGACGCCCGTTGCGCGCACCGTGCATGCCAGCATGATGGCCCATTTCCGCAACTTCTCCCTTGGCTTGGGGGTGCAAAGTTACCACGGAAATGGCAACTTATCCACGCACCCAAAATGCCTTTTTTGCGAAATAATCTCTCATGAGTGTGCACGGAAACAACTATGAAGTACACTTGACAAAATGGGTTCCCTGGCACCCATACCACCTTTTTCTACTGCTGGCAATGGAACATGGGGTCAATCAACCACCTTCTCTGGCTGTGTCAAAGGTTTGTTCACAAGGGGGTTTAAGGAGCGGGTATTCTCCACATGGTTACGTACAGGCACATGGGTACGCGTACTACAAAACGGTGTTCCACACCAGTTTCAAGCCCATTACACAAGGGAACCTTGCGCTCTGGGGGGGGGGGGAGAGAAAGCCGGTGCCTGTATGGAGTACCTTTGTCTTTTCATCCCTCCAGCTTTTGGTGCAATGTACACTGGTTTGTTTGTTACCATCGGGGGCAAAATGGTGGTGCCCATTTTCCACTTTGTGGCACGGCGGGCCTTTTTCCCGTTTTGCTGTGCCTTTTTACCACTGGCCTTAGAAGTATTCCACTACAACGCATCGTAGTGAATACATGAGCTAGGGCCGTAAAGTGTGGGCCTACCCCTAGTGCACCCTGTAGTGCCCCTATGTCTTTTGGGTTTTATTGCCGTTTTAATGCCAATAGTAGAAGGAACTTGTGGTTGCGGTGATTAACAATGGCGTGCGTTGCGGTGTGCCATGTAACATCCTCACACCACCCACTTTGGCATCACAGTGGAAGTGCAACCGCTGCACCGAGAATGGCATTGGCCTAGGTTCTATTGTTCGCAGAAAATAGAACACGGAAGTCCCCGACCATAGAGCTGTACTATGTGCTGGTCGTGTAGATTTCGGGTTTGTGTAAACCGCATTGTCAATTACGTACCAGCCAAATACATCAGTCGTGGTTTGAGAAACAAAGTGTATGCACCCTAACGTTTCATTAGCTGCAATGGACCTCCCTGGCTACAATGTTCCTTTGCACCCGTTCGAATCAAACCTAAACCTGCAAGGCCCACCCCAACACGGCAGATGCAAGGTGGATGCATGATGCATGAAGAAACACAATTTGTACGGTGCCAAAATTGCCCATAACGCGGGCCATTTGGGTCCGTTTTTGTGATTTCTTGCACAACCATTCTCGATACCATTCATTGCGAAAAAATGATTCTTGATGATGGCAGTGCCCGTGGGGGTACGTATGATAGTGGGTGTCAGGCAAAAGTAGCCCCCAGCAGAGGGTGCCCCTTGTCCGACCGGTCCGTTGCCGGATCCTGTGGTTGACCCTTCCGGCGACGGTGTTCTACTGCTGGCGGTAACCCCCCCCCCCCCCCACAGGATACCGGTTGCTACCTGTGACTATATGGGGTTGTGCCCTGGGTGTGGGGCGAACTACTGTTATACTCCCGTTCATGATGAGTTTTGTATTCAGATTCACATTCACACCTAAGTTCTACGGCTGGCAATAAAAGAGCGTGTGTGTGTCCATACGATATGTGTCACCCTGTTTGCAGCATCCCTGCACACACACTGTCTATCATAATCCACACCTGCTAGGCTTATTCGTGACAGTGTGCACTTGTTGTGTTGGTCACTTCTACTGTTGGCAGTAGTATTCTTCTTCTTGTTTGCTTCAGCATATGGGGTGCACTTATGAGGATTGCATCGCTCTCATTATAGAGCGATCTCGCACACGGTTGTGAATATGTTGTATGTTTCAGTAAGTTTCGTGTTTGATACATTCATTTCTTCAACCCGGTCATATCCTACTGCTACAGTCACAGCTTTCTCTTCCGAAAGTCATATTACCGACGGTAAAAATCATTGCAGTATGGTAACACATTAGTATAAACCTTGCCGCATTGTTCTATTTTTGGTCGGATACACGGTTTTTGCTTGCGTGTGTTCCACTGCTTGCGTATACGTCAACGTGCTCGGTTGTGTGCCTCTGCCTTCGAACAACGCCTCTTTAGCTTACCATTTCGTTCCACACTCATGTTTTCCACTGTCTATAGACGTGTTTTACTACCATCAGTAAAACGAGTACACAGGGGGATGCATTTTTAGAAGGGATGTTGTGAAGCATAAAATCCAATTTAGGGTTTGTGCACAAGCTTGAGATTTTATTACAAAAAAGGGGGTGTTGTTGGTGCTCCCAAACCACCGTTTAGTAAGTTACCTAAAAAAGGGTAACTTTCTCGCAGTGTGCCCATAGATGGTGGGATGTATCGAGCGAGCGGCCCTGTTGGAGGGGGTGCTCCTCGCCGCTGTCCAACAGTAGCCCACTACAACACAGGTTGGGGCCATTTGGCTCAGCAAGTCGCTAGTGCGTACTTTGGGGTTCCAAGTATCCGTCCCGGTTGGCAGCGTAATTTGGGTTTTCTGCGTGTTGCAACTCGCAACATGGCCACCGTTGCTTTCAATGTCCCTCTTGGACATCACAGACGCCTACCGCTAGGAGATTGTCCCATGTGGTTGGGGCATCCACCTGGCCTCCCGTCGAAAAATGCTTGGCCACATCTGCTAGACCGTCGCTGATCATCTTTGATGCAGCTGCGTGACCCGAGACCCCTCCTACGTGTGCCCCTTGCACTTGCAAGCCCGCACGTGACCCTCCCGGCTCTAGTTCCGGGTTGCCCCGCTAGTGGTGTGGGCACCGCGTTAGGGGCCTGCCTGGGCTGGTGAGCCCGACACCAGCTGCTACCCCGCTAGAGCCCCGTTGTGCCGTCACACCTCACGGGCGTTGTGTCTTTTGTCATCCACGTGGTACAAACCTAGCCCTAGTTGTTGCATGGCCCAGCCCCGCTTGTGCACGCGATGGACCTCGCAGGGGTAGTTCGTGCACAGGGAAGGGAGCTACGGACACCCCAAGTGAGGAATCCGCCCCAAATGCTGTGCCCGGTTGCCCCAAAAACTCCCAGGTATGGCGTCCCATGGGGAGGGACAGCGGAGCTGCAAACGCAACACCCAGCTTCACAAGCCACGGAGCCCAGCGGGGGCGCGGCGCCCGCGGCCCTGCATGACTGGCGGCCGCCGTGCTTGGCGGAACCCATGCTCTGGGGACCTGTGATCGCCCAGACGCGCAAAGGTCGTGACGCGGTGGTACATGTGCGCCCCGCTGGGCCGTGGGCGGCGACAGGTGGCCCCGCACCGGGGGCGCCGGTAGGGCCCGAACCCCCATGCCACATCAAGGGGCTTTGCAACCACAGAGCCATTGGCAACCGGCCGCGGCTCAGACACCCTGCCTGCTGCGCCAAACCCACGAGCCCCACTCTCTCGCGCACTACCCTATGTTGCTGCATGCCCCAGGGTGGCAACACCAGGACTCACAACCGCAAAGCTAATGGTCGCAGACCGCCGCCCAAGCACCCCACTTGCCGCCCAAGATGCACTACCCCGGGGCCCCATGCACTACCAACAGCCGGCACACCACCACGACCCCCAGTTGATGTACCTACCCCCCCCCCCCCCCGGCACATTCCCGCTTGCCCCATGAGCGGCACACAATGGTCCATTAAAGCACCCAACACACCGCGGAAGCCCAACGAGGCATTGCACGACCTGCTACCACGCCTTGTAGCCTTCCCACTCGGTATGGCAACAGAGCGGCCCTCAGGGACACTCAGCTGGGGGTCCAAGTTGCTGACATCCTTATTAGGAGCGCGGCTTGGTCGAGAGTAGTCGCATGCATGGTAGCGGTAGCGCTCGACTAATGGGCGACCTTGTTGGAGATGGGGGGCTACCGTGCGCTCACAGACTCGGTGCACAAGCGGTGCGCCGGGGGCGTGTGGAATATAGTGGGGGTTCTCGCCGACATGGCTAACAATGGGTCACTAGGGGTGCAACGTGACCCCATACCTAGACCACATGATCCGCGTCTTTCACCTCGACGACCGCATGCCCACCCCTGACCGCCGAGGGTGGTTGGTTGCAGGTGGCGGTGCTCTCCATCCTCGCGTTTCAGGGTTATGCCGCCCGGGGCGTGGGCCACGTGTGTATCCTAGACCACCATGGGCCGAGTGCAAGACATGCTCCGGTCACGGTCCAAGCCCATGTCGTGGGATAGAGCAGCATGGCGAAGGAGGTTGTGGGCACCCCCGCCCCAAGTGACCACATGGTTCTACATCGCCGCCCTCCACCTGCAGAGCATAATGGTGACCTAGGTGCGGCCGTCACGTGGCGCAGCTCCCATGGGCCACACTGGTGCGAGCCCTCATGGGGGACCATATGCAAGACTGGTTAGTGACCCGCAGGCCAACAGACCTGTGTTCTAGGTGGCCAGCCGGTGGCTAGCCACTACACGCCGACACGGCAGCAAAGGGCATGATGCTGCACCCCCCCCCCCCCCCTGTGAGCCCCCCGCGTAGCGGATGGATGAACGGATGGATGGATGGCAAGCATTCGTGGGGTCGCATACCGAGGAGGCAAGCTGAGAGGCTCTAGCTGCTTCCCATCCCTGACCATCCACAAGGCATGCCGCAGGTAGCAATAGTGCTATTGGTGACAGCACAGCGCCCATGTGCGCAGTAGCAGTGCATTGACCCCCCAATTGCAGCCATATGGGTAGTGACCACGCACTTGCCGACCCCACTACACCTAACCAAGCATTCTCCGCACATTCAGCCGCACGTTACTGTAGATGGTCGGTGTCGCGTACCGGGCTGTGTTCCTTGCTCCTGCACCCACCCCGGCATCAGGCTGCGTGTCAGTGGCGCGTTGTGTTTTTTTCCTCGTCTCTGTGTTGTTTTCTCTCCTTCTTATTGTTGCGGCTTTTTGTTTTTGTGGCTTGGTGTTGTGCACGCACTCCACCGGTACCCGGGCTTTGTGGTGCTTGATGGTGATTTTGACACCGTGCAGAGTGGTGGATTTGCATGTGCGCTGAAGAACCGTGTCCATTTGCACAAGCCACCACGCGCGCCCTAAGAAACGGAAGCGGAGGCAATAGAAGCCTGATCAAGCACACATGCACCACCGACGCATGCCCTATCACACTGCACGCATGAGGGTAGGCGCAGAGCAGGGCCCATCAAGGGACAGGGCCGAGCGGCTACCCACGTGCGCTAGGGCCGCCGGCAACCGAAGGGACCCCCATCCCAAATCCGCAGGCCACCCAAGATATCACACGGCCATTGTGGTGTATGTTGCACCCCACAAGCTCCTCGGGCAATGTGCTATGTGGTTGTTTTGTGTTCCACTCGCACCTGGGGTATTTCAATGTGTGGTTGTTTGCACTTCTCTTGCACCTCAAGTACACTGCTCTATGTGTGGGTGATACTCCATTGGCACCCCAGATACTATATTGTATGTTTGCCAGCAATCTAGTGGCACCCCAGACTCTGTGCTCTGTGTGTGTTTGCACCCATCGGCTATTGTGGCACTGCGTTGTGTTTTGTTCGCACTGCACCGGCACCGCAATGCTCCCTAGCATGTTGCGCTACACCGGCACGTCTGGCGATGTGCCACATTTTGGTTCTTACGCCATTGGCACCTTTGTGACTATGCGGTATGCGTGTTTTCACTTGGTGGCACGTGAAGCATTGTGGTATGTGTTTGTTTGCACTCCAATGGCACCATTTCATGTTGCTCCGGAGTTGGTTGCCCTCCAGTTGCACGCCCTTGAGAGCGCCGTGCAGGGCCGATGAGCTCGGCCATACCTTGTTGAGGGCAGGGTCTAGGGCTCCCCAGCAAGATAGCAGGGTACCCGTTGGAGAACAGGCATGGCCTACACAGGTACACCCACATGTGCGTCAGAGAGTCCCCAATTGTATCTCCGGCACTGTGCCGGCTGCCTGCTTGCACTTGGGTGGCATCCCAAACTGTGTGCTCCGTGTTGGATTGTCATTCCATTGCCACCCCCGGCACCGTGCTGCATGTCTCTTTGTACTCTAATGATTCCTTAGGCATTGTGGTATGCGTTTCTTCGCACCCCACTAGCACGTTTGCATGCTATTTTTCACCCTTACGTCGGCACCTCAGGAGCCATCGTCAACAGCACCTAATCCGTGGTGTGTGGGTGCCACAGGGCCCGTGGCAACCCTCTAGGTCCAACTTTCTTTCCAGTGGCCCCTGAAATTGCGTTGATAACCCGTCACATTGGGTTTCCACGCTCTGGTTGATGACCCCGTTAAATGGGAGTGGCTCCTCCTCCCCCTCCCTCCTACACCCCCTCTCCCTAGTCATACATAGTCCCCCGTGCCCGTCACTACTGTGTCTAGCTCAAGTGTAGTGGAGATCAACACACGGTACAGTGCTTGATGAGTGTGTGAAGTGTAAACTAACATGCAGCAAAGTGCTTGGGGTGCCAGTGAAGCGCCAAGAAGCACACAACACAGTGCTTGAGGTGCGATTCGAATGCAAAACAAGTATACCACACATCGCTTGACATGCCATTGGTTGGACAACAACATACAACACAATGCCCAACGTGCCGGTGGAGTGCAGAGAGACACACAACAAAGGCAACAATTGCAAGTGGAGTGCAAACCAACACCCAATACATTGCTTGAGGAGCCAATGGACTGCAAGCAAAAACACAGCAAAATGTTTGTGGTGCCAATGAAGTGCAAACAAGCATACAACATAGTGGTTGAGGTGCCAGTCGAGCGCAAAACAAACTACGACACATCGCTTGAGGTGCCACTAGGTGGAAATGAGCATACAACACGGTCGCCGTGCAAGTGGTTTGCAGACAAACACACAGCACAGTCCCCGAGGTGCCACTTGAGTGCACCCCAACACACACTGCATTGGTTGAGGCGCCAATGGAGTGCAAGATTACACGACGGGTTTTGTTGCGCATTTGGGCTGGAGCGTGACACATAGCGTAGTGTCTAACGTGCTATTGTAGTGCAACCACACATATAGCAAAGTGCCTAACCTTCCGGGGAAGTGCAAACAAGCACATGGCACAAAGCTTGAGGTGGCAACCGAACGGAAGCACACATGCCACACAGCACCTCAGGTGCCAGTGTGAGCTATCAGCCGATAATTTGCTGTCAAGGGAGTGCCGGTGCGGGAGTGAGTGGGCATGGGGGCGCAGCACCCGTGCCCCCTAAGGGGAGCCCCCCTCCCCCCAACGGAGCCCCCCCTCCCCCACCTGGGGTCCCTCTCCCTAGCACCACCTCGACTTGGCGCCGACCAAGCCGCCTGGGTTGGCGACCGTACGGAGCTGTACTTTCAACCCACTCCGTCGGTGAGGATGGCCCTAACCGTATTCCCCTCCATCTGTGCTAATGGCCATCTCCATTGCGTGCGCCGCGGACATGCCCACCGCCGTCCAGCTGGCTTTGCTACAAGTCATGGACCGCACCACATTCTAGGCGGCGGTCTTCGCGGGAATGGTCATAGGTGCCTAGGCTGAGGTGTTGCAAGCGGTTAAGTTAGCCGTCAAGGACGCAACCGGCATCTCTTCCCTGCCGGCTTGGGCATTGACGGCATCGTGACACGGCCTTGGGGCGTCCACCCTGGCGTTGACCTAGCAGCCCCCCCCGTAGCAGCATCTGCCCCCGTATTGTGCGGGACATGCGGTGGCCCGTGGACAAAGGCCACAGCCCCAGCGCCTTCGACCACCTAGGCTCCTCAACCCCTTGCCCCATGCGCAGCCCTGCCAACCATGCCGATCATGCATGCTGAGGTGGGCTTGCCGGCGACCTAATGCTTGATTCAATAGTCGACCCGGTGCTGCAACTCTCGGCGCTACTAGGGGGCCTGAAAGATGTCACTGAGATCATCTTGCACTTCGGATCCAAGGTCCGCTTGTGCTATGCGGCGGTCTGCACATTGCGTTTGCAAAGGGCGAAATGCAGGCCATCGTGATGTTGATGTGGGCAATGCGAGTTGTGCCCCTCGTTGTACGGTCCCATAGACAGGATGGCGCGCTCTTCTTCTTGCCCCCCAGAGGCCTTCTTGGGCTTAGGCCACGCAAACTGCCCACCCCCGTGGCACACTTTTGCCCGGTTCTATACCCAAAAAGAGCAGTGTAAAAAACTCCCCTTTTTTGAACGTGTATTTTCGCGGCCGATGAAGTTAGGGGTTCAAAACACCCTTTCTACACTACTACTTCATGATGATTGAAAATGCTGATCTCAAAAGTATGTTTCCCATGATTGCAGCTGGGGCCAGCACCTTCCTTGACGAAAAGTACTTGTGGGATGTCCCGCAATTACATTTGTTGGTGATATTCAATTGTGCACATGTTGGTTACTATAGTCACCGCGTATTGGACATGTCCTGTTACTTTGTATCTTTGGTATCAAGTTTATCATTGAAGCAGCTGGGGCCAGCACCTTTGCAAGCAATTTTACCTTTCCTTGGTTCTCTTTGGCAGAAAGGTGCGGGTGCCAGCACCTGCAGACTCAAATGGTCTTCTCGAATCCCCCTTTGGCTCAAAGTAGCTGATGCCAGCACCTTTCAATGCAATCGAGTCTCTGAGATGATGTTCCGGACTATGAGTGCTGGCACCAGCACCAACTCCAGTGAGCAACCTGGTTAGTACCATTCCCATATCCATTCCACCGATTTTTATCTTCATAAGGTACGTGCATCTCATTGAAGGATAGGGAGTGTGCTGTGTTTTGCCACCATGTGCATCGTGTCTTTTACTTACATCACCAGACTTTTGTAATGAAATTTTCCTACTCCGTTGTTCGGCATCTACTACGTACTGGACATTATTCAAATGGGTCTTCTTTATTACGTGATGCCCATGCTGGCGAGCCGGGGGTTCTGATGTTAGTGCACCTATTGGCACAGGTCCGCTGCAACCGTCGTACTCGTAAGACGGTACCTCAAATTGTTGTTGCAAGTAAGCAAAATAGGAAGCCTCGTTGGTTGTCCGTTTTCACGAAACAGTTATATATGCTATGGTCTGTCCTGCACAAGGCTGCACGTCCAACTAGTAAGGTATCACGGAAAGACACACTTACAGGTCAACCTTTGACGCAGGGTGTTCGCCGTGTTTTAGCAAACTGTGGTGTTGTTACCAATCGCCCTGTACCACTAACTGCCAAGGCTACCTCGGCTGCACAACAACTGTGGTCGTCCATGTCAAACCACCAAATGGCTATGTGGTTTGATAACTGGTGGTGGAAGAGGTCTACTATTGACCCAGAGCATCCCAATCCCAGCATGAACCTGACAGTGTTTGCAATGTTGCACACTACAGACCTATGTCCCTGCCCTGGGCATCCGTCTTTGGTAACCGTGTTGGGACAGCTGGACTCAGCTGTGCATTCCACTGCTACTACACTTCGCTCCTTGAACGATGTTACACGGGTTTCGCTTGATGCGGAGCCTGAGTTTATTCGTGTTCCCCTCGATATTAAACGGGACAACGTTAGGTCACTACAATTCCGGCCACTGTTGTTGACCGATTTGACTACCGGTGCGATCCTTGATTTGCTACACATTCTACAAGAGATCTAGGACATACAGCGGCACACCCGGCGCCCCATGCCCCTAATAATTGATATGAAAATACTTTTTTATTTACTGCGTTTTTTGTACGGGGAGTCATATGTGCAGTACAATTTCCATGAGCATCTGTCCATATTGCCTTGTATGTACGGTGCGTGGCACCCTTACAAACACACTGCCCTTGAGGTATACAAGGCCTTCTTTCCTATCTTTGCTGCCTTGGAAAACTGTAATTTGCAAGTGGGTGCCATGGTGTACCACCACCGTAAGCTGCTCCACATTGAGAAAGTGGTAGCAGCACTACTACTTGTAGGTAACTCTGTACGTGTACGTATTCAACGCAAATTGGAATGGTTGCAGCTGGCACCAGCATCTCTCTCATCAGTTCAAGTGGATACAGCTACCCGTTGGTTGCAAGGACTGCAGTCCTTGCTGTTTAGTTATGTCCCTGCGCTTTTTGCGTTAGGCGTACAGGTACGCAAATGCAACTGGTCAGGGCGACAGCCAGGCACTGGTCAGGCAGCCCACACAGTTTTGCAATGGGGCCTGCTGCTACATCTGTTTCTTACTGGCGATTGGGACGCCAAAACAGAATATGTTCGCAGTTTGAGTGTCATACTTGCAGTGTGGCAGGAGTGGATGAGTAATACCCTAGGTTGTCTCTTTGCTGAAGAGATTGGTGAGGCCCTGTTGTCCCGGCTCTCCGCCCGGGTCAAGCTCCATCCAACTGCATTATCGCAACCCGCTCTAATGGACTTGTTCCTCAGCATGCCACACCCGCGCATGGGCACCAAAACCCTTCGCGGCAAGCTACGCACTGGTCTGTGCGATCTTTTTCGAGCACGCCTCCGTCGCTTTATCGCCTGGTGTACCAGTCCCTAGCTTTTGTTTGCCCCATTTACTACAGCTAAAACCACTGCTTTTGTTGGCCTTCTACCTGAAGGACACACGTTTCCCAAGCCCAACCCTGATTCTGTTAATGAGGCTGCTCTGCGAAAGGTTTTTCGCAGGAGTGTGCTGTTATTATTATCCAACCGGTCCCCTCCGGAAGGTGTTACTGAGTACTTGGATCAATGCAATTTTAGGAGAGACCCTGCAGAGGTTGCACAGCTCACTAGCCTAATGGAACGGTTCCGCACACGCAACAGGCGCGGGAAAGGGGGGGGGAAGGGCAAGGGTAAGGGTGCCCCTGATGCTGATGATGCTGATGCACCAGATCGGTTTGTGGGGGTAGAGGATGACCACATATCCGTGTCCAGTGCTGATTCCCTTGGCTCCCTGGGGCATCTGGTAGTTGATGTGGATACCATGAGTGATGCCCCCCCCCCCTTGGTTTTGCTTCAAGAGGAAGACGAATTCAGTTTTCCTCCCAGTGACGAGGAGGAGGGGGCGGTGTTCCAAGAATAACCCCCCGCCCCCCTGCCTAACTATAGGGTAGGGTTACGCTTGTCTGCATGAGTAGCTGGTGCCAGCATTCCCTCCTATTGTTCCTGCTTTCCTCGGTGCACATTGCACACACACCGTTGTCTGTTGTCTGTCGCACTGTTTTCTGTTCGGTCTGTTTGGTCTGGATGCAATGGAATCAAAGTCTGGCACGTGTACTGACCGGTCACGGAAACATGATCATTTGAGACGGCCGTCTCCTTCCAGGGCTTTGGACCAAGTGCGCAATTTACCAGTGCCATGTCAGTAGTAGCGAAGCGGATGCCGCTGTCGGGGATTAATTGACTGCGATGTGCGCTGCCCTTCGTATGGACAGAGCCACTGACACACCGCTCAATTTGCGCCATTTTCTGCTGAAACTGCTGTTCCATTACCGATTTCTGTCGATTTGCCACACCATTTCCCTTCAAATGAGACTCTTCATCATAATGTCAGATGCAACCCCTGCTGAGGGTGCTGGTGCAATGTCACCTCTACCAATGACACCGTCAACGAACGGGGGATTCCTAAGCCAGTCTCAGGATGTGACGGCATCACAGCCAGTTTCAGCGCCAGGTGGTAAAGGAGGCAAGCCAGACAGTGCACTGAAGATCAAGCTCGCGGACCACTGTGAAAAACGGGAGGTGGAAATACCCTTGGAGAAACTGCGATGGGACGAGAAGATGCAGTTTGGGCAGATACGAAAGTGGTCTGAGGATGAGGTACTGAACAAGGTCAAGGACCTGAAGGAGCGCCCGCCGACTACCCTTATCCGGATTGTAATACGGGGTGATGGAAGTATGCTGCCTTGTGTGCGCACAGTTTGCTGTTTCGTTACCAATAACGTTCGTCGGTGCTGGTGCCAGCATCGCTTGTCCAAAACTGCCGTTGACTTTGATCATTTGTGACCGGGTGCAATATCAGGTGGGATCTATTGGATACTGTCTGGCCAGCACATAGTGGAGGCTGCTCGGCGCGTGAAACTGGAGCCGGAGAAGCGAAACTTGCCCCCTCCCCGATGGTGTTCCCATTTCCTGGCGACCGTTGTGCGGCCTGAGAGCCTGTTGACCATTCGTGAGTCCCTGGCAGGAATCAGTCAAGCCAACCAGACAGCACGAGCACCAACTTTGTGTGAGAGAGTTCAGCGACTGGTGGTGGAATACGAAAGGGATACCGAGAGGAACTTGACTGCCAGAGAGCACCTGACGAATTTGTGGGTGAAAGGTGGATTCGGCGCTCATGATGGCACACTGGTGTGTGCCTGCCCGTCAGCACGTCCGTTTGTTTGTGGTTTCATCGCCCTTTCAACGTACTCCGCCATCTGTTGCCCGGTGTGAATCCTGTGGTACCCCTTGTAGGCCAATATGATAAAGCAGTGGTCTCCTGTGGCTCTGTTGGTGAGTACTTGTGGACGTGAAGCAGCGTTTGCAGTGCAGATGCTGGAGGCCCGCGGTCATAGCATGACTGTGAATCAAATGCGCTGCTTCGAAGGACAGGTGCCCCCCGATATCCGGACAATCTGCAAGTTTATGGCTGACACGGCCAATGGTGGAGCACAGCTCAAGAAGATGGGAAAGCGATTGAAACTGGATCGGTTATGGAGTTGGGATCTGTGTCATCCTGAGAACAATCTCATCCATGAATCTCGCCGTATGTTTGCCCTCCCATAAGGATGCCTCTGCGGTGGCTGTTCGATTGCAATTTGTTGTGAGAGGTGCTGGGGCCAGCACCCATCGTTCGGAAATGCCGTTTTGGTGCCTGCAACCACTGGGGTCTCAAAGTTTGTACTATGATTGCTAAGGTGGACTGGGTGAACGAGAAAAGTGTGAATCCCTCCTGGCAAGCCGAAGTGCTTTGTATTTCAAGACATACACGTGGCGTTGGACAGAAGAGGACCCTTTTCCACTGTGGAAATACGTTGTCAGTGCGCCGATTTGGAAGGATGTCAGCTATGTTGGTCTGCGAGAATCTTTGTCGAAACCACTGGTGTTACCAACCGTCCAGGCGAATCGGGACAATTTCTTCACCGTCGACCTGCACATGGGTGCCACTGAGAAGAATTCACAGGTCTGTGTGCTACCCCGGTTGCAAAGCGATTCACTGACGTCACTGCTTGGCCTTCACTCGGAACTTCACTTGGAACATGAATGTGTTGCAGTTGGAAGGGGACTCGGACGAAAAACTTGTGGTGCTGCCAGCTGCAATTGGCTCGGCCATCCCAGCAGCAGTGGCTGGTATCTCTTTTACAATGGTGTACATTGAGCCCCCCCGTGGCTTTACCCTGGGCATCCATGCATTGGTCAGTACAGTGCTGCAGCGTGGCGTTCTTGTTGTTGTTGCCGGTGAGCCTGGTGATTGTCGTGGCATTGTGGACAGTCTTCGTGAACAGCACCAAGATACGGGGTTCTGTGCTATTAAGCTGTCAGTGTACCACCTCAACAAGAAGTCACCACAATGTACTATGGGGTGTACTGAAGTGAATCTTCTCTCGAAACATCCGCTGCCACAAAAGGTATCTAGACCACACTGCGACCCTGGTTGTTCGGACACGCGCTCAAAAATCACAACAAAATGGTGGTTTCACCTCGTTGCAGCTGGGGCCAGCTCCTTTCATTGAAGAATTGCTTTTTTCCCCCCTTTAAGGTGCCTCGATACATTACTGTGACGGATTTCCCAAGTGGGGGGTACCTGCCCGTGGAGATTGTTGGTTACTTGCTGACACTGGCTGGTGAAATGGTGGTGTACCAAGAAATATGGCTGCTGCTATTGTCCTCCTCCCACGCATTGCCCGGGGCCCTCACAGTTCGATTTCATATTCCTGTCAATGTGGTGGTTGGTATCCTTGGGGATACGGCAATTCAGGACTTTGTCACACATGCTGTTGCTGGATGCAAGGAAGCTGATGGCCTGCCGAATATTGACTGGACTGGGGTGACAAATCAGATGCTCCATGAGGTACCCATTGATTGCACGGGAAAATTCCGCAAGCTTGAGGACGTAGAACAGGGGGACGAGGATGAGGATGGAGAGGAAGTGGCCGAGCATGAAGCAGAGCCGTTGGCCCAAAAGCCGAAGCCCAAAAAAACCGGTGCCAAGCGGAAGCAGGATGAGGAGAGCAGTAGTTCGAAACGTGCAACTCCAGGGAAGGCTACGAGCAATGGGGCACAGCAGTCTGCGACTGGCGGGGAGAAGTCCAACAGTGAAGGCGCCGCTGGTGATCCTGCTGACACTGTGAAACCCAAACGACTTGGATTTACCAATTGGACTGCCCGGATCAACAGGGCTGCTGCAGCAAAGAAGTAATCATGTTTCTTGATCCCATAAAGACTGGTCCAGTGCTTTGCACTACAGCGCTGTCAGTGTTCGTCTTGCACAGTCATGCACTTGTCCGTTGGTTTTGTTGTTACACAACACTCACAATACCTCTGCTTGGTTTGCACCTACTATTTCATTGTTTTCCTCAGGAAGTGCTGGCACCAGCTACTCTTTGCCCAATTGCTTGTCTTCATTGCCATTTTTCCAGGTGTTGGTGCTGGCCCCAGCTGCTCAGCTGGATTTTCATGTAAACAGCCCTGTCTTTCAGGTACAACAATTTGCAGGTGAATTTTGCATATACTTCGCAGCGGTGACTCCTATGTATGGTTGTGTATGTGCATATGATACTACTAGTGTATTACAAAGTATACGATTCGAAGTTCCCAATGTGGAAATAGAGACACTGTGTCAGCGTGCTTGTTCGTGTCCACAGTTCAGGGGGGGTCCAGAACAGCGTGATTTTACAGCTTCCTGTTTACATGGTGCAATAAGCCCTACATGTGCTTTTCCTCCGATATCACACCTTCAATCCAGGAAATGGGAAGTGGGTTCAATAGATGAAAATGAAAGAAACGTGTTTGAGACCCCCCAAAAAGGCCTTGTTTTTGTGCCTACAATAAGACACCATCAAAATGAGCCCACAGACCCCCCCATCTGGTGCTGGCACCAGCACCAGACGAAGATGCTGGTCTGCCACCTATGCTTCCGTGAAGGTGGGCAGTTTGCGTGGCCTAAGTTGGGAAAGGCAAGCCCCCCGAAGAAGAAAGCGAAGCCATAGCTGCTTTCAACCCCTTGGCAGACTTGACCAGTAGTCCCCATTGCAACGGGGATTGCTCAGACCCGAGAAGCACCTGTGGTGTTCCCCCCGCTGCCCAGCTCCCCTAGTTGGCCCTGGGACGCGAGCACTCCCCACCGCGGGCGCGAGCAGCGGCCCTACGAAGCCTGCCCCGCCGCCCACGACACTGCCATCCCCAACGGGTCCCAGGCCCGGCCCGGCTGATGCCTTTCACGTCCAAGGAGCGCACGGCACCACAGGCCGGGGTCAAACCTTGCCCCCACATGCGCCGGGCATGGCCGCGCGAGCTCCGGTCATGGGGCGGGGGGGGGGGGGGGTTTGGCATGCCGCAGGATGTTGGCGAGTAGGATATAGATCCCTGCGGCGTGCTGTGGAAAGACCCGCACCAGGGCCTGCAGTGGCAGCGGGCTTCGGACCATGGGGGGGAGGTGTGAGGGTGTTAAGAACCGCCGCCGTCTGTGTGGCCCCAATACGTGGCATGTGGCGGCACCGACTTGATGTTGATGCAAGGGTAGAGTGAACAATGGTGGGCGTGGCAATCGTGGATCCGGCGAAGGACCTCTCCGTCTTTCCCCTACTGGCCCCCTTTTTGGGATACCCTCGTGCGCTCGGCACTCAGCGAGTGCTCCACCACTCCTCCGCCCGCCAACGGGCCAGGGCTCCCTCCCTCCCCTTAGTCGCGGACCACGTGGTGCTCTACGCATGACGGAGAACAGACTCCGCCCCCCTTCTAGAGACCGCCGGGGATTGGTCCTATGACCACTATGACCGCGGCGACTCGCAGGGTGTAGGTTGCGGCGCCCCCCACCGCGTGACCCATAGCCTGCTTTACTCTACAATTGCCTGGTAATCGTGGACATGGCGAGCTAATGCACAGTGCAAATAGCCGATTGCCAGGAGCTCGGGGTTTTGCTGCTGGCCTGCGTGTAGGGCTTGTGGTGCGATCTGCCAGCCCCTGTTCCGTGACCACTACTAGCTGTTGCGGTTGCCCAACATGGAGCGCCTATGTGTCACCACTGCCAATTGCGGGGGCTTTAGCTCCGATTTGGGCAAATTCCCTGAACTTATCACCTACGCCAGCCATCGTCCACATGTACGACCTGGCCCCAGGTTCACGCGGCCGTGGATCCGCGGCTTGCCGTGCGCAGTGAACGTGGGACGGCTGTTCGCGAGTTGCAA
The DNA here is from genome assembly GCA_964036045.1 of Eutreptiella sp. 'Long Island Sound 2002'. Lineage (NCBI taxonomy): Eukaryota > Euglenozoa > Euglenophyceae > Eutreptiales > Eutreptiaceae > Eutreptiella > Eutreptiella sp. 'Long Island Sound 2002'. Next base: position 151,033,511 of record OZ038381.1, on the reverse strand, counting down.
TTTGGTGGTTTTGTTCCCGAGCAAATAGTCTCCGGGGCTTTGGTTAAAGGCCACCTATAGCAGCCTCCATATAAGAGCACTTCATGTGCCCAAAGGTGCAGGCTGCGCGAGGCATGACCGTACCCAATATCGGCCTTCACCTATAACCCGCGCTGCCCGCCAGCTGGCGCCACGGTGTTGTGAGCAAGGCGCCAATGTTTTTGCCAACAACATGTTTTGTCCCGTGGCTGCTAGCGGGTGCCCTCAATAATTCCAACGGCTTGTAGGGCGACGGCTGGCTCTCCCCGGCCATCCCGCCAATGTGGTGGGGCAGGTAGGCCACCCGTCGGAGAATGTGCTCGATTGGGTGCTCTTCAGCCCTAACGCCCTCTCCATGGGGGCCGAGTGCCGGCTCCTCCTCGGGACTTAGCACGGACCCTATGCTCGATTGTGACTTCCAGTTCGGGAATCCCATCTTGGCTGGTTTGGTCAGACTAGATTTACAAGCTCCGGCAGCGGCGAAGGCCGTAGCGTTGGCCCCGTGGTGGTCGGCGCACCCCCGCCTATCCTTGGATGTCCCGCTCCTTGGCGTTTGGTCCGCTCTAGAAGGCTTGGTGCCGCACCACCGTGATTCCTAGTGGCATCTTGCCCGGGATGCCTTGGTCGCGAGCCGCACCGTAGATCAGTTGAACGGTGTGGTAGGGCTAGCCGCCGTTGAGGCGTGTTGGAAGGCGTAGTACAACAATGCATACACGCCCCTGCTTTGTGTCGATGAGTCCAAGTTATAAGGGCTTTCCTCACGGCCCAAACGGGGTTCGTCCTCCGTGTGAAGCCCGCCAAGCTCTGCCTTTTGACGAATGTCATTGCCCGGTAGCATCCGATTCCGTGGCACGCCAGAGGGCTTCTAAGCAACGTCGTGCGGCAAGCCTAGTTGCTGCACTGCGGCCCCGCCGGTCATCCCATGGATTCCTTGCGGCTAGTCGTGCCCGGCGACCCTGGCGACTTGACGGATGACCCTGCCTCCGTCTCCCTCATGTGGGGGGCGATGCCACGGTTGCCGGAGCCGCCGGTGGTGAGCGCCTCGGCGTTGATCCATGAAGTGGCATAGGCAAGGGCTCCCTAGTGCTGTCTCTAGAAGAGCAGCCGCCGTCATTGGTGGGCACACTCTTGGGGTTCGCCATGCTGGTCCTTGCTGTGGTGCATCACGCGATGTCCCACGGCGTGCCTAGTAGACTCCTCACGGCGATCCTCCATCCCTGCCTGGCCAAAAAGCAGCCGGCATGGCTACTGCTTAGCAGCCGGCCGGTCAAGCTAGAGCCGTAACTCCGCTACGCAGAGGCCATCGTGGTCCAAGATCGGCGGATGAGTCGCTACGGAGCCAGACGGCCCGAGGTGTTCGCGTACTACCGCCATCTGCCGGGCCAAATCCTTGCGCCAGAGTGCCCTTGGCTGCATGTTGGCTAGCTTCTGCGGTACGGCGAGGTGTGGGGGCGACGCTTGTGACCATAAGGCCTTGAAGAAACCGCCGTCCTTGGCTGTAGCAGTTCTACGACGCCGTGCATGCCTGGGTCGCCTCAACGTACGGCCTAGTGGAGCCCCGCCCCTTGGCGCATGGTTTGTCTAGCGCCTCAACTTGCATGATCTGGCCCTGAAAGCATGGATAGCTTGATGAAACAACTTGGTGTATTAATTCAACTGAAGAGTATCACGGGCTAGGCTCAAAACCCCTAGACAAGGGGCCCCAAGGACAAGGGGCCGCGGATACTTGGTTTGGGCGGACCGCTAAAATTTTGCGCCGCGCGTGCACCACGTCAAGTGCGCCCCCCTTGTACCCCACGCCCACATTGTCGCCCTGGGTGCCCCACCCAAATGCCATTTGTTGCTCTTTGATGATCCCGCCCTCAAAGCTCAGCCCCGGCATGTGGTACCGAAGGGTTGTCTCTCCTTACGGGGCATTTTGGGAGGTGTGTCAAAGCCAACCCCTTACGGGCAAACATGTTGGAAAAGTAGCGCGCGGCGCAGATGCTCACCCAAGGTCTCCAAGAAGTGGACCAACGACCTTCGTTATGTGGTCCGCCACTCCCTACGCCCAGGGGACATGCCCAGGCAATCCACCACCCATCACCTTTGTCATGCAGCAGCTCACCTGGCCTCATAGGGTGCTGCCGGAGGCAAGGTCAATGAAGACCGCTGCCACTTCGCCATGAGCAAATGGGGCCCCACGCCGCTCATGGGTGTGTGTGCCGTGGCGTGTGTTGCAGCCTGCGGCTCGCCATGGGTGCACAAGCTCAAAGTGTAGTACTTGCTCCTCAACGGCGGCCGCATGCGGTATGTGCGGGGCACGATGTCCACCTCCTTGGGGCCCCTTGATCAATAGACCGAGGGCTGACCGGGGTGCTGATGGTCATGGGGAACTAGCCGCAAGAGCAGCACGCCAAGGGCGAGGCCAACTGGGGGAAAGTCGAGAAGGCTCCCGGGGCCTTCTGGCCGGCCTACCCGCCATTCCTGCGGGTGGTGCTCGCCTTTGTAGTGTCCACACGGGACAGTATCTATGAGGCGATGGCCCCCCACTCGTAGCGGCTATGCAAGGTCCAAAGGGCGCTTGACCGAGTCCTCATTCACGCCGTGCGGGTACCCCACAATGTCCCTCGTGCACTTCTCTGCTAGACCGTGGCGGGTTTTGGGCACCCCCATCTCGACACCTGCATGTGTTTGTGGCATGTCTAGGGCTTCCTCCGCACCATGCACTCCCAGAGCATCATCGTTTGCGAGAACATGCGCGCACTTTGAGCCGGGCGTGGCTAGGCATGGACTAGTCGGACTAGGAGCTCCTAGACCACACCGTGCGGGAGGTAGGCATGGGCGTGCTAGTTTTGCCGGCCACACGGCTAGCCCGGTGGAGAGAGAGCTTGAGGTCCCCCGAGCGTAGAACGGAGGATGAGTCCTCCTTGTGGCCGACGGGACCATGGTGGCCACCCTGGACTGACACGACCTAGGCTTGGGCGGCTTAGTTGCGGACGGCCCCAGGGTCCTGGCGATGGCCCACACCAACGTGTTTACCCCATGGTCCAGCCCGTGGGTGGCGGAGTGGGCTGGCAAGCTACACGTGTGGGAGTTGGTGGCCTCCCTTATGCTCCCGCCGTGCAAGATCCGGTACGCCGCCACCGACTGCACCTCGGCTACGCTGGGCCTCGGCCAAGGTGCTGCTTAGACCGCCCCTAGGTTGACCCCGTCTGGCTATCGCTTGCCGAAGCTTCGGGCCACCACCCAGCATCCCGGCCCAGCACGGCACCGGCCCGGATGGGTTCCTCTCCGGTCCATAAGCGGTGGCCCACGCCCTAGCAACCTGGCCCGTGCAACGGGCCCACGGGGAGACCTACCGGTTCCCGGGGATTCTCAACGGCTCCGCCCAACTATTCTTCTGTGACCGCCTGGTCACGGTGGTCACGGCGGCTCTAGACAACGTGTAAGCGAGCCAGACGGCGCCGCGATCAGCGTTCCTTCAGCGCCCTCTAGGTGATGCGTTGACCCCGCGCGTGTCGGCCCACATGTCAGCACCAGCGCGATCACCGCCGAGGGCATGCGGTTCGCAGCATGGGTCCGTATCGTGCCCACCACGCACGTGTCGCATGTGCACTGATCCCGCTACGTGTAGTGCTCCGCTCCTTGCTTCGGTTGGGGGGACCACATGGTGCGCGACAGTGTGGTCATTGTGGGAGCGGCATTCATGGGGTTCCGCGCGGTGGCACGCGCCCTTCACGTGAGCAGTGCACTGCGTAGTGGACGGACATTGTGGGCGCTTGTGTGTACCATCTAGCGGCGAGACAGTTCCCGTGCACGCCTAGTCCAGGGCATACGAGGTGGGGCTGACTTGGCCGGGGTTGGTGCCGGTGTGAGGGCCAATCGCCTCGCCCGTCAATAGCTGGGCTGGGCTGGCGGATGCCTATCAGTAATTGAGCCTCGCCTCAACTTTTGTTTGCACTTCCCCATTTAGGCAGTTTTTTTGTCCATTTGTTTTTGATCATGAGTGCCATGGACGGGCATGACATGCAGCCACCTTCTGACCCCCATCAACCTCACGCCTCAGCAGAGGAGAGGCTTGCAGAGTAAGCTAGAGAAATTCAATAGCGGCGAGAGCACCTGGCCAGGGCGTCAGTCAAGGAAGGTCTGACCCGTCCTCCCCTGTCAGTACCGGAGCTGAACAAGGCCCTCGAACGACCCCAGCCGACACATTGGATGAGGCTTATTCTGTCTAATTTGAAAGCCTATGTCTGAGGGCAGGCAAAGTCGGCAAAGTCCCGCGGCCAGTGGAGTGGAAGGGCCAAGTCGCCAACGACATGATGGACCCGGGCGAGCAACTGGCATGGCGCACATGGGACTATGTCAACCAGTCCCAGTCGGCATACGCCAGAAGGTATGCAGGATCAATTGGCAGTACAAGGCAATCGGACCAGCAGCATGCTACGCCGGAGGAAGCCCGAGAGGCCCCTAGGGAGAGCTTCGTGTGGCGAAGCATCAAGTTCAGGGTGGTGGGGGGAGTCATGCAATGGCAGACGCGCCAAGGGGAGTGGATCCCCGTCGATTCCCCGTCGAGTGGAGGCTGCCAGCGCTGCACCCAGCGTGGCTCCCCAGGCGGGCGCCACTGGCATTTCTAGTGCCCCCACTGGTCCTGACCACAGGACCCCCCCCCCCCCGGGGCCTGAGGCCTCACGGGGTGGGCGCAAGCGACGAAGCCCCCCTGCTCGCCGACCTCGCCAAGTGCTCGGCTCGAGCTTCCAACGTCGATGAACCCAATACGCCGGATGAAAGCACCCTCCTGTCGTGGCGTCCCAGTACTAGGGCTCAATACGGTCCCCGACTTCATGCGCTGACATCCTATGCGGCGCGAACGAACCCGCCTTCCGTCGTAGAGGCACTGGTAGGTGTCCTCACGGAGCGGGCTCGCATGGGGACGACCACGTCCTCAATCCGCAGCTTCACGTCAGCCGTCCGTGCCGTTGAGGATGTGCAATGGATCCCGCCGGCCGTCACCGCTCTCCACAAAAGGATCGTCACGGGAGCGGCCTCGGCCGGACGGCATGGGGCGGGAACAACCTGGGTGGAAGTCAGCGTCAGCCTGCTGGCCGGTCTGCGGCACCGCAGGTTGGGATCGCAGAGGCGGAGTGGTCTTCCGCGTATACAAGGGCCCGCTTGGCTCTTCAGTGGAAATGGGTGGTGCGCCGCCCGTGCGACCCACCCCCGCCTCACTGGGTCCGGCTTGCCGCAGTCGACTGGCCGCACCAGAAGGGCTCCCACTTGCCAAAAGGCGTTGCACCGCAGGCAGCCACACTTGGGGGCCGCAGACGGCACGAAGCCCGATGGAGAATACCTTCTTGGCTGCTGCAGAGTGCCTCGCGACCAAGGCACGGAGAGCCGGGGGGGGGGGGGGGGGGCGGATGGCAGAGACCAGACCCAAGGGTTGACGGCCCGGATAGGGCACGGGGGGGGGCGACTCCGCGGGTCCTAGGACGCCAACTACCCCTGCCCCCCCCCCCCCCCCTAGGGGCCTACGGCCAACAGTTAGTTGCCAAAGGTGTCGCCCTCAGGCGTCCATGGGCGCCTAAGGCGCCCGATGATCCATGAACGCCAAAGGTGCCCTAAGGAAAATTTTGTCCAATTTGCACCCCAACACTATCCTTAAACCACACCTTGACTCTAACACCCACCCCCAACCCTCAGCCTACTCCTATCCCTACACCTAACCCTAACCCTAACCCTAGCCCTGGCTCTCACCCTAGGCTAGGGTCAGAGTGAGTGTTGGGGTCCAAAATGGAGAGCAATGATGTGGCAAAAGCAGCCATGAACGAAATTGGAGGGATCTTGTTCAGCCCAATCAACATGGCTGGCATGGCCAAACCAACTGGCTGCAAAGGTTAGGGTTAGGTTTATGGTGATGCTATGGTTGGAGGGAGGGCAAGGGGAGGTAAGGGGAGCCTGTGCCCCCCCCCCCCCCCAACACCCCAAATCGTCCCACCTGGACCCCCCCCAACCGACCCTCCAATGCCCCCCCCCCCCCCCCCCCAGGGGCCTCCGGCCAACAGTTAGTTGGGGGGGTAGTTGGCGTCCGGAACCGAGGGGTCGCCCCCCCCGGGGGATAGGGGGGACAGGGTACGTGAGATGGCCCCGCTCTATCTTGAGTTCATGCACACCCTTACCCCCCACTTCCACTAGATTGCCGCCGGTGGAGGGTCCACTGCCTCAGGGACTGCATGAACCAATTCGCCCGCTGGGACAGGGTGGTCCACCGGTTCCCCCGCGTCAGACGTTGCGTCGGACTGTTCCCCTTCGGATCCGGGTGATAGCCCCGAACCTGGGATGCTGCTGGCTGCCGCTGCCCCCGGCTGGGACTCCTTGCCTCGCGTAGGGCGAGGGGTGCTGCATTTCCTTTTGGTCGGCGTGTCCACCACCTTGGCCATCTCGGGGTACATGGCCCTGCCCCAGATTGAGGCGAGGCCAACACGCAAGGGCTCCTGGCTGGGGCCCTTGTCCATTTCCCAGGCTGAGAGAATGGTGGGGGCGATACTGCAAAGCAACCGCAATAGATTGCCATGGCCCCCACCATTTGAAATATGCCAGGTCGGGCTTGCGGGCCTAGCACGCCCCCATGCCGCCCCGGCGGAGGGCGTGCCACCTGGCTTTGGTGTATGCCGTGCCCACTAGGCACTCGGCCATGCCCGACGCCAGGCTTGCATCACCTGCCTGCCAGACGAGCATATGGGACTGCTTGCCAGAGTCCACCACGAAGGCGTAGGCCCACTCGCGCACTTGGTCCGCGTATGTGGACAGGGGTCTGGTGGTGTACCCCTCTACCCCTAGGGCGTCTTGTGAGCCGAAACATCAGCTCCAAACCCAAATCCAAATCCCCCCATCCTTCCCATCCTCCCCATCCTCCCCATCCTCCCCATCCTCCCCATCCTTCCCACTCCCCCCCCCATCCTCCCCAGCCTCTCCCATCTATCGTCTTACTCCACATCCTTTCTCCCCCCCTTCAAGCACAGGGTCAGTGCTGTCTCTTCTTATTTCACTCAGTGAAGTCATTAGCCGTGAGAATGTTTGTGACGTAATCATCGCAAAACATAGGGAAGGACAAGCCCAAACCCCATTCTGAGGCAGCAGGGCTGCATGTTTGGGTCCCATTCAGAAGGCTCATCGGGACAGTGCCCATCTGACAACACCGTAAAGGAGCAGTTTGCCCCTCTTCTCCAGAGGGATGGCCCATGAGACAAGTCAACCGCCATCAACAGTCTTTCAAATGCTCATGGTGCATGTTCAGCCAACCAATGACCGCCCAGCAAACCCTGTTGTCCATGCCCACCGCCTGACCTTTTCTGGGAAGTCCCCCGTCAATGTGTGGCCGCAGCGAAGCAGCCCCTCTCCAAAAACCAAAAAGCCCTCTTTGCCTGGCCGCATTGTGCATGGCCAACACCAATTCTTTTAACCCGCTTTGGGGACGCCAGACGCCCAGATCCAGCCCCTCATAATATAACCCTTTCAGCTCAATAGATGCACAACTGTTGTTGTATGTCTCTCTCCATTCCTGAAGCGGTTTGTTGTGGCCCTCGTTGCACTAATCCTGCCCTGGATGTGCTCTGGATGTGCGGTCTGGATGCGCACATCCAGACTTCTGGGGTGAGGATTATGTGTTGGGGGGGAGGGCAGGCCTGTGGGGCAGCGGGACCCAGAGCGCCCTCTTACCAACAACCGCTCCCGCCCCTCTGGACCCCTCCCTCGGAAGGGGCTCTGTAAGCCCCCCCCCCATTTTTTTTAACTCAACACAATTGTTACCGGCCTCCCTGGCTGCGTACCGGAGGGGGGAGGGGGGTAGGGGGCACAAGAAAGCATGTCGCACGGTCAGAGGGGCTCTGGGCAATGCGACAATCAATGGCTACAAGGGACGGATGGTGGTCTGTTTTGTCCCCCCCCCAAAAAAAAGAAAGATCCTACCCCCTCACCACACCCTTGTGTGTGCCGTGTGTCTGCTACCCCCCCAGGCGTATCGCTGTAAATGAGTCCGCTGATCATCGCTGTGCAGATCTGGACCTATGCCCCGTCGTTGTGCACCCACTGATAACCATCTGCTGTCGCACGAGGTTCTCTGCACTTGGCCGCACTCTTTGTAGTGTGACCTCTTTCCCAGGGGATCTCAGCATGTAGCAACCAACACACTCCCTTCAGATGGTGCTGACCTGCGGTAGCGGACCAACTTGCCATAATTGTTATCACCGGGCGCAACTGCAGCAGAGCTGTCTATGAACCAGCTGCCACGCCCCCTCTGTTGCACAACAATGGTATCTAATTTGATTGTACCAAACGCACCTGATCTAAGGTGAGCCACCAAGAAGCTGGATTACAACAAATATCAGAATATCACACAACGGGGCTTTGTGGATTATCCGCTGGGGTACAGGCACTCTCGCCTGTGCCTTCGTATCAGTGGCCAAGCAGCCCAGCACCAGCCCTCCGTTGACGACCTCTGCTATCCTCTACCGACTGGATACGAACCCTCGTAGGAATGGCCTCGCCTGTACAAAGTGTTCCAAATGGCAATGTCCATCAGATGCTGTCTGGGGACTTTTATGTGTCCATGTGTTTCAAAGAGGAACCACTGCATCACAGTCCAGACCATGTCCAGCATTCCGATGTAAAAAAGACCCAACCCACTTGACCGTCTGCCAAAGTGCCCATCTGTACCAGTAGCGTGCATGTGGATAGAGCAGCCCCAAGGGCCATCTTGCAGTAGTGATCCGCTGTCGCACAGTTGCGTTACGCTGTCCCTTCTTTCCAGAAATGCCCCCCCCCCCCCCGTGTCACAACGTGCTGAACTGAAGTGCAGCTGCTCTCGGGGTTGTGCTTTTGCATGTCGTCCTGAGCAGTCTCTTTGTTTTGCTCTTCTGCCGATTTTGTCACCGCTCAGTTTCGAATTTTGCACGCTGTCCCCACGCCCGGCCGACACAAATGATCCCACCTCCTGCACGGCCGTCGGACATGTGGTTGTTACAGTTTGAGGACCATCAGACCACTGGGTGCCACATGCAGCGCATCACCCAATCGGTCATGTAAAGGCTGAGGTACAACGCTCAGTCTTTTTTCTCAAGCCCCCCACGTCTGCTTCTTTGGATATGAACAGGCAATTCTAAGGACCGTGGTGCCTTCTGCCCTCAGGCCTGGTGGGCACCCAGCATCTCTGAGCCGACCGCTGGCACTTTGCCCCCGCACCGCTGTCAGCTCAACTGTGACACACCAATTCCATGTGTGCGTCTGTGTCGATCAAACACTGTGACCCCTTTAGCCGCGGTTGCAAAAACCTAAAACGTCTGGGGCCCTGGAACTGAAAAGTGGTGGTGCGGATGTTGTGTTGTTGGATTTTGAGAGTGAGGCCCCCCTAAGACCTTCACCTTCAGGGGGAAGGGTCTGCTGCGGAGGATTCCAGGCGGAATTTTGCAGATGTTGTTGTTGTTGGGCCTTTTGGTTTGTCATGCAGTTGCTCTGTTGTGTTCACGTGTTTTGCAGCTCGTCCCAGTCCTTGAATGAGGCTTCAAATGCCCCCACAAGACATTGCCATGCAACAGCACCGTCTGTGTAGGGCCTGAAGAACCCGCGCAGCATTACATACAGTCCTCCTGGATCACAACCTTTCAAAGGGCTACCTGTTGTGTGTTGCGGGGGTCCATCATTGCATCTAGACCGCAGAATTTGACACATTTTTGACACTTTTTTTTTCATTTGTTCGCGGTGCAGAATTGCGGAAGCCAATTTGCAGATCCCCCCCCCCCCCCCCTCCCCGCGTGCGCTGCTCGCAAGAGGCAGATTCCATCCCATGGCTGCTTGACTCACCGCTTGTTATTGTAAATAAGGCATGCAGTGCCAGTGTAGCACCCACCTGTACCACCGAGGTTTCAAGTCTCCAGACCAACTCGAGTGTTGACAGCCTCCAGACCACTTGCGCTTGTGTATGGAGAAACCCTCTTATGTGGGGTGCCGCCGCTGTTGCTGGAGGCCGTGAGGAGTGGGTTCAGCAAGATGACCGGCATGTTCCTGCATTGTGGTGTGCTGCAGGCTAACACCGTGACCTCTATCCTCCCATTTCTTCGCTTTCTCCCTGTCTACCCCCACACATTCGCTATATGCCATGCCCCCGCCCATGTCCTCTGTCATTTCTCGGCGCTAAGTGCGCCATTTGCATGAAAACCCACACTCATTTTCCGATGGCCACTGAATGCATTTAACTCCTGGCCACAGCCCAAGGACCTGTGTCAACCACAAGATTCGCAAGCAAATAGACAACAGAGGATTTTGCCCAACGCACATTGGGCCACGGTGTCTCTTCCTGTCATGTCATGCCGCTAGAGGCACTGATGTGTGCAGCCCATGTGGCAGAACACCAGCACTCCCAGTGGCTGGCGTGTTCCAGTATCTGCTGAACTCGGGGGGGACTGCTGGGCCTGCAGAAGAGGGATTAGTGCCCAGGCTGCAAGTAGGAGGGAGGGGACAAGGGTCCAGCAGGGCGGAGAGTTGTCTGCAAGGAGGTGCCCATGGCTGCACAGCGGCTTGATATCCGTCATGGCAGCAGGTTGTGCACCACAAACAGGAGTTCCATGGCTGGATACCCTCTGTAGGACTGAAAGACATCAGATCTCGAGCTACACCTTGTTTGTGCGGTGGCTGGCCTGCTACTGGCAACTCGAGGCTGACTGCCTGTTTTAACTGCTACTGCAGGCGTAGTATGCCCATTGAAGGCTATGGCAACCTTGTTCATTTGAATGTGTATGGTTTTTCCTGTGTCTGTGCACACATCCTGTGCCTCCCATTGTTGTTACCATTTGGCATGCATTATGAAGTCAGCCTCTTTCTATCACTTGGTCTCCCGCATTGAATTGCCCACATTTGGGCACCCAGGTTTTCCGAAGCCCCCCAGAATCCGTTCCTCCCCTAACCACACAATATTGCACCTGCAAATACGCACACCCCACCCCCTGACTGCCACTATCTGGTCTGTCTGGGGTGGTTTTGACACACACCAACATTGCTCGCTGATCAGCTTGCGAACACCTTCCCCTTGTTGACCCAGAACTTCATTCAAAGTTTCAAGGATCATGCAACTCCCTACTAGTTACATACATTACATGCTGTCATTTTTTCTTCTTTTATACCGGTTATTTGGTGGCACAATTTTACTTTTGCACCGGGTGGGGTATTGCTAAGGAAGTGTTGTTGTTGTTGTTCTGCAAAACCAGGCACTGAAGAGGGGACCCCTTTCCCCCCATACTCTTCTCGTTTTGTGTCTCTTTGTGGTCCTGTCGCAAGTCTGCACCTGTGTCAAAATCTTACATAGTGTGTGTGTATGAGTGGTGTGTGTTTGTGTGGGGTTAGTTTTTTGCCCAACCTAGCATTGTCCTGTCTCCATGCCAAACTGAAATCGGGGGGTTGGGTTGGGTTGGGTTGGGTCAAGGCCTCGCCTGGTCGCCTACCCACGGTCCGCGCCGCCTTCCCTGCCGGACCCGACTGGGCGGCCGTACCCGGGTGTCCGGTCACAAGGCCTGCCGGACTGTTGACCGCCCCCAGACCCCGCGGTGGCGCTCGCGGGCGGGAGATGCCGCCGTGCCTGTGTGTATGTGCCCTTGTGTGTCTGAGGGGGGGGGGGGGGGGCTGTGGCACACCTGCTTGCTCCATTGTTGTTCGGCATTGGCGCACATGGCGCGGGGAAGTGTGTGCCTGGTGCTCCAGGCCCCGGCAGGGAGGCTGGAGAGCCTGACTCAGAGCCCGCCGGGGGAGATGTGGGCCTGGGCTCGCAACCTCCACGTCACAAGGACATGCTACCTAACCACTCCACGACTGCCTATTGGCACGGGAAGGCGGTGGTACGTGGCACGACTGGGGTCAGACCCGCACTCCTTGACTGCCTTAGGCACAGGTGGTGCTGCCTCGCGGGCTGGGTCCGGCTCCCACGGCCGAGGGCGTACCCTGGGCAGGTGGAGGGGCACCAGGGCGCAGAGTGTGCTTCCCTGCCCTGGGTGCCACCAGTGCTGGCTGCACTGGCTGCGGCGCTACAGCCCGCGTAGACGAGGGGGCCCAGAGGGCACCACACCCGAATGGCCTCTCCGTTGGAAATCGGGGGGGGGGGGGCGGGATACCCAACGTGTGCCCAGTGCGCTACCTTTGAGCAAGTGTCCAAAGCTTTAGAGAAGCCCAGGAGCACACTAGACAATTGCCACCCTTTCAACCAAATCAACCCCAACCCCAATCCCATGCTTACAAGGCATGCAACACAATACCAAATCTGCCCATTCGACCAATGTCATATTTGCTGTGCTTCATAAACACATTTGTCCCCACAAGTGTCTGGTTCAATACATTCTGCACAATAATTTTCAGCACATTTGCCACAAAGTGTGGTGGTGTGCCTTTAACAGCACAACCACATGCATCACCTCATCCCCACCATCTTCTTGCGCGGCAACCGTGTTGGTTGGATTAGTACACTAGCGCTGCAAGTAGTGCACTAGCTAGTAGATTCAATAGGTAGATTAGAAAATTATTTTGTAATAGGTGGCCATGCGCCCCCAAAGGGCAAGCAGGGCACCTCACCAATCACACCAGGCTCCTCGTCCTGCCAGACAAGCAAGGGACAAAAAAGAGTCTCATCAATGCACAGAATAGGCCCAACGCGACGCTGGTGGTGTGGGGTAGTACGGAAGATGACACCATCCGCGAAACGGTTGATGTCCTTGCCCATGGTATAAGGCGCATGCGCGTAAGCGCCCCCTGATGATATACGTGGCCAACAAAAACCGCAACTCAGCTATTGCCACCTTACGCTTGGAACAAGCTGAAATGCCCTCGCTACCCTAGTGACCTAGATTAAACTCAATATGTTTAATATTTGGCCAAAAATTAATACGTTAATCTCAAGTTTCAATTTTTTTAGGGGGGGTTACGGGGTTTGCCATGAAAATTATGACACCCACGGGTTGCCTTACGGGCTTGGGTGTCATTTTCCCCCGGGGGGTGGTGGGGGGGTCCTACCCATGTGGTTGTTTCAAAATGTTAAAATGGCTCTTGGCTTTAATTTTTGTTTTTAATTTTTCCATTAATATTTGAAAAGCTAAAAATTAAAGGGTCGCCGGCATTAATATTAATGTCACAAATATTAACTCATTTCCCCAAATATTAACCCTCCTAACAATGGCACAACGCAACATGGAATGCATCATGTGTGTGTTTATGTTTCTTGTCCATGGCCATTGTGGCCCCTTGGGTCCCTATCCGGGCCCTCATACCTCGTGGGACCCCGTAGTGGGGTCCCACATCTTTACGGGTCCGGATGGGGGGTTAGTGGGGTTAGTGGGGTTAGTTGGGTTAGTGGGTTCGGTGGTAGGGTTTGCGTTCGGGGGGTTAGACGTTTCGTTTGTGGGGGTGGGGGGTTTGGTCTTCTTTTGGCCCTCCGCCCGGGCCTCTTCCCGGTGTTGCTCGGCCTCCTCGGGGGTGGGGAAGAGGAGGGAGCGGTTCACCTCATAGAGGGTGGTGCCGCCCGGGTATTCCACCCAAACGGCACCGTACTTCCGCCCGTGGATACCACGGACGGTGCCCGTCTCTACCCCTTTGGGGTAGGGTACGTGGACGACCGTCCCGACGATCGGATCCTCGGGACGGTCGTCCTTCTTCTGGGCACCCTTGGGGGTGTCGGTCTTGGTGGTGGGGGGGGGGGGGGTTGTGGTGGCGGTCTTGGGGGGGTTGGTGGGTTTGGGGGCGGGGACGGCCTTCGTAGGCCGTGCGGTGGTGGTGGTGGGGGGGGGTTTGGGCCTTTTGGGCCGGGGGATCGCCCCGTCGTCGCTTTCGTCGGACGACTCGAAAGAAAACTTTCGTTTCTTGGGGGCGGGTTGGGTGGGGTTAGGCTTCGCTTGGGGGGGGGGTTTGGGGCGGTGGTGGTGGACGCCCCCCCCCCCCCCCCCCTCCTCCCCCTCGCTCACCCCGCCCCCACCCATGCTCCCCCACATCTCCTCATCCCTCCCCCCGTGTACCCCACCTCCTGCGCCACTCCGCGGGCCGGAAGTGGCGCGGCGCCACCCATACGCCGCTCACCACGCGCGAAGTCTCCCAATCGTGGAGACCGCGCAAGAGAGCAAGGCCCAGGGGTGGATCCCGGGCCACGATGCGATGGAGGGCCCCCAATGGTACTTCTTGGGAGCCCTCAGCGTCTCGCCAGGCCACCCGGATGGGCCTGGCATTCGTCGCGTTGACCACGACGTCAATCACGTGAAAAAAAAAAGGAAAAAAAATAAATTTTTCGGCGACATTTTTAATTTTTCGACTTTGATATTAACTCTTAACTTTTAATATTTCGACCGGCGGCGCAAAAATTAAATATTAATCTCGAGAAATTAAACGTGGCGTCCTAAAAATTAATGCAGGCAGGCAAGCAACATACCTCAAAACTCTCGTTCACTCCGCCTGCCTCCACTGCCCCCATGGCCTCCCGGAAGAGCTCGGCGGCACTGGGGGCCTCCACAGGGGCCACAGGGGCTCCCGCGCTGGCCATCGGGGCCGCCTGGGCCCCCGGTTTGGCCGCGGTCGCAGCTGCGGTCGCCGACTTGACGGGACGGGGGGACCAAGCCCTCGTACGAGGGCTGGCACCCCGGGTCGTAGATGGGGCGGGGCAGGGCCAGCACAGTGGCCCAGTCCACCCCGAAGGCCACAGCCTTGCCCTGGCGCCACTGCCTGACCCAGCCCAGCTAGGCCCAGTGCTGCAGCAGCACCAGGTAATGCGGCGCCCCAAAACGGACGCCGCGGGGGTCGAAAAGCAAATTCAGTGCGGGCAAGGCGCCCACACTAATTGCCTCTGGCATGGGGGCAAGGGGGGCACCAGAGAGGGGTTTCCAGACCCAGACCCCGCCCCTGGCGGCATCCTTACCCCAGGTGCCTCTGTGTTGCCCCTCCTTCCGGCGGATCAAACACCGGATCAACCGCCGAAAATTCCGCATGACTGTCATGTGGCTATGGGGGGGGGGGGGACGGGTTAATCCCCCGCGCACCCCTCCTGCAGCACCTGGGCTGACCAGGGGTCGGCCCCGCCTTTCGGGCGGTGGCAGATTGGGGGCCCAGGGCTTCGAGAAGCCACTAGGGGAGGGGGGGGGTCATTGGGGGGGGTCAACAACCTGAACTTCCCCGTCCCCGTCCCCCTCGTCCACCACCACTTCCCCCTCCCCCTCATCCTTGACCCCCCCCCCCAGGCTGGCCTCTACCCCCCCCCCCCCGCCCCGGGCTCCTCTCCCTCTCTCTCCTCTCCCTCTTCTCCTTCTTCTTTTTCTTCTTCTCCTTCTTCTCCTTCCGCCGCCTCTCCGAGGAGTCTTCGCTTGACTCCTCGGTTGGCGGTTGAGCGGCGGGAGGAGGAGGAGGTGCTTGTGCTGGTGCTGGAGCTGGTGCTGGAGCTGCTGCTGCTGCTGGAGGAGCTGCAGCCAGTCGCCGCTCCACTTGTGCCATCTCAGAGAGTGAGAGGATGAAAAAAAAAGGAAAAAAATTAATTTTTGTGCCCCCGACTTAATTTCTTGAAATTAATATTATCTATCGAAAAATTAATTAATATATTAAATATTAATGACCGCGCCTATTAATATTAATCTCGAAATATTAAACGGATCGACGGAAATATTAATTCGTATACGCAAGCAAGCGTGCACAAGCAAAACACACACTTCGTTGTTCGCTTTGAACATGTCGGCCAACATCTTTTGCATGGCCGAGGCGTCCATGGCAAGGAGAAAACAAAGCTAGTGGTGGGGAAGCAAGGGTGGAGGGCGGGGGGCTATGGGTGGCCATGAGTTTGGCCATGGTGCATGGGGCGGTATGGGGGGTCCCATAGTTGCGTAGCGGGAGGTCAAATTTTAAAAACCACCACTCCCACACTTGGGAAACTACCTCCCCCTCCCGCTCTACTTGGGTTGCCCCCGGCACCCCCCCCCCCCCGCGGCCCGAGTGGTCATTGTATGCGCGCTTAAGGATGGCGTTGAGGCTCTCAACGACATCCGCGCACACGGCACCCAACCCAACCCCCAAGCGGCGTGCATTGGCCACGGCCTCGGTGACATCCTCCTCCAACTAGAGGAGGTAGTTTGATTGACACGCCTCCTTGCAACGATGTGCATGGTAGGCGCGTGCCACCTCGGCTGCACGTAGGTTCCCGCAGGGCGGCTTGTCCGTGTACAACTCCCGGAGGAGGTCACGCATGGCCACGACGGCTTGCCATTCACCATCCTCCGGGACGTAGTCCAACAACGGACCAACTTCCTCCCACGCGAGGAACAACGCACGGGCCTCCTCCCCGTCGGGTGCCCCCGTCGCACCCAACTTCACACCCGTGCGGGCCCGGTAGAGGACCCGTTGCACGGCGTCGGTGTTCTCCTTGGGGAGGTCCACAAGGCGTGTCTCGATGAACGCCACTTGGAGCCGGCCAATGGCCATGCAACAATGGAGGATGCATAGGAAAACCATGCACCGGTCAACCACAATGTGTGGATCCCCTATGCATTCCCCATTCCCCAAGCTACGGCCGGTCTCCTTGTCGCGGCGGCGGGCCGCCTCCTCACGGTCCAAGGTGCGCCGGCTCGCCACGTTGACCCATGCCGCCGCAACCTTGTCCCACACCCCCATATTGTAAATTGAGCCCACCAAGGGCGAGGCGGACACACCCATAAGGCGCCGCACGAACGGTTGGTCTCCCCCGACGACCAACTTGCTTGGCACCCAGCGCAACACCCAATGGAACTTCTCGCAGTCTTGTATGGACTGCAATACCTACAAAAAGGACATGGATTAATATTTACATTAATTTCTCGAGATTAATATTAAGTTAATTTTTCAGTCGGCGTTAATATTAACCGAAAACAAGATATTAATCTCGAGAATTTAACGCAAAAATCTACAAACAACGAATGGGCCACAAACCTTCAAGTTGTCGGCCCATATCGTTGCAAGTGCCGCCATGTCCTTGTCCCCGCATACGGCCATCCCTATCACCCACAAGTACGCGGGTGTGCGGCCCCGTGCGCCATGGTTGAGGAGCCCAATGGAGAGTTGGGTCCAACTACCACCGGCGCACGGGTACGCATCCCCACGCACAATGAAGGTGAGGGGCCTTGTCCAATCGATGGTCCCCACTAGCGATGGGCGTGATTGGACGTACCGGGCCCATGAGGGTAGCGGCCAAAAGCGCCCACTCGCGGGGGGATCGGGGACGGACACGGGTGGTTGTAGGTCAAGGGGGGTGACCAACTCCTTCCACGTGTCCGTGAAAGTATCCCGAGTGGGGAAGGGGCGGGGGAACGGGAGGCCCGTTGCGGCCGAGTAGGCCGACCCCTGGCGGCTCATGTACTCCGACACGTGCCGGAAGCCGAGTTTGGGGACGTTCAAGTCCATGAGGAGGCCGATGAGGTCCGGGGCCGGGAAAAGGTGGGAGGCATATTGTTTCACCGCCTCCACTTGCTTATTACGAATAAGGGAGGGGTACCCAACCTCCATGGCATCGGACCATCGGGCCCGGGCCAAAGGGGATGAGGCCACCCACTCACCAAGGAGTTGGGAGACCAAAGGGTCCCGCAAACTCTTGGCCCCACTCAAACGCACGAGCGTCATGTTAAGCTCGGTAAGGGTGTCCCGAGAGAAAGGCATAACAAGGGCTATACAAGGGATCATGGTGGTGTGGAGGGGGGGGGAATGCGGGCAACCGGAGGGGGGGTTTCCAAGACGCCCGCCAACACAACATTGGAACCTCTCTACTATACCGCTGTGCAACAATATACCACATAACACCCCTTATAGGTCCGCATATGTGCATGGAAAAATGGGTACAAATAGCCCGATCGCAAAAATTTGACTTTAACCTCTTAATATTTGCGAGATTAATGTATTAACGCCTTCATATATTGAAAATTAAAAATTACAATATTGACTTTAATCTAGGTCACCGGGGTACACACAGCCAAGGACGTTTTGGCCAGAGTCAACAAGTGGACAGGCACGGTGAACTCCAAATGCGATGGATGGACTAGAGACGAAACCTTTCCCCCTGGATTGGCCGAACCGCCCCCCTCATGGGGCTCTTGCGAGACACGTCCGCCGATTGGGTGAAGCCAATACCCTGGGTGACCTTGACCATGAACAACCAGAGGGGTTCCACAACTGGATATAGCCCCCATGAGCTGTTCCATATTACTCCAGCGTGGCATTTTCTTGCCCCCTATTCTGAGTCTACTGATTCCTTTATTGGGAATTAGATTGATTGCATGCAGACCATGGCCATAGTGGCAGCCTGTGCTGGCAATTGAGAGCCATGAGCTGGATGTAGAAACCATCCACGAGGAATTCCAACATGTCCGTTTTGGTGTCCTCCTCAGTGGCAAACTTCCCAACATCCTGTATCTTGCCCTACACGTTGGAAGAGAACGCGCTTCATCAAAAGTTCAAATTTCTCAACGACGCCAACATGAAATTCAGACGAGTATTGCCATGAACCTACCCTGCAACGGCTTCCCAGTCAGGGAGGCCATGGAAGCACAAGCACCATGGTCCCACTCCACTACCTATGAAGTGTGCCACCCAAGGCGACTTGTGGCTAAGGCCACACACGTAGTGGCAGATCGGCAGAGGCTAGATTCAAGCGAGACCCTTCATCATCAATGAGTCGGTGCGCGGGATGTAGATGGTGCGGCAATGGTTCTTGGTGGAAAAGGGAGGTACCATATCCTCGTACAGGGGGATCATCGTCTTCTAGGGTGCATTGTTGGGCGTCTGTGAGAATGAAATACTGGGGACCATCCCCGATACATGAAGCTGGCCGAAGAGCCCATCTTGTACGTACAGATCCCACCTACCTGCACTGATCCG
Source organism: Eutreptiella sp. 'Long Island Sound 2002' (assembly GCA_964036045.1). Lineage (NCBI taxonomy): Eukaryota > Euglenozoa > Euglenophyceae > Eutreptiales > Eutreptiaceae > Eutreptiella > Eutreptiella sp. 'Long Island Sound 2002'. The sequence continues at coordinate 151,014,617 of OZ038381.1, read as the reverse complement.
AGTTCCCATCGATTCCATGCCGTTGGATGCCATCCCAGACCCTATGCCTCCCTCACCGTCTTCATTACACCGCCAATTTTTTGGGAGCTAAAGAGGCCATGGCGCAGCTGCTTAACGACCACCTCAAGACAAAGTGTCTCAATGAGTGCGCCATGCAAGCACATCAAAATAAGATGTAGTGGGATGCGAAGGACCCCCAGCCCCTGCCTAAGCGGCCTTTTTGAGTGTCTTTTTTTTCGGTGTTATTTTTTTGGCCATGCACAGCCCCAATCGGGGGTCTTGACAAGATGTGCCAATCACACGAAGAGCTGATTGACACCGAGGCCTACGTCGGAGCAGTCGGCACCGAAAGTGCACTCCTGCTTGCGTTCTCGCCACGTGCAGAACAAGTTCAGCAACGTCAAAGAGAAAGTGAGGAGGAGCTAGCCCATTTGCAGCCCTCTCCTGACTCAACCCCACCGCTATCTCCGTTGGCATCTGCAGAAGCCACCTTGCGCCCAAATCTCTCTCCAATGTGGCCCTTGGCAAACATCAACAAGTTGCTCAATGACATCGCCACAAACCAAGCGTCGCCGAGTCAATCTCGCTACATCCAAATTTGTAACGCTTCTCGCACACGTCGACAGTCCATCAAGCTCCAAAATCCCCCAACACCCTTATCTTCAACGTGGGATAGCTGGGAGCCACTCTTCCTTATGAATCAATTTCTCGGCAGAGCGCAGCAATACCCAGTGGAAAAGTACCTTGACCAGCTATTTTGCTTACTCAAGCTGGTACTGGTGCACATCAGTGTGCTAAGTCTGGTGTGATCACACAACAACAATACGTCAGAGGCATAGCCTTCAGCTTCGGGTGCTTCTCGAGCCAGAAGATATTGGGGTCTGCACCCCCCTTGCTATGGAAGCCATTTTTAGTAACGTGTACAAAGCCTGTTGTCATTGGGATCCGCACCTCTTCTCGTTGTTCTCACATCTTTGGGCGCATTCTTGACCACCAAGTACCGGGGTCTGTGCCCTCCCTGCATCAAGTTTCCCTTTTCTCTCCTGATGTCATCCACTGCCAATACGCAGGGGCAGGCAGCCGCCCCACCCATCAAGCCTGATGTCCATGAAGCCCTTTGTGGTGTTGGTTCACTGCTGGACTGCCAACACCTCATCGCCCAGGAGATGGAGCGCTTGACCGCCTCGAAAGCAGATCCCCATGCAATTCAGCCACATCCAGTAACACTCTCGCTACTTGAAGGGGCAATGAAAATGGTGGTCAGCCATCTAGAAGTTCCAGAAGATTCACAATGTACAGCAGCCAGGAGAAATGTTGATGATTTGGGGATGCAAAAGGTCGAAATCCAAAGGATTATTGCCTCGCAATGTACTCTCATTGAACAACAAAGGAAAGAGATCGGTCAGCGTAACAAGCAACATTTTATCCGATTGTTAGCTTTGCTAACTGGGGTTTTATATGTGTGTCTTATTTGTTCCAGATTGTTTTTTGAAATTTTGCCTGGGGAAGATGGCAGAATGCATGGAATTTCAGGACTACCTCCAGGCCGGAGTGCACGACTCTGTGCGAGAGGGAACCCCAGCAGCGTCCTTGGCAAAGGCAAAAATGCGGTTAACCAAGTCCCTTCGCCATCTAGGGGATTCGCGTTCGCAATGGCTCCGGACATTTGCTAGTGCCTCAGGATTTGGAGGGACAGAGGAGGCGCTCATTGAGAATCTGATTGGCTACACGTTGACAGAGCAGGTCCAAATAAACATGACCACAGGGGCCTTTGAGAAAATCGGGGTACAGCCAGACACTGTCAACAAGGCTTCGGACCCTGCCCTTCTGCGCTTGTTAGAGGGACAGGCTGCCTTGATCAAGTCCCTCACAGAGAAGGTCAACAGTCTATCGGAAGCCCCCACGCGGTCGGGAAGGTCTGTGCCACCTCTGTGCCTCAAGGAGTTACCTGAGCTGGCCTTGGTATGGAACCACCCACAATAGGTCACCTGGGTCTTGTACTACCTCAAATGCGCGGTCCTCAAGGAGGCCCTGCCACTGGATGCCATAAGAATGACCCCCAAGTGGGATGACGAGGCGCAGTAGCCCCTCCTTTTCAGCCTCTCAGACGACCAGAAGAAAGAAACCACGGTATGGACTGAGGTGGTGGGGACTGGAGATTCGGCAGGGCACGCCCCCATGGATGACAGCTCGGGCACACCCCCCCCGGTGTTGTCCTTGAACAGCTCTGCGGTGCTCATGGTGGAGTCTTTTTGGTTGCTGGTGTGGTCCTCCGTCCACTGTTACAAGGAAAGATACGAATCCGACTCAACTTCTTCAAAACAAGCTTCGGGGTTCCAGGTTTCACCTCAGGCCTGAGTAGAGCAGGGGCACGACTTAAAAAGGTCATGCGACGTCGTTTCAAAATCGTGAATGGGGTTGAGTACTTCGAGGTCCACAAAGGAGAGTGGGTGCGATCGGACTCCGCCCCAGTGGGGCCCTGTAAAACGTGCAAAGGTCACCGGCTCATCATCGAGAGGCACTGGGTATGGAACTGCCCCAGGCTGGAGTGACGGGACTTGGCGGCCCAGCCGGTGGACGCGACATCAATGCTACAACGGCTGGACCGCTTCCAAAAGGGGGAGGCCTGTGCTCGCACCCACCCTTGTGGCTTCCCAGGACGTCATCGACTAGCCGGCGGTGGTGCATGCATGGCAAATCTTGGGAGAGACCGACCCCACGGAGTGCCCGGCGCCCTGTCTGGTTTCAACATGGCGGCCATCGACACGAAGAACCTATACGAGCCACCTTCGGGGATTCGCCCAATTCGGGGGCGGTGTCCAGCCAGGGGACATGCAGGCCTTGGCTGAAAAGGTCCTGCTCTCCATGTTTGCCCAGGGCCAGAAGGCGGCGGCGGCCAGAGGATGCATATCCGCTCTCAAGGCAGTGGCTACCTTGGGGTGGATCCCCCCCCTGCAATGGGACAGGCTGTGGAGAATTTCTAAGGCGGCAGTGGATTCCCCGGGACAGCGACAGTTCGGAGGGCCCGACCTACTCCAGCTCATGGCCGAATCGTGCTCCAGGGTGGGGGAGTGGAAAGTCTATGCCGCGGCGGTCCTATCCTTCGCCACGCTCTGCAGAGTTGGAGAAATATCGTCGCTTCGCCGATCGAACATCTCCAAAGTGGGAATCACGTACCAGGGGATCAAGCGCGACCATCGCCAGATCACGAGACGACTTGGGGCATACGCGCAGGCATGGGCTACGTGGCTCCGCAGGATCGCGCCCGGTGAGGCGCCAGCATTGGGAGGAGCAGCGGATCTCGAAATGGGTATGGCCAAGCTCTTGCAGGGGACCGACACAGGAGAAGCCAGGTGGCATGCCTGGAGACGAGCGGGCGCAACCTACCTCCGGTGGTTGGGACTTCCGTGGAGACACCTCCTGTGGTGGGGTCGATGGCACAACATCAAAATTGCCCAGCTGTACGCGTCTCCCCCTGACGAATTTGAATGTGTGCAGACTACGCGACTGCCTTGGCCAGCCACTGAAGGAATTCGCTGGAGAAGAACCGACATCAGGGACCTCTGGCCGGCCAGCCTCGTGGAGCTCTTCGAAAATGACGAGAAAGTCCGCACATCCCCAGCGGAGGCCAAGCGAACACAACCCGCATGTGGAGACGGCGGGACCGAAAAGGAGAGCGCCGCAGCGGTACGGACGGTCGGCTCAAGACGCAAGGAGAGAGGAGGCCACGAATCCCGACGCACGGTCTCGGAAGGAGTCGCAGGGACAGGAGCCCCAACAGACGTCGAGCCTCCCGAAGGCACGAGGTCCGTGGACCCGATGCCGACGCGGGATAGGGCTGAGAGCGGAACACCAGAAGCCCCGGTTACTTCCAAGGAGAGTCCCATCGACGTCGATGAGGAGCAGGACGTGGAGATGGGTCCCACGCGACAGCATGACGCCAGTGGAGGAGCACAAAGAACCGGACAGTCTCGAGGTGGTGGACGGTTCCAGGGACGGCCAAGGGGTTTCACGACATGGATGACACGGCCCCGAACCACAGCGGGTCTCGGAGCCAAGCACCTGGCAACGCTGGCCAGACGTGCAGCCGGCGGCGCCGGTAAACGATGAATGCCCCCGGGAGAGGCCTGTGGAGAGGTTGATCCGGTCGGAACGAGGATAGGGGTGACTGGACGAAATTTCCACGGGCCTGAGACTAAGTGGGGGCCTACGAGACGTGTTGCACCGGCGCATCCGTTTCCTATTCATCCAGGGGGGAAGGGTAGCCAGGGACCTGGGTATGGTGGATGTAGATGACCAACTAATTGCAGCCTTGGACTCCCTGCGGGGGGATGTGTGGTCCTGTGTGCTGCGGGATTCCACCTCCCCGGTCACTCTCCTCCTTAGCCTCGACCTTTCTGTGTTGGATAGGGGGTTGGGACCGGTGGGAAATATCCCCATTCCTGAGTTTTTATGGGATTTCCTTGCCCCGCTTTATTTTCAGGAAGTGACGGATCGTGATTTGAGGGAGATGCCGGAGATCTCCCCTGAGGGCCTCATTATGGCGCGTGCCTTGGTCAGGGACGGGGTCCTCCGGTTGTGTGCTGCGGGGGGGGGGGGGGTCACCAGGGGCCCAATGGCTACCTGTTCCCCATCCCCAAAAAAGCCGTGAAGGCGTCCATGATTGTGCATTTGGTGCGCCTCAATAGGTGCCACCAGTTTCGCCCGCCACGTTTTAGTTTGCCCTCGGTTGAGGACCTTGCCTTCTTTATACAGGCCTACAGCATGGGCCTCTCGAGGCTTTCGCTGGGGTCCGATTGTGTGGACCACCTGAACGACCCCTTCCTACGTGAACTTGAGAGATTACGTCTTTCGGCGGAACCGGGTGCCCCCCTCTTGGCCTGTCACATCGACCTTACCAATGCCTTTTGGTCGTTGACTTTGCCAGAGCCTTATAAAAACAGCTTTAGAGTGCGCATCGACGGAAAATCTTACGCTTTTTCCTGCCTGCCTTTTGGTTGGCGTCTTTCACCGGTCATATGCCAATATGTGCTAGCTTTTGTGACAGGATCCGTGGACACCAGTGGTGTCCTAGTACTGCACTTTTTAGACGACTTCTTGGTCCTTGGGTATGGAAAAGCCAGGGTGGGATCGGTGTCGCAGCGCCTTTGCGATGCTCTGCGCAAGGCGGGGGCTGTCATGAGCACTAAGAGTGTCCTAGAACCGGTCCCGGAGATTCAGTGGTTGGGGAAGTGGCTGGTGCTTTCGGGGGACGGTGCGGGGGTTTTCCCAAATGGGCACGGGGGGGGGGGGGGTGCTTTGCTTGGCCTCTGGATTCGGGCTGCGGTGCTGCCCCTTACCCGCAAGCACGCCCGTCGCATCCTAGGCCGTTTTATTTGGAGCCTGCGCCCGGCAGTGGGGTTCGCCCCTTTTTTGAGTGGCTGGTGGGCCCACTGTCAGTGGGGGCCAAATTGGCTTCAGAACTGCTCCTTGTCCTTGGTCCAGAGCCTCCTACACTGCCTCCTGCTTTCCTATATGGCTTGGAGAGCACAGGTCTTGCTTCCCCTTGACATTTGTGTGGGGGGGTTCGTGTATGTGGATGCCGCCTTTGATGTTGACAAATTTAAAGTCGGTGTCTGGGGCCCAGCTTTGGGTGGCCGGGTGTTCCCCTGCTCCCCGGGGGTTCCGACACAGCAGGAGGCCGAGCTCGAGGCCCTGATTCGTGGGGTCCGGCTCTGCATCAGGGTGGGCTGGCCTGTGTGGCGTCTGATAGGGGATAATACCTCAGCTTTAGAGCAGGTCGCTTCCCTTAGGGCCAGTGCGGGCTTGCGACGTCAAAACGGGCACCTGCGCAGGTTGTTTTATTTGATCCAGCGTGTGGAGGGCTCGGTGTATCTGGAATTTGTTTCGGGGGACCTGAACCCGGCTGACAGCCTCTCCAGGATAGACTCGGAGTGGAAGGGGCGGATGCAGGATGCCTGTGCAGGGGCTGCAGACCGCCACGTGGCTTTAAAGTCGTTCCCTGGGGTTCCCTCCCCAGTGTGGGTTTTGGGTTTCCCTAAAGGACGTCGGGGGGCAGCCTGTAACCTGGATGCAGTGGCACTAGGTTCAGCTGACCCACTGTCCACCCTTGAATTAAACGCTGGCCGGGTCGCTGGCCGAATGGAAAATTTACGCGTAAATGCGTAAATTTTACGAAAACGGCCACTTTTTGGGCCATCGCAGTGTATATAGGTGTAAATTCAGTGTAAATTGGTGTAAATTGCTATTTTTGCACCATTTCATGATGGAATTGACCTTCTTTGTCTTGCAAGTTGCGTGTTTTTTGTCATTTTGTTCACATTGTTGCCATTCATACATGGTTGTCGAGGCAAGTTTCCCGCGCGTGGTGAGGTAGGGTAATCTATGCATAGGCGAATGGTTAAGAGCAAAGCTTGGGGGTAGAAGAGGGTTGGTGACAGGGGTGGCCTCCTCCCCAAACTTGGTGGCACAACAACGTTGGTATCAACGGGTGGGGTAGACTAATGGAAAATGCTTGTAAAGAAGAGACGAATAATTGTAGAGTAGAAAAATGTCGGTGGTAGGGGCGGCCTCCTCCCCAGACTTGGGGGCACAACAAGGTTGCTTACAAGAGTGTGCTTCTTTCCCATGCGTTGTTATTGCATTCCCCCCCTCTTTCTTTTGATTAGTCTTGACATGGGTTCTGACATATGGGTGCGGCCGCTTGGCCCCGTTGCGCCCCAAGGTGTCGCTTGGATGCATTTCGCCAACGTTGCAGAGGCCCTCCGCTATCTACGCTCAGCGGACGGAGGGTCTCTGCGCATCCAGCACACCCAAGTCGCGCGGGCGGCCAAAGCCAACGCCACTCGGGACGGGTACGCCTTCACCTTCGAGGAACCATCATCCCTCGTGGTGGCTTCCCCCCCGCGCTCGCACCGCACACCAGCGGCACCCGCGCCCAATTTGTCAACGTTGGGTTTCACGAGCGTCCGGTGTGCTTGCTGCGGTGCAAACATTTGCGGCACCAAGCACACATGCAGCAGGTGCCATCGGGTTGTTGATGAGGCATGCATGCAACTTGTGGAAAGACTGGTACAATGTTTTTCATGTACTTGTCGTGCATGTGGGAACGAGTTGCCATCCCACACTGTTGAATGTCATGCATGTCATTTCCGTGTGCATCCCACTTGCACCACTGATGGTGTTTGTACGTGGTGTGATGCGCGGGAGCCCGCGTCGCCTGACCTTATTCCTAAGCCACGTAAGTTCTCCCATGCATGGCGGTTGACCCGCCCATGGTTGCGGTACGATCCCGTGTGTGTGCTCATGTGGTGCGAGGCGTGCCGTGCCCATCCACAGCTCGGGAGCTCCGTGCCTTTCGTGCAAGGAACTTCCAACTTCAAATTGTACACTGTTAAGGAACACGAGAACTCGGGCACTCACAATGTGTCCGTGGCCTTGTGGCAGTTTGGTGGGCGCGTCACCTCCGTGATTCGTGCTTTGCCAGTGAAACTGCAGGATGGGATCATGGCACTTTTCCGTACCGTGTACAGAGTCGTGCAACGATATGCTCCCCTAACACATCTGGAAGGGGATGCGGACCTCATTCCCCTTACAGGAGGCACCATCGTCCCCAGCTATCACTCCCGCCCCGCAGGTATAGACATTTTGCGCTTCATTGCGGAGCCGTTCCGTGCCGCTCAGGGTGACACTGTTAAAAGTTGTGAGTTTTTTGCAATTGCCTCTGATTCCTGTACCGACCGTGCATCTAAGAAGGAGGAGCTTTTTTACGTGCGGACGATGGTGGATTCAATGATGGTGACCAACTTTTTTTTATGTCAACCCCTCCCCTCCGGCACGGCACAAGGTATTGCCACCGCACTGAAGCGCAGCATGGCTCATGCCGGCCTAGATCTAGAGGTGTGGATCCCCAAGCTCTTTTTCTACTGTGGGGATGGTGCAAGCGTGGTCCAAGGGGAGAAGGGGGGTCTCATCAGAATTCTGGGTGACCTCCAGCAAGACCTCGCGGGGTATGATGTCATTGTGCCGATCCATGTCTCTTGCCACAGGTGCGACCTTGCTTTTAAGGCCGCAATCTCCCCTGAGCATAATTTCCTTGATTTGTTGTCGGAAGCGTTGCAATCGGCTGCTCTTTTTTGGAATAATTCCCCATCAAGGTTGAAAACGCTTCATGGGGTGGCCGAGGCACTTGACACGGCGTGCCTGAAATTGGGGACTTTGCACACGCGTCGTTGGAGTGCATTTGCTCTTGATGCGTTGCGGCGCATGAAGCGCTCCTATGTGATTGTTGTAATTGGTTTGCTGGAAGTTCCACTGAGCCGGGCGGTAAACAAAGAGCCAAGACACGCATTGTTGTATGCTTTGACGAATGAGGTCTTTTTGTGTGCTCTTTTCTTTATGTTGGATGTGGTTCATGCCTGGGCTTTGATGTCGGAGGCATTCCAAATTACTCAGCGATGTGCTGCGCTGGCGGACCACAGTGTTGAGGCCTGTGTTGCTGAGCTGGACAGAGTTGCCAATTGGGAGGGCCGAGAGTGGAAGCAATTCAACACTGCGTTGGTCCTTCACCCCGGTTCTAACACCAGGTTCTATGGTGTCCCCCTGCACAACTCCGAGGGTCGGGCTGAATTTGAGTCAGAAGCAAGCGATTTTTTGGCAAAGGCACGCACGGAGTTGCAAACTCGCTTTTCTAACACACACCCAGTGGCAAAGGCAACCGGTTTCCTGGATTTTTTCCGCTGGCCGTGGCACGACGCTGCAGCATTGGCAGCTCATGCTAACGAGTGTCTCGCTATGATCCGTGACCATTTTCAGCCTGCCCTGCCCCCCTTGCCTCAGGCTGTTGAGCAGTTTGTCCAAATCAAGCTGAAATTGCTTGCTGAAATGCGTGCCGGGAGTTATAAAAAAAACAAACATGGATGTCCAGATGACAATGAGAAACAAACAGCACCCATGCAAAGTTGTGAAAAAATAAACAGCGGTGGACATATGAGAATCAGGAATAAACAGCACCAATGCAGAGTTGTAAAAAAATAACACCAGTTAACAATCGGAAATAACCAACACCCATCCAGAGTTGTAAAAATTTAAAAAGTGAAGACCAAATCACCATAAGGAATAAACAGCACCCATCCAGAGTTGTGAAAAAAATAAGCAGTGATGTTCATGTGACGATGCGGAATAAACAGCACACGTCCAGAGTTGTAAAAAAACAGCATTCAAGCAGAGTGGTGTTAGTGGTGTCTAGGTCATATGCATGAATGACTAATTGTGTCTTATGAAGCATTTGGGGAATGGTTAGGAAGAAGGAAGCATGAAACAAGTAAAAAGGTACAATTTTTTTTGGATTTCTCTCAAAAAAAGGTGGAATTTACAACAAAATTTACAACAATTTACAGTCTACTGGCCGCTGGCCGAAAAGCCTTGGGCCAGTGTTTATTTTAAGGGTGCCACTGTCCTGATTTTTTGGGGACAGGGCCATAAGAGGTGCTGTGATTGTGCCTGTGAGGGAATGAACAAAAATAAGCAGCGAGGAGCCACAATATGCCTGAATTGTGTTTCGCTTTGTTTGTAAAACGACGGTTAGCTTTGCTACCTGGGGTTTTATACGTCTGTCTTATTTGTTCCAGATTGTTTTTGAAATTTTGCCTGGGGAAGCCCGCCCACCCGCCCGGAATGACAGGAGGCCCGTCCACCGACCCAATGAACAGCATGTGTATCTACGGCCTCATAGCGCTATTGTGGTGTATGGTACAGCAGCGAGGAGCCACAATATGCCTGAATTGTGTTTTGGTTTGTTGGTAAAACACCAAACGACAGCCAAGAAGTGCCTTCCCAAAAGCCATCGTCCACAATGTAGTTAATGCTCGACAAGAAGGCTCAACAGTCACAGTTCCACACACACTATCACCACTTAAAGACAGTGAGCAAGAACAACTCATGTTTCAGTTCATGTGGGAGTATATGGACTACATTCTCCAAAACGAGACCACGCTCTCCTTTGGAGCAAATGAAGCCATTCGATGGTCTCCCATTGGCGACATGGATGATGGTTCCATACATGCCCAATTTCCCCTAGATGAGGCTCTGGAGCCAAACTTTCTTATCATGTTTCACTTCAATGAACTGTCTTAGCTGTCAACACAATTTCATTCAGTCACACGTTACCTGTCTCGAGACAGAATTGATGCAATTATCCTGAGGGATACGGATAAGCCCCTATTCCCAATGACTGGTTCGCAGATAGAGGGACTAGTTTCATGGAAGTGCAGAGAGATCTGTAACCTCAACAGGCCACTCATCACCACCGAGGATGCCCATCTGCATGCATATGTCGCGATTTCTGATAGTATCTCTCGCACAGAGGGCCTAGCACCTCGCTTTTATGCCATGAAATTGTTTGTTGAAGGTATGAGTGCTCAGCAGCGGCCACTTGAATTGCCGGACTCGCCCGATGGCCTGCATGTTGTGCTTGTAGAGGACAAAGCCATACCCAGCTTGTTCACTTGTCTGCACATGCGAGACATTCCATCTATTGGGGTGGGTGTTGCCTTTCAGGCCTAGTTTCAGCTTGATTCCCGCTTGAGACTTTTGCATCTGTGTGGCTCTTTCTTTCATTTGATGGTCCATAGAGATCATGTACATCAGGTGCCTCCATTTTGGGTCGTTGATGATGGCCCTGTGTAATTCTTGGATCGTCTTCCCCAGGAGCTTCGGAGCTGGAAGTGTGATATCTCCTGGGGTCCAACTCAGCCTGAAAAGCCCACTAAGGGGCTTATCTTTTGTGCGGAATGCCTCCTGAAGGTCGTCTTCCTCTATCCACACCGGGACGTCATAGATAACCATTGTGTCATGCTGAGCTTGATTTGGAGGCTAAAGTAAGCCTGAGGAGCGTAAGGAGGTAGTGCTTTGTGTGTCTTATGCATCTGACAAGTCCGAAATCCTTGTGGTAATGCGTTCATCTTTAAAGGGGATGCCCGGCGCATCCATGTCAAACGTGAGGCTTTCAAACCACATCATGGCTGATTCTGTAGATTTGAATCCTAACCTGAGCTTGAATGTTATTTCAGGTTGCAGAGCAAGTCCTGAGCCGGAGAGGTTTGACTAACCGAGAGACATAAAAACCCCGATGCCACAGAAATGGGGATATAGTGTCTTTATGAGAGGCCTTTGGGTGTAACTGCATGACAAGGGGGCCTTCTTCAAATACTGAACCATCAAACTCTGATGTTTGCATAAGCCCGAAATACGGGGAACCTTTATAGGCTTTCAAAACCATATCAATTTCATTGGCTGGGAAGACATGCCAAATTATCTTGCAGCCTCAGATTATTTTGCTTTTGGTTGCCATCATTTTGTTGCCTTCCTTGCCAATTCCATCAGACAGGCAAGGGATCTCAACCTGAACAACCTTAAGTTGTGACCAGGTGCATCCTATGGCATTCAACCCTCAACCTAGTGTAGGTCACCCCTTTTATGTAGCGCTAAAGTTTCTCACGTTCATCATGAATGGGTCTTTTACCCGTGCCCAGAGAGGGTCCAAAAATGTGCCCAAATATAAGGTCTTCGGCAGCTTGCTAAAGTCCCACGACATCCAAATTGCGGGTATACAAGAGCATCATATTGCATGAGACTTGGATCAGACCAGGCTATCCAAGTATTTTGACTGGTTGGGTTATCATAGCATGTTCGATTTCAATCTCCAGGGGAGGGGGGGGTTACCGGCGTCATTTGGTAGTATGCTTGGAACTGTGTTGATGCATTCTCTCTCAATTGCCGCAGCATGATCGACACATCAGTCAACATTGACGGGCAGTGTCTGCATGTCCTTTCGGCTCAATCTCACCATGAGCATGACGTGCGCCGTGCGCATTGGCTCAAACCGAATTCCTTTGTAACCCATCTCAAGGACCATGTACTCATGATCGCAGTTCACAACTCACTCATCGCCCCGGCTAGGGACTGCAACAACCCTTCCATTGAAAAGAAAAGCCAAATTTTGGCGGCCCGTGATACGGAAGTCGCTGTGGTTGACCGGATGAAACTTGTAGATGCCTGGACTGAGGTACACACCAGTCCCCCCAATCAAAAGCATTTCTCCTCGAAAGGTTTTGCCTATGCGTATGCCTTTCACGACTCTGCACCTGAACAGGATAGGTTGTTGCGTCGAAAGGATCGCATACCTGTTTCACAATCACTGAGGAGACACTTATCTAAGGTGTTTGCCACTTATTTGTCCAAATTCGACCACAAAGCTGTGGTGGTGGCCTGTGAGCCGCTAGTCTTTCATGCTGTGTGCCCGCACACACACTGTGGGGCCTCCACCCTCGATGATGAAGGGTTAGTCGAGTCTGGGTACCAACAGTTGTCTTCGCTGCAGCACCGACCTACGGATAACTGGGAGCAAGTACACACAATTTTCCGAGAGGCAACCAGAGCACACAAGGAAGAGGACAAGGCTATGGAAGCCCCACAAATACTACCACATCTGCTCTCCTCCGACGCGACGAATGTCCCACCGCAGGCATGGAATTTCCTGGCTACCCAAGGCATTATGCCTGACACTCATGCGCAAGTGTCGCAAAAATCAACAGCAATATGCAAACATCACAACCATCACAACCAAATTTACATCCCATCAGAGTATTCGGAGAACAAAACAGTGATGGCAAACAACAAGCATAAATACACACTCAAAGCATATTTGCGGAGAATATACGGTGACGAATAGCACCTATGGCATGCACAAAAATGGTTCCCATGATTTTGCCATGGAAGGATCATAAAAGGGGACACAAGAATGATCAAAAGGGTCCATTTTTGCAAACATTTTGTTGAAAAATTTGGGGGAAAACAAATATTGCAGCTAAATATGCAAAGAGCTAGTCACTGATCAAATGACCTTACACCACATTTTAGGCTTGGGCTTACTCAGCATTAGTAGCGTTGCACGAATTGCATGAGTCTGATAAGGTAGGCATGCTCCTTCTTGAAAAATTAAAAGGAGTTCGGGCTGAAGATCCCACCTCCGATTGCTCTCAGAAACATAGATCCGCTCAGATCAATAAACTCGTGCACGTTTGCAAGCCAGAAAGCGTCCAAGTTGGATGGAAACTAAGACACGCAATGGTCTTTTTGAACCCATTGCTATTGCCTGTGCTCTTGACGAACATTGGGCCTCAGTAACAGTGCTTTGCCACGGTCGAAGAGTGTCATAAGTTTTTATCCAATTTACCATTGAAGTCCAATTTTTCCATCATCTTAGGCGGCCCAACTGGGGGTGGTAAAAAACACCCCTTTGGCCCCCTTTCTTTTGGGTTTGCAGAAGCCCTTTTCTGTAGCAATGTTGCACCCACTGTGATTGGGGAGGGTCGCAAACACCGTGTTCCGGAGGTGTTTGAGCCGGGCACTGTCAGAATTCTGACAGTGCCTTTGCCTTTCAGAGAGTACGCTTCATGGAAGGGTGATCGGTCACATGGCTACAAAGTACTGGGGCTGAACAATGCAAATTGTGGTGGTTTACATTGTCCAGTGATGTGTGCCTGCCTTGGGCACTGTAGCGAATGCAGGCAGGCATAACTGGACAATGCAAACCACCACGTTTTGCACCATTCAGCCCCAGTCATCTGACCGATTACCCTTCCATGAAGCGTACCCTGTAAAAGGCAAAGGCACTGTCAGAATTCTGACAGTGCCCAAGTCGACCACCTGCAGTACATTGTGTCTGCCAGTCACCCCTATTACAGTGGCTGCATTAGCGACACATCTTTGTACATTTTTTTCCATGCTAGGTGTTTTCCATGACATGTGTGGCATGTTATGTGTGGCACGTTGTGTGTTCCATATGGTGTGTTCCATGTGTTGTATTGCATATTGTGTGTTACATGCTGTGTGTTGTGTGTTGTGTGGTGTGCATAGTGTAAATGCGTCATTCTGTTTATGGTCTCCGACTGTGTGTTGCAGAACCATCTGGGGGTAGCCCGAAAACCCTGACAGCAACCATGACGACAAAAATTCTGACAGCAATCATGCATGGCGTGGTGGAAACCCATGTTTGTGGGCAGCGCATATTTGGAATGCAATGCAAACCCCCTCACGGGCTACATTTTGGGAGCTTTTGGCCCATTTGTTGGCAGGCAAAAAATATGCCAAAACGGAAGTTTGAGGCGATTTTGACACCCAAATGGCACGGAACAGCCAGTTGCAGGCACACTAAAAGAGCGCAGGTCTGTGTACCAGTGTTTGTAGAAGGGTGGCAAAGGGGGCAGTCACATAACCAGGGTCCCAAGGACGATTGTAAATAGGATGGGGAAAAATACTGTCAAACAGCAACATCCGGACCGCTGTTTTTCTGCGAACCCTTGTCCCGTGACCTAACCGCCACAGGGTGCGGGTAGAGAATGCATGTTGGACACTATGCATGAAAGGGACGGGCCGGAGAAACGCATGTGCGCGTATGCAGATTCTTATACGTGCGGACAGCAATGCACAATACCACAAACAGTTTGGGTAGAAGCAACACAATGTGTCACTGTCAGAATTGTGACAGCGTTCCTTGCGAATAGCACGGCTAAGGAGTGGATGTTCCCAGCTGTGCCTTCCGCAGTTGTATTCGCTGTCAGAATTCTGACAGTGACACCTTGTGTTGCTTCAACCCAAGCTGTTGGTAGTAATGTGCAGTGCCGTCCTAGCTATGTGAATCTGCATACGACAAGGATTGCCACAAATCCGTTGCTCCGGCCCGTGCCTTTCATGCATAGTGTCCAAAGTGCCTCCTCTACCCGCACCCTTTTTATCCTGTGGCGGTTAGGTCCTGGAACAAGGGTTTGCAGAAAAACATCTCTCAGAATTTTGCTGTTTGACAGCGTTTTTTCAAGTCCTCCCCCATCAGAATTAAAACTGTCCCTCGGACCCTAGTTACGTGACTGCGCCGTTGCCACCCCTCTGCAAACACTGGTACACACACGTAGCCAATGCTGCGCCTTTTTCAGTGTGCCTGCAACTGGCTGTTCCATGCAATTTGGGTGTCAACATTGCCCCAAACAGTCGTTTTTTCATATTTTTTTTGCCGGACAATAAATGGGCCAAAAGATGCCAAAATGTAGCCTCACATGTACCACCGGTGCCCAGCACAGAACATTGAAAGAGAGACCAATATTGTCCGGTTACCGGTGGCAATTTTAGGAAATCTGTACCGACGTGCATGCGATATGCTTCGGTCCGTCGCTTGGAAGTTTTCGAAAACCCTTGGAAAGATGCTCGGAAGTTTTGGCAGCCAGATCGGCCCCCCAAAACGCAACCGATATCGGTAGGAATGTTCCATGGGCTTCCCAGCCGACCGTGCCGGGGGAGCTCGGAAGAAATTTTTTAGCCTGAACGTAGTGGAACTTTGGTTGCGTGCTTGGTGCCTACCTTGCCTGCAAGATGCCATGGAGAACAGTACGTTGAAGCTAATGTTTGTCTACCCTTTGTTTGCTTTGCCTACAAAATTGCATGGAGAACACTGTGCTCAAGCTTATGACTGCTTCCCCTTTGAGCTCCTTTGTGAATTTGCACTTTTGGTTTCGACATGTGCAATTGCAGTTTGATCCTTGGTGCCTGCTTTGCCTACAAACTTGCATGGAGAACACTGTACTCAAGCTTATGACTGTTTGCCCTTTGTGTCTTGTGAAGCTTTGTGCCTGCTTTTGTGGTTTTCTTTTTGCGTGTGTGTCGCTTTTTCACCTTGGCCCCTTTGAGTAGACTCACTATTGTATTCCCTTCTTGTGCCCAGAACATTTTTGTCACCTGCAATAGACATGTCTGGTAGTCAGCCAATGACAAGTGCACACTTTGTGGATCTCAACTCATGTCACTCAACCCTCTAATCACCTGTGTGCACTGGAAGGACACGCATGCGTGTCAGTACATCCCCTGGGATTCCAATGTGCCCAGGCACATCCGAGTGGCATAGGTCAAAGGTGAATTCATTCGCTATATCAGGATCTCCAGCCACTCACATCTGTACCAGGTATGTTGTAGCAGACTGGTCTCAGCGTTGTGCTGGCTTAACTACCCGTGGGAGGTAATCCAGTGTAAACACATCCCGTGGGGTGAAAGAAACAGGTTCAGGACGCTGAGACGTGATGTTGTGCCCTCTGAGGTGGCAAATGGACCTATGTCGTTGTCCCAATCTGAAATGATGAGTTCCAGGCATAATGGTGTGATGGGAGGTGGGCGGGAACCTTTTGGACAGGTGCATGGATTTTGCCCCCCCCCCCCCCCCCAATATCAGACTTGTGCTCCGCCCCCTACATCAGACTAGGGGGGCGGAACCCATGAGGGAAACCGGGCACCCACAGCCCATAGTGAACCCCCACGGTCTTGTGAAGGGAGGTTTAGGGTAACAGGCATACCCTGCTCCTGCCCATGCTCTTGCCCATACCCATGCCCCTGCCCCTGCCCCAGCAGCCGCCTCTGCAGGTATGTGTCGGGAACAAGGGCCACGCGGTGGGGCCATCCGCCCGCCTTTCGCTCCCTCTAGGGCAGGGCCAGGGCCAGGGGCAACCAGGGCTAGGGGCCCGTCCTCGTGTGGAATTAAGTAAATTGGGTAAGTAGTTACTACCAGGGCCGTGGGCCCGTCCTCCCGTTGGCAGTTTCCGGTGTAATTACCGTGCCAATCCTAATTATTTGTGGAAATAATTAATTCCCGGTCCAAGGTGTTGTTTTGCCGCAAAAAAAGACGCAAAAAATATTAATTTTTGGCTTTGTGCCCTTCCCAAAAATGGGTTCCGCAAAAAAAATCACAATTTTTTTTTTGCCCCTGCCCCCCTTTGCAGAAATAGCACAATTGCGGGACGGATGCTGTGTTTGCCCCACTGCTTGTTGCCCCACCCCCCCCAACTTTCCGTTTCTCAGACCCCATTCTGCTCCTTGCTGTGCTGTCAGAGAATGTATTATGAAGCAGGGTAACCACACAGGTATTGTGTGAGCACGTTGGACATGTTTGAATTTGGATATTGGTGTGCCCCAAAGCAGATAAAGGGGCTAGTTCTCGCAGACCCGGATACCTCAATTTTGATGTTGCTGTGCCCCAAAGCAGATAATGGGGCTAGTTCTGTGCAGCTGGGGTCCATCGTTATTTGATTTTGGTTGTTGAGAGGTAAAAAGGAGGAAACCCGTGGGCCGAGGGTTTCTCCTGGGGGGAAGACAGGCCCACTCGCCCAAACCAAGGTAAACAAAACACCACCACATTGGTGGCTCGTCAGGTTGTGCGCGCGTAGGTGGTGTTAGAACCCCTTGGGTTTTGGACCACCCCGGGGTCCTAACCAAGGGTCTTGTCCCCCAGGCGGGTTCGCTCACACCGTGCGGTAACCACACCTTGTTGCTTGCTTTACAAGAATAAACAACTGCCACTCGCTCAGTGTCAGTTCCTAATAGTATTAAGACTAGGCCGCTGCTTGCTCACAACAGAGGCTCAGGGGCAAAGTTTTCCCTTTCCCCAGCTTTTCACCAGCTTTCACCGCAACTTTGTTTTGTGGAATTTTACCACACCATCACAGAATTAGAAGGCTCCAAAGTGAGCTCGACTATCCGCCCCCCTACAGGGGCCCACTGTTTCAGATTTTCACAACTAGGGGCTCTATGTAAAGCCCCAACCACCAGCTTTCACCACAGCTCTGTTTTGTGGAATTTTACCACACCATCACAGAATTAGAAGGCTCCAAAGTGAGCTCGACTATCCGCCCCCCTATAGGGGCCCACTGTTTCAGTTTTTTTACAACTAGGGGCTCTATGTAAAGCCCCAACCACCAGCTTTCACCACAACTTTGTTTTGTGGAATTTTACCACACCCTCACAGAGTTAGAAGGCTCCAAAGTGAGCTCGACTATCCGCCCCCCCCCCCTACAGGGGCCCACTGTTTCAGGCTTTTACAACTAGGGGCTCTATGTAAAGCCCCAACCACCAGCTTTCACCACAACTTTGTTTTGTGGAATTTTACCAGACCATCACAGAATTAGAAGGCTCCAAAGTGAGCTCGACTATCCGCCCCCCCCTACAGGGGCCCACTGTTTCAGATTTTCACAACTAGGGGCTCTATGTAAAGCCCCAATCAGCAGCTTTCACCACAACTTTGTTTTGTGGAATTTTACCACACCCTCACAGATTTAGAAGCCTCTAAAGTGAGCTCGACTATCCGCCCCCCTACAGGGGCCCACTGTTTCAGATTTTTACAACTAGGGGCTCTATGTAAAGCCCCAACCACCAGCTTTCACCACAACTTTGTTTTGTGGAATTTTACCACACCATCACAGATTTAGAAGGCTCCAAAGTGAGCTCGACTATCCGCCCCCCTACAGGGGCCCACTGTTTCAGATTTTCACAACTAGGGGCTCTATGTAAAGCCCCAACCACCAGCTTTCACCACAACTTTGTTTTGTGGAATTTTACCACACCCTCACACATTTAGAAGGCTCCAAAGTGAGCTCGACTATCCGCCCCCCTATAGGGGCCCACTGTTTCAGATTTTTACAACTAGGGGCTCTATATAAAGCCCCAACCACCAGCTTTCACCACAACTTTGTTTTGTGGAATTTTACCCCACCATCACAGAATTAGAAGGCTCCAAAGTGAGCTCGACTATCCGCCCCCCTACAGGGGCCCACTGTTTCAGATTTTTACAACTAGGGGCTCTATGTAAAGCCCCAACCACCAGCTTTCACCACAACTTTGTTTTGTGGAATTTTACGACACCATCACATAATTAGAAGGCTCCAAAGTGAGCTCGACTATCCGCCCCCTTACAGGGGCCCACTGTTTCAGATTTTTACAACTAGGGGCTCTATGTAAAGCCCCAACCACCAGCTTTCACCACAACTCTGTTTTGTGGAATTTTACCACACCATCACATAATTAGAAGGCTCCAAAGTGAGCTCGACTATCCTCCCCCCTATAGGGGCCCACTGTGTCAGATTTTTACAACTAGGGGCTCTATGTAAAGCCCCAACCACCAGCTTTCACCACAACTCTGTTTTGTGGAATTTTACCACACCATCACATAATTAGAAGGCTCCAAAGTGAGCTCGACTATCCTCCCCCCTATAGGGGCCCACTGTTTCACATTTTTACAACTAGGGGCTCTATGTAAATCCCCAATCACCAGCTTTCACCACAACTTTGTTTTGTGGAATTTTACCACACCATCACCTAATTAGAAGGCTCCAAAGTGAGCTCGACTATCCGCCCCCCCCTATAGGGGCCCACTGTTTCAGATTTTCACAACTAGGGGCTCTATGTAAAGCCCCAACCACCAGCTTTCACCACAACTTTGTTTTGTGGAATTTTACCACACCATCACAGAATTAGAAGGCTCCAAAGTGAGCTCGACTATCCTCCCCCCTATAGGGGCCCACTGTTTCAGATTTTTACAACTAGGGGCTCTATGTAAAGCCCCAACCACCAGCTTTCACCACAACTCTGTTTTGTGGAATTTTACCACACCATCACAGATTTAGAAGGGTCCAAAGTGAGCTCGACTATCCGCCCCCCTACAGGGGCCCACTGTTTCAGATTTTCACAACTAGGGGCTCTATGTAAAGCCCCAACCCACCAGCTTTCACCACAACTTTGTTTTGTGGAACTTTACCACACCATCACAGAATTAGAAGGCTCCAAAGTGAGCTCGACTATCCGCCCCCCTATAGGGGCCCACTGTTTCAGGTTTTCACAACTAGGGGCTCTATGTAAAGCCCCAACCACCAGCTTTCACCACAACCTTGTTTTGTGGAATTTTACCACACCATCACACATTTAGAAGGCTCCAAAGTAAGCTCGACTATCCGCCCCCCTATAGGGGCCCACTGTGTCAGATTTTTACAACTAGGGGCTCTATGTAAAGCCCCAACCACCAGCTTTCACCACAACCTTGTTTTGTGGAATTTTACCACACCATCACAGATTTAGAAGGCTCCAAAGTAAGCTCGACTATCCGCCCCCCTACAGGGGCCCACTGTTTCAGATTTTGACAACTAGGGGCCCTATGTAAAGCCCCAACCACCAGCTTTCATCAGAACCTTGTTTTGTGGAATTTTACCACACCATCACAGAATTAGAAGGCTCCAAAGTGAGCTCGACTATCCGCCCCCCCCTACAGGGGCCCACTGTTTCAGATTTTCACAACCAGGGGCTCTCTCCTAACGCTCTGCCAACCCTCTCCCACCCTCTCCCAAACCCTCTCCCACCCCCTCCCAACCCTTTCCCACCCCCTCCCAACCCTCTCCCACTCTCTCCCACCCTCTCCCAACCCTCTCCCACCCTCACCCAACCCTCTCCCACCCTCTCCCAACCCTCTCCCACCCTCTCCCAACCCTCTCCCACCCCCTCTCAACCCTCTCCCACTCTCTCCCACCCTCTCCCAACCCTCTCCCGCCCTCTTCCAACCCTCTCTCAACCGTCTCCCAACCCTCTCCCACCCCCTCTCAACCCTCTCCCACTCTCTCCCACCCTCTCCCACTCTCTCCCACCCTCTCCCAACCCTCTCCCACCCTCACCCAACCCTCTCCCACCCTCTCCCAACCCTCTCCCACCCTCTCCCAACCCTCTCCCACCCCCTCTCAACCCTCTCCCACTCTCTCCCACCCTCTCCCAACCCTCTCCCGCCCTCTTCCAACCCTCTCTCAACCGTCTCCCAACCCTCTCCCACCCCCTCTCAACCCTCTCCCACTCTCTCCCACCCTCTCCCAACCCTCTCCCACCCTCTCCCAACCCTCTCCCAACCCCCTCCCACCCTCTTCCAACCCTCTCTCAACCCTCTCCCAACCCTCTTCCACCCTCTCCCAACCCTCTCCCACCCTCTCCCAACCCTCTCCCACCCTCTCCCAACCCTCTCCCACCCTCTCCCAACCCTCTCCTAGCCTCTCCCAACCCTCTCCCAACCCCCTCCCACCCTCTTCCAACCCTCTCTCAACCGTCTCCCAACCCTCTCCCACCCTCTCCCAACCCTCTCCCACTCTCTCCCAACCCTCTCCCAACCCTCCCCCACTCTCTCCCACCCTCTCCCAACCCTCTCTCACCCTCTCCCAACCCTCTCCCACCCTCTCCCAACCCTCTCCCACCCTCTCCCAACCCTCTCCCACCCTCTCCCAACCCTCTCCCACCCTCTCCCAACCCTCTCCCACCCTCTCCCAACCCTCTCCCAACCGTCTCCCACCCTCTCCCAACCCTCTCTCAACTGTCTCCCAACCCTCTCCCACCCTCTCCCAACCCTCTCCCACTCTCTCCCAACCCTCTCCCAACCCTGCCCCACCCTCCCCCACCCTCTAACAATGGGGCAGGGTGTCTAATCTCAGTGGATTCCGGTAGCAGTAGAGGTGTTAAGTGAACCGTCATGCTTGCCTTTTTGTGTGTTTCTTTGCTGAGGTGTGGGATTTGGGAACCAAGAACGGTGTAGTTCATTGTACAAAAAACCGATGGAAAAACGCCTGGAAGTTTTTGAAATCCCCCGGAAAGATGCTCGGAAGTTTTGGCAGCCAGATCGGCCCCCCAAAACGCAACCGATATCGGTAGGAATGTTCCATGGGCTTCCCAGCCGACCGTGCCGGGGGAGCTCGGAAGAAATTTTGGCTGGGACTTCTGAGATCAACCCTGCAATATGAGTCCCATTTGCTGAGCATGAATGCTGAGCATCCCCAAATATCCTGAGCAATATGCTCAGCATTTTCCTGCCATTTTTTACCTTCTATGCTGTGCGTCCCAGCACCATGTGTGTGAGGGGGTTTGCGTTACATCTCAAAGGCGCGCTGCCCACAAACATGGGTTTCCACCACTCCATTTTCACTGTCAGAATTCTGACAATGCCCTTTTGGACGCACCCCCAGTTGGGCCGCCTAAGATCATGGCCTATGCACTGTACAGACCACTCTTTGCGGGCCTAGTGCAGGACGCACTGGATAGGTTACACAGTACAGCCTCACCAGGGCCTGATGGCATCGGAGCAGAATTCTACATTTCCATCCATCTTTCATGCCCTCGATGCATAGTATTTGTGAGCACGCCTTTGCAGTTGGGAAGCTCCCGGTGGGCTGGGAGACTGGTAACACATCATGATTCCCAAGGCAGCTGGGCTGGCCTCTATGTCTAAGCTACGCCCCATGGCGTTACAAGATGTCAAAAAAGAAATGGCTCATGACAGGTACTTCCTTACAAATTTAGCCGATGACTCATTAGCTTGCAGAAAAGCACGTAGGATGCATCAAAGGCAGGCGCATGATTAATCATATATGGAAATTGTGGAAACGGAGTTTTTGAATCTGTGAAGCGCGGCCTGCTAGTCAGCTTTGATTTTAGCACTGCCTTTCCAACACTCCCACGCGCTTTTGTTGAAGCGGTGCTTCAAATCATACAAATACCACCCTTTCGGGTACGATTTATATTAGCCAGCCTTTTGGCTCCAAAGCATTTTTGTGTCGGTAAAGGGGTGGTAATGGAGGTGCTTTTCACCCCAGTTCTGGTTTCCTTTTGTGCCTCCTTCGTTTTCTTCAATTTCAAAACCCCCTCGTCTGCCTTCCTCTACATGTACATGGACGATTTGTGCATCATTATCGCAAGCAAGTTTTGTGAGACGCTCCGCTCAGTCATGAGATGCATGACAGTTTTTGGGCGTTTCTCGGGACTACAGGTCAATCTAGGAAAGAGTGCGGTTGTTACAAAAGGCAGTCTTCAGCAATCTGATCTTCAGGCCATCAATGTTTCCGAGGTTCCCATGAAACTGTTCGTCAGATACTTGAGGGTTCTCATAGGGACATGTCACTGTTGCCCAAGCCGTCTCCAAAGCTCTGGGGGAAGCTCAACAAAGGGCCTCCCTAATGCATCCTTTTCACTGCCTCTGACTGAGCGTATGCAATTGCAAAAATTTGGGTCTTACATGTCCTTTTTTTGACACCTAGGGGTTAGCGAGCCTCGGAACAAGAAGAAAGGTCGCTAAAAACCATTTTTAACCTCCAATAACTAGATGACCCCCCCCCCCTCACTCTTGTGTTTAGACATCGGGCCGGGAGGTATGGAGTAGTCTATCGTCCACGTGCGGCCCCATATCTCTAGCTTGGTCCAATTCCTTATCCCACTATGGGTTTCGTGGCCCAGTCTTTAATTGGCTTTTCACAGGCACAACGCTATATCATAGATGGGGTCGTGCATGATGCCCCATTAGGACCACTCCCACTCTGGCATAGCGCAATTTTTCGTAATGCAGACAATGTGACTTATTATTGCCCTCGGTTAATTACGAAAGGCTTTCTTGTAGTCTCCAACCTATTTGGGCGTGGCGTACAACGTGGCTTGCCACAAGGATTCACGGCATTAGGTTTACAATGGTCTACAAGGGCCGCGGTGAATCGTTCGATGGTGGGGTTTACACTAGTCCACAGCGGCCATGGTGAATCCTGAGGGGTTGTAGACCCCTCCAATATTCACCGCATGAGGTTTACACTAGTGTGCAAGGGCTGCAGTGAATAATTTCGGGGTCTACACCCCCCAAGGGTTCACTGCAGGCCCTATAGACTAGTGTAAACTTCATGCGATGAATACTCGAGGGGTCTACATCCCCCAAGGATTTGCCAGAGCCGGAATACACTAGTGTAAACCTCATGTGGTGAATACTTGAGGGGTCTACAACCCCGAAGGATTCATTGCAGCCCTTGTAGACCAGTGTAAACCTCATGTGGTGAATCCTTGCAAGGTCTACACCCACCAAGGATTTAGCGCAGCCCGTGTAGACCAATGTAAACCTCATGCGGTGACTACTTAAGGGGTCTACGCCCTCCAAGCATTCACGGCAGCCTTTTTACACTAGTGTAAAGCTCGTGCGGTGAATCCGTGAGGGGTCTACACCCCCCAAGGATCCACCGCAGCCCTTGTAGACCGGTGTAAACCTCATGCGGTGAATACTTGAGGGGTCTACACTACGCCACGATTCACCGCAGCCCTTGTAGACTAGTGTAAGCCTCATGCGGTGAATACTTGAGGGGCCTACACGACAACAGGATTCACCGCAGCCCTTGTAGACTAATGTTTGCCCCCCGCAGCCTTTGTATAAACCTCATGCGGTGAATACTTGAGGGGTCTACACCCCCAAGGATGCACCGCAGCCTTTGTAGCCTACTGTAAACCTCATGCGGTGAATACGTGAGGGGTCTACACCCTCCAAGGATTCACCGCAACCCCCCTAGACTACTGTAAATATCATGCGGTGAATACTTGAGGGGTCTACACCCCCCAAGAATATACCGCAGCCCCTGTACACTAATGTAAACCTCATGTGGTGAATACTTTAGAGGTGGACACCCCCCAAGGATTCACAGCAGCCCTTGTACCCTAGTGCAGACCTCATGCAGTGCGTCCTTCAGTGGTCTACACCCCCCAACGATTCATCACAACCCGTGTAAACTAGTGTAACCCTCGTGCGGTGAATGCTTGAGGGGTCTACACCCCGCAAGGATTCACCGCAGCCCTTGTAGACTAATGTAAACCTCATGCCGTGAATACTGGAGGGGTCTACACCCCCGAAGGATTCACCGCAGCCCTTTTACACTAGTGTAAAGCTCATGCGGTGAATACCGGAGGGATCTAGACCCTCCAAGGATTCACTGTAGCCCTTGTAGATGAGTTTGAACCTCAGGGGCTGAATACTTGAGCGCTCTACACCCCGCAAGGATTCACCGCAGCCCTTTTAGACTAATGTAAAGCTCATGCGGTGAATACTCTTAGGGGTCTACACCCCCCATGGATTCACCATAGCCCTTGTAGAATAGTTCAAAGCTGATGCGGTGAATACTTGAGAGGTCTACACCCTCCAAGGATTCACCACAGCCCTTTTACACCACTGCAAAGCTCATGCGGTGAATCTTTGAGTGGTCTACACCCTCCCGGGTTTCACTGCAGCCCGTGTAGAATCTCTGTAAAACTCATGAGCTGAATACTTGAGGGGTCCACACCATCCAAGGATTCACCGCAGCCTTTGCTGACTAGTAGCTTATGTGGTGACTTGTTGACGGGTCTACACCATCCAAGGATTCACCGCAGCCCTCGTAGACCAGTGTAAGCCTCATGCGGTGAATACTTGAGGGGTCTACACCATCCAAGGATTCACCGCAGCCTTTGTAGACTAGTGTAAACCTCATGCGGTGAACACTTGAGGGCTCTACACCCTCAAAGGATTCACCGCAGCTCTTGTAAACTCGTGTAAACCTCATGCGGTGAGCACTTGAGGGGTCTACGCTACGCCAAGATTCACCGCAGCCTCTGAAGATTAGTGTAAGCCTCATGCGGTGAATCTTTGAGGGGTCTACACCATCCAAGGATTCACCGCAGCCTTTGTAGACTAGTGTAAGCCTCATGCGGTGAATACTTGAGGGGTCCACACCATCCAAGGATTCATTGCAGCCTTTGTAGACTAGTAGCTTATGTGGTGACTTGTTGAGGGGTCTACACCCTCCAAGGATTCACCGCAACCCTCGTAGACCACTGTAAGCCTCATGCAATGAATACTTGAGGGGCCTACACCATCCAAGGATTCTCCGCAGCCCTTATAGACTAGTGTAAGCCTCATGCGGTGAATATTTGAGGGTTATCCACCATCCAAGGATTTACCGCAGCCCTTCTACACCATCCAAGGATTCACTACCGCCTTTGTAGACTGGTGTAAGCATCATGCGCTGAATACTTGAGGAGTCTACAACCCCCAAGGATTCCCCGCAGCCCTTGTCGACCAGTGTAAACCTCATGCGCTTAATCCTTGAGGAGTGTATACCCCCCAATGCTTCAATGCAGTCCCTCTAGACTAGTTTACCTCATCCGGTAAATACTTCACGGTCTACACCCTCCAAGGATGCACAGCAACCCTTGTAGAGTAATGTAAACCTCATGCGGTGCATACCGGAGGGGTCTACAGCCCCCAAGGATTCACGACAGCCCTTGCAGACTGCTGCAAACCTTATGCGGTGAATCCTTGAGGGGTCTACACCCCCCAAGGATTCACCGCAAGCCCTTCTAGACTAGTGTAAGACTCATGCGGTGCATCATTGAGGGGTCTACACCCCCCAAGGATTCACGGCAGCCCTTGTAGACCAGTTTAGGCCTCATGCGGTGAGTACTTGAGGGGTCTACCCCTCCAAGGATTCACCGCACCCTCTGTACACTAATATAAACCTCATGCGGTGAATGCTTGAGGGGTCTACACCCCCCAACGATTCACCGCCCCCCGTGTAGACTAGTGTGAATTTCATGTGGTGAATACTTGAGGGGTCTACCCTCCCCCCCAAGGAATCTCCAGAGCCCTTGTACACCAGTGTAAACCTCATGCGGTGAATAATTTAGGGCTCTACGTCCCACAAGTAATCACAATGGCCCCTCTACACTAGTGTAAACCTCATGCGGTTAATACCTGAGGGGTCTACACCCCCCAAGGTTTCACCGCAGCCCCTGTAGACTAATGTAAACCTCATGCAGTCAATACCCTAGGGGTTCACACCCTCCAAGGATTCACTGTAGCCCTTGTACACTAGTGTAGACGTCATGCGATGAATCCTGCAGGGGTCTACACCCTCCAATGAAGCAGCCCATTTAGACTCGTGCAAACGTCATGCAGTGAATACTACAGGGGTCTACACCCTCCAAGGATCCACCACAGCCCTTGTAGACCAGTGTAAACCTCATGTGGTCAATCCTTGAGGAGTCTACACCCTGCTAGGATTCACCGCAGCCCTTGTAGACTGCTGTAAACCTGATGCGGTGAATACTTGAGGGGTTTACACCCTCCAAACATTCACCGCAGCCTTTGTAGATGCCGTTGTAGACCAATGTACACCCCATGCGGTGAATCCTTGCGGGGTGTGCACCCCCCCAAGGATTCAGTGCAGCCCTTGTAGACTCGTGTCAATTTCAACCGGTGAATCCTTGAGGGGTCTACACCCTGCGAGGATTCACCACGGCCCTTGTAGACTAGTGTAAACCTCATGGCAGGGTCTACACCCTTCAAGGATTCAGTGCAGCCCTTGTAGACTAGTGTAAACCTCATGCGGGGAATAGGTCAGGGGTCTACAACTTGCAAGGATTCCCAGCAACCCTTGCAGACTAGTGCAAAACTCATGCGATGAATACTTCAGGGGTCTACAGCCCCCAAGGTTTCACGGTATTATTTCTAGACCAGTGTAAACCTCATGCGGTGAATGCTTAAGGGGTTTGCACCCCCCAAGGGTTCAACGTGGCCCTTGTAGACTAGTGTAAACCTCATGCAGTGATTACGTCAGGTGTCTATAACTTGCAAGGATTCCCAGCAACCCTTGTAGACTAGTGCAAAACTCATGCGATGAATACTTGAGGGGTCTACACCCCCCAAGGTTTCACGGCAACCTTTCTAGACCAGTGTAAACCTCATGCGGTGAATACTTAAGGGGTGTACACCCCCCAAGGGTTCAACGTAGCCCTTGTAGACTAGTGTAAACCTCATGCAGTGAATACTTTCTGTGTCTACACCCCCTTAGCAGGCACTGCAGCTCTTGTAGACTAATGTAAACCTCATGCGGTGAATCCTTTCCAAGGATTCACCGCAGCCCTCGTAGACTAGTGCAAACGTCATGTGGTCGATCCTTCAGGGCTCTACCCCCCTCCCCAAAGATTCATCGCAGCCCCGTGTACACCGGTGTAAACCTCACGCTGTGAATCCTTGACACATGTCGCAAAGCTTTGCTTCTTATGACCAAATCCCTACCCATTTCCCACAGGATTTAGCGAAAATACCCGGGTATACGCGCCGGGATTTGGAACCATCGCTGCCAAACTGCTTGGGATAAATCCCGACCCGAAAAAAAGCGCTCGGGATATATTATGTGGCCGCTCGGGATATCGCTTTGGGATTTATCCGGCGGCCGCTCGGGATATCGCTTGGGATTTATCCGGTGGCCGCCCAGGAAATCGCTTGGGAGTTGTCCGGTGGCCGCTCAGGACATCGCTTGGGATTTGTCTGGGGGCCGCTCGGGATCCTCCTCAGGGATTTTTCCCCAACGTGCCTTACCCAATCGGTAGGCGTTTTCAGAAAGTTAGGTCAGACCCAACCCATTGAACACCCCACCAGATGCATTTCCCAATGTGCCCAACCCACCATCATTCCTTTGTTTGGCAGATCTTTTGCTACGTAACCCCCACCCTTAACATCCCTCCTCCCTTCACATGAGGATGGGTGTGGATGGATGAGGCAGGAGAGAGGGATCTGAGGCTTGGCAAGCGTTTTGCCCCCCTCACCCCCACCGTGGCAGACAAAAGGATTGAAGAGACATTGGGGCATGAAATGTATGTCAAATTCCTGGGGCGCCATGCCCGTCGCTGTGAGGTCCATCTGTGGCAGCCCGAGAGGCCGGGGATGGTTTTGGGGCAGTGTCTGGTCAGTGCCTCCCCCATGTGGAGGGCAATGTTCGAGCGATTGCTTGCAAAAATTTTGGACAACAATACGTTCAGGTGCTACATGCATATGAGCACCCAGTCAGTATATATAACCGCTGACACCTGCAAGCCGCAAATGGATGTGTACTGCATCTGTGGCCGTTGTGGTGCTGAGCGGAGTGGACAACGGCGGTGGACCCTTGCAACCATGGCAGCGGTACGGCACTGGCCCACATTCAACTATGCCAGTGCGAACCCTTATCTAACCAAAAAACAGCGGAAACAATTGGCCAAGGAACGGGCAAAAGGTAAGGCAGTGGTAGGTAAGCATAGTACAACCCGCGAACAGGGGACGAAGGTGACAGTGGTGACAAACACTGCCGAGGACTCAGCCGCATCCTCTGACATTGCTCCTGTGTCGGACTCGGCCACGCAGCGGACCCAACCAATGCGCGCTGTCACGCTGCACAGGCGCATTGTTGTCGATGCAAATAATTTGTCAGACCCTGACCCAACAGCTTCAGACAGCTCTAGTAATTCCTCCATGGCATCTGGTGACGCATCTTCACATACGGACAGCGGTGATTCTACAAGTACTGGCACCCCCAGTACCACCACCGGCAGCAGCAGCAGTGACTCCCTTGTCCCGGCGGCACCACCTCCAAAAAAATTTCGCCGCCACGGCGTCCCAAGGAAGCCAGCTGTGAAGGTGGAGTGCATTGATGTGGATGACGCATCCTCAAGTGCCTCCCCTGCCACCTTGCTTCGCGAAAGTGACCATTACCCTACGGACCACGTTGACCGTTAACCTTTGCTGACCTCTACCTCAGGAACCCACTGCCTGAGGTCCTCGGTGCGGCCGGGGTATACCCAAACCGATGTCACCCACCATCTTTTGGGCTGGGGCGGTGCGAATGTCGGACTGCAGCACCTGGGCCGCATACCCAACTGTTCGGAGGTGCCCGACACATGTTTTTTGTGGTACTTTGTACCATTTTTCTTTTTTTTTTTTTGTTCGTGCGCGCCATGAGCGCTTTTTTCTGTGGGTGCACCAACTCTCACCGGGGATTTCTCCGCCGGCCGCTCGGAAAAACGCTTGGGATTTATCCGGTGGGCACTCGGGATATCGCTTGGGATTTATCCGGGGGCCGCTCGGGATATCGCTTGGGATTTATCCGGTTGCCGGTCGGGAAATTGCTTGGGATTTTTCCGGCGGCCGCTCAGGAGATCCCCAAGCATATTCGGTATAGCCTTAGGTGTATCCGAGCACGTTCCCAGGCATTTTCCATTCGAAATTCCCCGCGATTTGGACAAAAGAAGCAAGGCGATGGAGCGACATGCGAGGGGTCTACACCGCCCAACAATTCACCGTAACCCCTGTAGACTAGTGTAAACCACATGCGGTGAATCCTCGCGGGGTCTACACCCCGCGAGGATTCACCGCAGCCCGTGTAGACTAGTGTACACCTCATGCGGTGAATCCTTGAGGGGTCTACAACTCCCAAGGATTCGCCGCAGCCCCTGTACAGCGGTGGACACGTCATGCGGTGAATACTCTACGTTTCTACACCCCCCAAAGGAGTCACCGCAGCCCTTGTGGACTGGTGTACACCTTATGCGATGAATTCTTTACGGGTCTACACCCCCCAAGGGGCTACTTGAGCCCTTGTAGGCTAGTGTAAACCTCATGCGGTGGGTCTATGCAAGGTGTACACCTCCCATTGATTTACTGCATCCCCCGTACACTACTATAACCCTCATGCGGTGAATCCTTGAGGCTGTCCAAATGCTGC
The DNA here is from genome assembly GCA_964036045.1 of Eutreptiella sp. 'Long Island Sound 2002'. Classification (NCBI taxonomy): domain Eukaryota; phylum Euglenozoa; class Euglenophyceae; order Eutreptiales; family Eutreptiaceae; genus Eutreptiella; species Eutreptiella sp. 'Long Island Sound 2002'. The sequence goes on along the minus strand of OZ038381.1, from coordinate 150,984,414 downwards.
ACAATGCTGGAGGCTGTCCCCAAGAGGGCAACCGGTGACACCGACATCGGGGATGTGTTGGTGTTGCCTTGGAGGATGAGGACGACGCCACTGACGAGGAGGATTTGGATAGGGCGGGCAAAGTTGCTAGTAGCGGTTCTTCTGACCTTCCTAACCGGCCAGCCTTGTCCTCTACCTCCGCTCCCTCCGCTAACCCTGCCACACAGTTGGTCTTCAAGTATGATGTGGATGAGCCGGTGTTGAGGGCCATGGAGAGGGGTAGGTTGCATGAGTGGACCAACGTTGAGTTCCGCACTATTTGCAAGAAGCATGGTTTGAGCGTGAGAGGGGCAAAGGTTTACCTTATGGGGCGGGTTACGGCGCATTTCCAACAGGTGTACCAGGTGTAGGGATTGTCAGCCACGCCAATGGCGATGGAACATCGGGGTGGTCGAACGCCGTGGCACTTCACTTGATGCAAAAAATAAAAATGATGTTCTTCGTTTTGAATTGTGTAGGGTGTCAGGTAGGGTTCGGATGCCATCTTTGTGGACCAGGAACCCAGATGCTCGCATTAGTTGTGGGGTCTGAATAGCCCAACTCCTTAAACAGCCTCTGTTTAATGGATAAAATGGAAGCAGCACAAATGCACACTGCTTTTGTAGATTTGTGTTCAAAGGGCTCCCTTGCAGCCACATACATGATGACATGCAAAGAGGCCAAAACGAGATAAATCGCTTGAACAAAACAGCACAGGGAACCAATGGTTGAGCAACTGGGAACCCATGGTTAAGGACATACAGGTCTAGGAACCAATGGTCAAATGGAGTGCCTTCGGGCATTTTTGGGAAACCCGTGTACAGGAACCTTTTTTTTTTTATGTTAAGGACCGGCCTGCCTGGCACATCGTTGCTCATACAATCTTGAAGAGAGGCAAATTTTCTTTGACATTTCTTGGGAATGGCGCAAGAGAATATGCAAGAAAGCATCAATTTTCGGCCAATGTAGTTCTGAAGTATGTGACGCAACCATGCGAGGTTGGCCCAATTACCAGGGGGTTGCAACTGCATTCAATGGAGTGCAAATACACTTCTTACACTCAAAACTGGTTGGCACTGCCCTCCAACTATGTCACACTTCGTTGTCTTTTGATTTCACCCACATGGGGATTTCCAGCATGCAAAAAGATGCAAATGCCAAAGCCCAAGGTGATTGAAGGACCTCACAATGCCCTTGCCATTTGCTAAGTGGTTAATAGCAGCCATGTGAGGGGCCATTCTGTTGTCTGCTTTGTGCAATCCGCCAGTAAGGTTTTTGAAGATGCCCCATTTATTATGGACTCAGGAAGTGTACATCTTGGTGGTATCTTGGTGGTTTGGGTGCACCATATTGTACATAAACCCAAAGCTGCACCAAAGCCAAATCAACAACCTCCAGTGCAACCTCCAGTAACTCCGGCACCTCCATTGCAACCTCCAATAATATCCAGTGTAACATCTAGTCACCTGCAGTGCAATCTCTGGGTGTGCCGTGTGTGCCACAGTCCTAATAGTCTGTGGCAGGGGTGAGTGGCCTGGGTTGTTCGATTCCTTGCCTTACCTCTGTGCCATAGCACTGCAGCAGGTCTTTTCCTGTGCTCTTACCTGTACCTGTCCCGCCGATCATCCCAGCACTGGTCCTACATTGAACGGACCTGAGCTCCTTGGTCCGCGGAAATTGTGCCTGCAAATGGTTGAGAATCGGGTGGGAACCTGTATGTTGTAAGTCGTGTAATTTTTTTTTTTCGCTGTAAATGCGCGTAACAAAAAAACCGTATAGTCGTGTAATTTTTTTTTTCCGCTGTAAGTCGTGTAAGCCGGCTTACACGACTTACAGCGGAAAAAAAAAATTACACCACCTGACGGTTTTTTTGTTACACGCATTTACAGCGGAAAAAAAAAATTACACGACTTACAGCAAAAAAAAAAAATACACGACTTGACGGTTTTTTGTTACATGCATTTACAGCAGAAAAAAAAAGCGTCGGGGGTTATGTAGCCACCTTGCCCACTTTCTGAGTGTCTATTTTTTTTCGATGCCTTTCTTTGCCATGCCTGCCCGGCCTAATGGCCCTGCATTGTTGATGTCGCAAACACCACACGAGGGTTACCCCCCGAGGGGTCACGGCGATCGACTTTTCTTCGACAACAGCCTACTCGTCGCTTTCCGCCCCGTGTTCACAATAACGGATTTCCTACTCCCATCATCAACTGCGATCAAATTTCAACTCAAACACTCCCTGTACCAACTTTTCTTGCCCGTGGATCATTACATTTTCTAGAGACTGGCTGTTACGGCCTCCCCAGACGAACTGTACGACATGATGGCAGATGCAAGCGACGTCCAACATGAACGCCCATCTCAGGACGAACAAGCAAACCACTTGGAAATGTCCACGGACAGCGCCTGCAGCGAAAGAGTACTCAAGTTCCACCGGAACTGTGAGAATAGATCTATTGATTTCTGCATGGGAAAGCACGAAGAAATGAAAAGAGACTTCCAACCCATATGGATCATTATGGCATTCGCCGGGGTACAGAAAATCGGTTTCCACCACTACCACATGGGTATGGTGCTGCTCCCGAAAGAGTACAAAGGCTACATGTTCCAAGAAGCCCTAGCACAGTGCGCCTTTCGACACTTCCACCCAATCCTCGAGGCACAAAACCATTCCTTTCGCGACGACGAGTCACTGCCCCCACTGGAAGGCACAGAGGAAATGGATTTCGAATACTGAAAGGCTCATGCCTGGTACTGATGGCAGGTCAAGACCATCAACTCCTCAAAGGGCTCACCACAGGAAGCCCAGACACCTCCCTCCTTCCTCCTCACACCCCTCGATAGAGCTGCCTAAGCAGCCACCAAGCAACAGCAAGGGACGGCCCGCATCGACACCACCGCCCCTCGCGACACGCTTCTGCCCACCCCAGACGGGAGAACCGAATGCAGCGGCCCTCCCGAAATCGCGAAGTCCAATTCGGCTCCTGTGCCAGTGGTTGCTCTGCGGCACGGAGACATTGGCACCGCCTTCCCTCACCTCGCTGCATCAGCTATTTGCTTTCTATTGCCAATCGATGTCCCACAGCCGAATGAGTGCACGGCACTTCATCCGCGCTAATGCCACACCCAATGACGAAGCGCTCATGGCATACGAATCAGAGCAAATCTGCGCCTACGCCGACTTGGAAAATGCAGACTTCATTCTACAGTCTAAAAGATACATCCACAGTGGTTTGGACCCGAGCACGCCCTCCATGCTGCTGAATTCCGCTCAAAAACTGGACTCAGTGGAAAACGCTACAGGGGTATTCAAAGGAGAAAAGCCATACATTGTCATTGCAACAGAGCTCATCAACTTGGACGACGCCATCACACCAGGTGAGCACCTAATTCGCATGCTGCCCACCCTTGGAACGCTAGCGTACGTGGTGTTCGATCTCGAACCAAAGCAACTAGTATATGATGGTGTGAAGCTAGCAGAGAAGCTGCCCTGGAATCTGGACAGGATACTTCTCACCGACAGAAAAATCAGCTCCGTCGCCACGGGATTAAACAAGCAATGGTTTGCATGGGTCCTATTCTCCACACACATCAGCAGGCACTCTAACCGTCAACCCCGTTTCAAGTCACTGGGACTACAAACGCCAGGCAGAAGCCCGAACGACTAGCTTTTCCAAGAACCAGAAATGCCGGAGGATCTCTATGCAATTCACGCACATAAGTCGTGGACCGAGTCGGCGTATGATCTGCTCAAACTCAACAAGCACACCGCCTGTGAAAGTCCTGGGAAAGATGGAAAAGACACACGCCTCTTCTTCGCCAACGTGGACTCTATGATACTGAATGAGGTAGTGGACAAGTTCGGAACGCAGCCACACTTTGCAATAATGTCTATTCCATGGCTGGAGGCTGATGATTCGGGGAAAATGCACCAGGTATTGGAAATCTTTACCACCAAGGACAAACGTAAACAATTGGGTCCACATCTGTTTGCCACTATAATTGCTCCCTTCTGGGAAGATGGTTCCTGCCTCAAACCAGACTCCGGTATCATGCTGCAGTACCTCAACGCCTCAAAGTTGCGCATGGGTGTTACCACCGACATGAAGAAAAAAGTGTGTGCGCAACTAAAATCATTTGAGAAGGCGGGTATCACTCTGAAGGAAGAACTGACTGGAGATCTGCTGAATGGGTATGACTCTGACGGAACAAGCTCCACAGTCACTGCCTCATGGTCGACAATAACCACGGTGTATCTGATCGGGGTACCCGCCTATTGGAGAGAGATCCAGGTCAAGGAAGTGCTAGGCGGCAAGCACAAGCAAGAAATGGTGCTACACAGCTCTGCATTTAAGCCGGTGAGATGCACCTAGCCACTTGGAGAATTCAAACACCAAGGGCAGACGATCTTATCGGAACCGTGTTCAAAACCAAGGATGGCCGCAGGCACCTGACGGTTATCAGCAACGAGGATTTCCAGTCCAAAAAACGCATGGCCCGAGGGAAGTCGTCAGCTGCGGCTAGAACACCACAGCAGCATCCCAACACACCCGCAGTGAGTATCTCCTTTGCTAAGCGGAAAAGGGATGAGCCAGGAAAATGAATCCGACCCAACAAACTGCTCCCTTGAATAAGATAAGACTGCTCCCACCTGCATCCAAAACACGCCTTGCGGTGTTCAATGCCAATGGAATCTGCGCAGAAGTAACCTCTTCTTGTCAACGGAAACGACGCGTGGACTTCATCACAAAATTTTTAGTACAAAAAGAGGTCTCCGTCATGGGGATACTGGAGCCCCACCTCAGTGCGCCCGAAGATCTGATCCGTTTGCAGAAACACTTCAAAGCTTTCAACTTCCATTTTTATGCCCAACTCTCCCCACAGGGCAGAGGTGGTGCAAGCGTTGCCTTCAGGCAGGACTGGTCTATGCCATCACTCCCAGAGCCCATCCCCATCCCTACACACCCTCAGCTGCAGTCAAGAATGATGTTGGTCAAGTTACTTTCCCCCTTCGGGGCCTGTTACCCTATATTGGTGGCCCACTTCCACCATGAGGCCAAACTGAGGCAAGCGCAATGGACAGCCCTACATCAATTTTTTGTCCACAGACAGGACAGGATTATACTATTGGCAGACCATAATTCATTCATCCTGCCCCACAGAGATGTTGCCTCCCCCCCACAATCCATTGATTCTGAGGTGACTGCAGCTAGAACAGTCGAGACCCAATTCCTAGCCACCAATGAACTGATGGACGCCTATCCATTTGTGCATGAAGCCAAATCGGTGTCGGCACATTTGGAAGGATGGACTTGGGGCTTCCCTGTGGCAACACCAAACAAACCACCGACCGGGAAAAAACGCAAACACAGTCATACGACACAAGATGCACCACAAGTAAAACCACCCCCAAAACACCACAGGACCACGGCGACGCCACCAGCCAACCACACACACGGCACAACAATAAAGGACCGCAGAAGGCGCATTGACAGAATCCACTTCCCGACTGAACTCTCTGAGTATGTTACAGGATGCTATCCTCTATTCCTAGGCGCCTCCGACCACAAGTGTGTCTCAATGACAATGGACCCACCGCCGCAATCGAACACTGCAAAGCGCACCCGCTGCCCGACAAATTTTTTGCATAATCAAGAACTGGTCGACACACTGAAAGCAGAGGTGATGGGGTTACGCTCAGAGGGCTTCTGTTGGTGGAAGGACGCACAGCAAATCATTATGCGCACTGCCATCGACTACGAGAAGCACCACAACCCCTCGGGTTTCACCAACATACAGGCACTCGTCATGGAGTGCTCCACTACACATATCTCGCCACTGGCATGGGATCATTTGAATGACCTGGGCTGCCACCCACCAGACCCCTCCTCTGCCTATTATATGTTGGTGATGTTACGGGCTCAGTCAGAGGGTGAACAGGCCAGGGAACAGGTACAGCGACAACTGAAAGAAAGTCTTGACACAGCCAACACGGCAAAGGACAAGCCAAGAGAGCTTTGGAGACTCCTCCAACAACTCAAAATAAAACGAAAGCTCTCATGCTTGCGGACAACCACCGGCCAGTCCCTACACTCAGCTGACGCAATCGCCCACGACATCACCAGCAAGCTGAAGTCTACCATGCAGGCCACTGGTGCCTCTGAGGATGCATGCCGGCAATATCTGCACCCCTTCTTTCATGGCAAAAACACACAGTCACTATTCCGCATGCTCACGAAACCGATAGATCTAGATCTGATTCAGGCAGCCCTATTGTCTTTGCATCCCACGTCTTCCCCAGGAGAAGACGGTTTTACGGCACAAGTGTACCGTTCCTTTCTGCATGAATTTGCGCCTGTCATGTTGCGTATTGTCACACAATTTTTGGTTGATGGCACACTGCCGCAGCAGTGGACCACAACGCTACTCAATCCCATCCCCAAGGGCTCAGGTGTGCCCACAGCAGGTGATTTTTGACCGCTGGTACTCCAGAATGTGGCACTGAAATGGTTGGCAGCATCTATTTCTCTGCATCTCAAAGACCTCATCATCTATTTAACCCCACTTGAGCAAAAGGGCTTCATCCGCGGTAGATACATGTTTGATCATTTGTATGAATCTTTCGGCTCCTGGAGGCATTACCCAAAGCAGCCTTTCTCCCTATAGACTTTTCCAAAGCTTTTGACAACGTTACGCACACATATTGCTCTGTCTTCTTTCAAATGATGGGACTGCCACAGGGATATGTTCCTGCGCTGCTTCATCTGTTTCAAGCACCAATCAAACTCCTCTTACCACAAGGAATCATGCATCTGCATGGATACTCCCCCACCTCAGGAGTCAGGCAGGGCTGCCCTCTCTCACCCATCTTGTTCTCGATGCTCATTTCACCAATAATTGCCCATTTGCGTTCACTGAACCACGACATCCGCTCACTTTTGTATGCAGACGATGTACTGATTATTCTACCTTTTCCCCACCATCTCTGTGTGAAATTGATTCATGGAGTTCTGCACGAGCTTGCTCTCTTCACCAGGATCACGGGGCTCAGGGTCAATTTCGACAAGTCGGCAATTCTGTTGAAAGGCACATGGAACCTGCATCACAAATCACTCATCAACTCTCTCCCGATTGCCATCAAACCATCCGCTAAATACCTTGGGGTACTGTTAGGCAATGCGACACCCGAAGAGTCATTTGCTCCGGCACTGCAAAAGGCTCTCCACCGAGCGGTGCGCATGCAAGAATGGGGACTGACACTCCAACAACGCATAGAACTACTCAAACAATGGATATTGCCTGTACTGACGGTACCAGCACGCGTCATCTTCCCCACAAAGGCGATCTGTGCCCAACTGGCGGACGTGTACCGCATTGCACTCAAATTGAACCCGTGGGGCATCACTCTCCCCATCCTGGGGCTACCTGTATCGGAAGGGGGTTTCTCACTCATGCCCCCGAAATCTTTTTTGATGTGGCAACACGCCTCCATGTTTTTGCAGTACGTCAAAGAACCAGCGACAATTTCCAACATCCTAGCCGTTCCCTTCAAGCACTGGGCCCAGAGATACGGAGTGCACTGCACCTCGGCAACCCTTCCTTTCTTCAGCATGGGACCGGTTCCTTACAGCACCATGCCTACCATGGCCTTTGCCGCCAAGGCATACTCAGTCACCATGAATTTGGCTTCACCCACTCTGCCAGCAATAGAACCGGCCCTGCTACCACTGTGGCACAATCGCTTGTTTGCGAAGTCGTCAGGCAGGACCTACTACTCCCCATCGCTGATTCGTAAAATTGTGCTATTTCTCAGAGACATCGTCCAGAGTCCGGAATTGTGCGAAGCACTACCACACACGTGGAAATCTGTGTATCGATTGCACAAGCGAAAGCTGTTATTACTGCGCAGTTCCCCCCCTGCAGTACATCATGTGCCGAGCTTTTGGTTCCATTGGCAATCCTCGGCTGTGTCCAGGGAGCTAGCCAAGCCGAACAATTTCTGCACCAGACAATCCAGGGACACATGGAAGGCCCTCATGGCCCTACAGTTACCAGACACGGACAGGCATTTCCTTTACAGGGCATTATGGCGTAAACTCCCGACGGGACAACGCCAAGCAAGAATGAACCCGGGACACGCCAACTGCCCTATTGATGGGGTGCCTGAAACCCACAAGCATCTCTGCACGGACTGCCGCTTTTTGAAAATTGCTTTTGACTGCATCAACAAGGCGTATGCGCCCATTGTGATTGAAGGCAACCCCATCTCTTCTGTGTCCGCATTGGTCTGGGATACCGCCTCCCTTAGCTTGAGTACTGCGCCAGGACTTCTGGCCTGGTCGGCCATCGTGGTCAACTGGGGTCTGCGAACATCAGCCCGGATTAAGGGTTTCACCGTCACGTGGGAAAACTTCCTGACTGGCTGGGTGAAAAAACTAGCCACTTGGCAACAATACCCTCTGAGGTGGCTGCCCACTGCTGAGCTAAGTATATTTACGGACTGCGTCCTGCAGCTTTTGGAAGAGGGTAAGTTGGTTCACCCCAACCTCTCCTGTTCTGCTAATTTGCCGAGGCCACGACGCACGGGCAATGACGCCAAGATGGCCAGGAAACTGGCTGCAAAGCAAGAGTTTGCCTCCCAACTGGAGGGAATCGTGGCACAAGGGCTGACCCAGATATATACGGACGGCTCATCAGAAAGGGTCCTGCCCATAGGGTATATTGGTGGATACGGAGTACATGTGCCGAACACACTGGATCTAGGGGCACCTATGCCTGCACACCTGCCTCAAACAAATAATGCTACTGAGGTGTACGCAGTGACACAGGGGCTAAAAATTTTCCCACAAGCAAACTTGGCCCTGATGACAGACTCTGCCTTGGTCTACCTGGGAGCCACCGGCGCAGCGCGAATCTGGAAAATCCGTGGCTGGCACGGACCACACGGCCCCATACTACACCCCGAGCTATGGGAAGAGTTGCTACAGCTCATCGCGGGCCACCAAGGTATACTGAGTTGGTACAAGGTCCCATCTCATGTGCACATAGAGGGTAATGAACGTGCCAATGATTTGGCAGAATGGGGACGGCAACAAAACCCGCTATACCCTGAACCCCCCGGGGACAGAGAGGAGGGCAGGGCAAGCACGGAAGCGAACCACAGCAAAGTGATCATTTTTTCACACAAGCACCCATCCCCCCCCGAGCCCGCAGAACGTGCAGGTTCACCCCCACCCCCAGTGGTGCAAGAACCCTCAACACCGCCGTGTGCGACACCGTCCGCTCCCATGTCAGGCACACAGTCAGATACACACAACATGGTGACACCCCTCGTGACACCTATTAGAGTACCGGTCAGTGCCTCCCCATTGTGCAGAGATACACCCGCCCGCCTGCTTTTGAATGAGCTGGACCTATGTCTCATGGATGAACCTGTAAGTCATCAGAGTGGCTCTCTCTCTGAGACCACCGTGTCTTTCGCCTCCACAGAGGATTACATTCAGTCTCAGGCCTCGCAGGACAGTCTATTCACGGTATCAGGGAGTGAAAACCATTCGGCCCCGCGGCCAACCAAACGCAGGCATTTCAACACGCCTAGCTCGGTGCCATCAAGCCCCGCCTCAGTGGACATACACTCACACGGAACAACCATGTACTCACCCAGCATGCCGGCACGTTCCAACAGACAGCCTGTATACTCGCCGCGGCAACCAGCATCGCCTCTGGCGCCAGACACGCCCAATTTCTGGCACTGCTCGATTTGTGACACTGATTGCTCAGGGCACTCCCCACCAGAGTCACCTACCACCCCGGACTCTGGCTGCTTTGAGATGTAGGGGCCTACTCCCATGTTCGAATGAACATGCAAGAAAACACCTGATCCGCACTTGAATTCGTGGTGACGATAGGGTATGATGGCCTCTGTACCCCGTCACGCTAAACCCCTGATTGAGGTCCCCCCCTTGCCCCAAGAGGCCCCCCCCCGGGTGACCTTGAGCGCAGTCCGATTTGGCTCCGGTGCCAGTGGATGTTCTGCGGCACGGAGCCATAGGCCTGTACGACTATTGTGTCTAGTCACGATCATGTACGGGACGTCGAGTTCAGCTCAGACGTCAGCACAACCAGGTTGTGATTACTACATGCCCATGCTCACCCCCCCGCCAAGTGACGGCGCAGGACCACTGCCGCCGAGCTTGACTCGATTGTGCAAGTTTTGAACGTTTCCCCCCACATAGACAATATGGGAGGCAGTGTGGTGTAGTGGTTAACATCGTCAACTGTCGTCACATAGATCGCCGGTTCGAACCCGGCCTGTAGCAGTGCCCCCCCCCACCGGCCTCGCCCGACCGGGGACTGGGGCCCCTCCCGTTGCTTTCTATTTTTTCTCACTGGCCTTAACTATTTTTTCCCCACTGAGCTGCTACAGCTCCCCTTTTACAATCATCAATTAGAAAAATGTGCCCAGGCGCCTGCAGCAGTGCGCCCCGCCACCGCCCACGCCCGATGGGAGGCTGCCACCCCACCCGTTGCTTGCCTTTGCCCGAGCCGCCGCTCCGCTTGATCCGCTTCTGGCAGCCCGGGCAGCGGGATTCGAACCTGGGACCAGCGAAGCTGGAGTCCAGGGTGCTTCCACTGAAGCACGGGGCACCTCACCCGCGATGGGATACCCCATACACACAGCCACATGGCACACATGCGTTTGCCACGCCCCTTGATTTTTCTGGTAATGTACATAGATAGTGGAGCACCCCAACCAAGAAGGGGACACATGGAGCCTGTGTGATTGAACTGCACATGCATGCACTGACGTGAAGAACTTATGGTTGTACGACAGGCGGTGGTGGACGTCTGTACGTTTCAGCAAACCACCTTTATGGCCTTGCCCACTTGTGGGCCACTTCTGATTCTGCCCCCCGCTCTGCAGCGGTTGGGCTCCCCGATACGGCAGGGGTGAGGTAGCCAATTTGCCCACTTGTGGGCCACTTCTGATTCTGCCCCCCGCTCTGCAGCGGTTGGGCTCCCCGATACGGCAGGGGTGAGGTAGCCAATTTGCCCACTTGTGGGCCACTTCTGATTCTGCCCCCCGCTCTGCAGCGGTGGGGCTCCCCGATACGGCAGGGGTGAGGTAGCCAATTTGCCCACTTGTGGGCCACTTCTGATTCTGCCCCCCGCTCTGCAGCGGTGGGGCTCCCCGATACGGCAGGGGTGAGGTAGCCAATTTGCCCACTTGTGGGCCACTTCTGATTCTGCCCCCCGCTCTGCAGCGGTGGGGCTCCCCGATACGGCAGGGGTGAGGTAGCCAATTTGCCCACTTGTGAGGAGGACACCCGTCCCAAGGTCCTCATCCGTGGAGAGTGGCGCAAGGTGCCGGATGGCTACCCAGCAGATGCATCTGGCCAGCTGGAGCGTGACCAGCTTTTCATTGATGACCTGTGCAAGCAGGTAGTTCCAGAGTTGCGCGCCGCTTGTCAGCTTAACGCCAATCCTGGTGCAAAGCCCAAGTCCGGTGACACAAAAACGGACTTGATCTACAAGCGTGCATTCTGCAACTACTTGTAGCGGGTGCATGTTTTGTGGGCTGTATTTTCCTCCGCCGTTTGGTGTACCAATGGTGGAGCGTATAAGATTGCTATAATATTGGCCCCATGCCAGTGCCTTGGTGGCCTATAATGGTGGCAGTAGCGTTGGCCATGGCCCTGTCGGGACTCTTTTTCTTGAGCCTGATTTTGTTCCCAGTGCAGGCACACTGGATGTTGGCCATGGCCCTGTCAGGACTCTTCTCTTGGGCCTGATTTTGAGTCTAGTGCCAATGACAACATGTGAAACTATGTTATATTGGCCGAGTCCCAACTAATTGGTGGCCACGCGGAGTACTATGTGCTTTGTGGACTCGGCGTCCCATCGTTAAGGTCGCTATGGGGTGCCGTACGGAACCGGCAGCTGTACATATTGCGCATGTATTGCAAAGGTTGGATTTCTTTCAATTTTTCAATTTTTTTTATAATTTACACGACTTACAGCAAAAAAAAAAATTACACGACTTACCGCAAAAATTAAAAAATTCAATTTTTTTTTATAATTCACACGACTTACAGCAAAAAAAAAAAATTACACGCATTTACAGCATAAAAAAAAATTACACGACTATACGGTTTTTTTGTACACGACTTACATTTTTCGCGGTGGGAACTGGGAGGGCAGTGGGTGTAAATTACATCGGAAACGGGCAATTGGGAGCAGTCTGGAGCACTCCGAACCACTGCAGGGCCCAGGCAATAGAGTGGAATTTGGGTGCATTTTGGTGAGAGAGAATTCGCTGGGAACTGTGTGGGATTGGGTGCGAATTGAGTGGTGTTTGGGAGGTGTTTGGGTGGGAACTCTGTAGGTGGGAGTTGGCTGGAGATTGGGTGGGAACTGGGTAGAGATTAGGTGGGAATTTGACGTGGCATTGGCTGGGTTCCATCAGCATACACATCTGGGGGCACGCTTTGGGGGCACAATCTGTCACCCCAAACAGTATCAAATGGCTCTTCGTCTTTTTCTTCCATCACAATGTTGCGAAAAACAGCAGACACAGAGCAAATTGTACTGGTTATTTTGGGAAACCCACATCTGAAAACTGCACAAACAAAATGGCAGGTTGCTTGCATCAATTTTTTGCCTAGGATGACCACCAGGTTGACTCAATCTAATCACCACGAGTTTGTTTGCAGGCAAAAAAAATAATCTGCCTTGCCACTTACTGGCCATCTGGCTGCGGTGTTGATGTAAGTGTGCCCCCTCCCCCATGTCCAGCAAAGGGCCAAGTATTGAGCTGAACCCTTACAGTGGTCCGACAGGGTCCCCATTCGACCACGATTTTGGGGACGGCAGTGTTCCAGTGATCAAAGACTGACCTGTTGAGCCAGACTCTACGCTGGCGGCGTTCAACATTTTGGAGGCTAGAGCACAGATGGGTGCGCGTGCGGCACATGATGGAGAATGCTCAAGGAAGCTAAGACCGATGGTAGTTGAGAGCAAGGGAAGGGGCACTGACAGGAGTAACACCAATGGTACCACGAAGTTGCTTTCAGGTTAAAGCCCCGCCCCACGGATTGCGCTTTTCCTGACATGTCTGCGCAGACATGCTCCTGATCTGATCTGCAATGCCCCTGCGGTCAGCAAGGCTGTGTTGTCTGTTTGGTCTCTATTGCTGGAGTTGCCTGATCGGCGGCCCTGTTGCCTCCAAGGCCCTTCTCGTGACACCCCGGCGGCCTAGCATGGCACAGTGGCAACGCACACAATGTGCATCTCCTACAGGCTCCGCCGACATCCCATCGCGCTGGGCATTGGAGGTTTCGGCAGCCGCAGTGCCGCTGCCAGAGTACCCACGGCCGACGCTGGTGCGGGGCGTGCGGGGCCCACCGCCCCCGGACACATCCCAGCTGCGGGACTCGGGCGTGGCAGGGACATGGCATAATCTAAATGGGCTATGGGAGTGGGAGGCTGCACCAGGCACAGAGCTGCCCACGGGGCGGACGCTGCGACACAGCATTCTGGTCCCATTCCCGGTGGAGAGCTGCCTCAGCGGTGTAGCCCCTCGCCGAACCGCAGACACAGTGCAACGAATGTGGTGTGTGTGGAGTCCTTTGCACCAATGAGCTGCATGCAGTTTTAAGCGCTGTGTTGTTCTGTGATCATTGTAATGCTGTGCTGTGTCGGGTCGGGTCGCGTGAGGTCGTGGGGTGGCGTGGTATTTCGCACCGTGTTATGTTGTGTTGTGTTGTGTTGTGTTGCTCTGTTTGTGTTGTGTTGTGTTGGGTCGTGTGTTGTGTTGCATTGTTTGGTGATGTATTGTGCTGCGTTGTGTTCTGTTGTGTTCTGTTGTGTTGCGATGCGGTGTGTTCTGTTGTGGTGCGTTGTAGAATGTTGCATGTGTTGCATTGCATTGCGTTGCTCTGTGTTCTGTTGTGTTGTGTTTCTGTTGTGTTGTGTTTCTGTTGTGTTGTGTTGCGTTCTGTTGCATTGTGTTGCGGTCTGTTGTGTTTTGCTGTGTTATGGTATTATATTGTGTTATGTTGTGTTGTGCTGTGTTGTGTTGTATTGTGCTGCCTTGTGTTGTGCTGTGTTGTGTTATGTTGTGCCGAAGGCGCGGTTACCAGAAGGCAATGGCCGGGATGTCTACCCACGGGTACAGGTAAATGGGAGGGCTGTGTGTCTTAGTTCGTGCTGTGTGCTAGTGTGTTGTTGTACTGCCGGACCAGTGCACAGTCGCACTTGGCCAGTATTGCTCTGCCGACGCCTGTGCACAGTCACACAGGGTCTAGTAGGCCCACTGCATGGGTCTAGTAGGCCCACTGCACCGTGTGTGCCGCGCTGCACCATCGGTACTTTGTGTGCGGCTGCTGCACTGCTTGGTGCTGTGCACCGCACTGCACTTTGTCTGCCCTGCCGCACTGCACTTGCGGGCAGTGGGCAGTGGGCAGGGGAACTCCTGCAATGCACTGCCACACTGCCTGGAGGCTGTCGGTAGTGCAACTCCTGCTATGCACTGCCTCACTGCCTATGGGCAGTGGGCAGTGGAGCTCCTGCTATGCACCGCCAGACTGCCTAGGGGCAGTGGGCAGTGGAACTCCTCCAATGCAGTGCCACACTGCCTGGGGGCAATGGGCAGTGGATTTTCTGCAATGCAGTGCCACACGGAGACGTGGAGACGGTGGCCAGTGGAACTCCTGCAATGCGCCGGCCACAAGCTTGCGGGACAGGGAGTCCTGCCCAGGAGGCGTTCACTGCCTAAAAACGGAACTCCTGCAATGCACCACTGCCAGGGGACAGTGGGCAGTGCAACTCCTGCAATGTAGTGCCTCACTGCTTGGGGCAGCAGGCAGTAGAACTCCTGCAATGCACCGCCTCATTGTCAGCGGGCAGTGGGCAGTGGAACTCCTGTAGTGCACCGCCACACTGGCTGGGGGCAATGGGCAGTCGAATTCCTACAATGCAATGCCCCACTGCCCGGGGCATTGGGCAGTGCAACTCCTGCAATGCACTGCCACACCGCCTAGGGGCCGTGGGCAGTGCGACTCCTGCATTGCACTGCCACACTGCATTGGGGCAGTGGGCAGTGGAACTCATGCAACACACTACCACACTGCGTGGGGGCGGCGGGCAGTTGAACTCCTGCAACGCACTGCCTTGCTGCCTGGGGGCAGTGGGCAGTGCAACTCCTGCAATGCACTGCCTCATTGTTTGGGGGCAGTAGGCAGTGGAACTCCCGCAATGGAACTCCCGCAATTCACTGCCACACTGCCTGTGGGCAGTGGGCAGTGCAACTCCTGTAATGCACTGCCATACCGCATGGGGGCCGTGGGCAGGGCAACTGCTGTAATGCTCAGGCTCACTAGCTTGGGGGACGGGGAGTCCTGCCAAGGAGGCGGTCGCTGCCTAAAGAGCGCTACTCTTGCAATGTACTGCCACACTACTTGGGGGCAGTAGGCAGTAGAAGTCCTGCAATGCACTGCCTCACTGCATGGGGCCAGTGGGCAGTGGAAACCCCGCAACGCACTGCCACATTGGCTGGGGGCTGTGGGCTGTGGGCAGTGGGACTTGTGCAATGCACTGCCACTGCCTTGTGGCAGTGGGGAGTGCAACTCCCGCAATGCACTGCCTCACCGCCAGGGGGCCGTGGGCAGTGGAAATCCTGCAATGCATTGCCTCACTGCTTGGGGGCAGTAGGCAATGGATCTCCCGTAATGGACTGCCACGGCGTCTGGGGGCAGTGGGCAACGGAAGTCCTGCAATGCATGGGCCTACCAGCTGGGGGGATGGGGAGTCCTGCCTAGGAGGCGGTCGCTGCCTAAACAGCGGAATTCTTGGGATGCACTGCCACACTGCCTAGGAGCAGTGGGTAGTGCAACTCTTGCCATTCAGTGCCACAGTGATGAGGGGCAGTGGGCAGTGGAACTCCTGCAATGCACTGTCTCACTGCCTTGGGGCAGTCAGGGTGCCATAAGGACACTCACCCCCCCCCCTTTTTTTAACATGGCATGCACTCTCTGATAGTAAGCCATCACCAGATCCTGACATAGCTTAGTCGGTAGTTATACCAAGCTCCAATTCCAAGCGTCCTGGGTTCAAACCCTGCTCCCTGCAACAATTTTAGCTTCGCTTTTTTGGTCTTGTTTATGTCCCCATGTTACTTACACCCAGCGGTTACCCACCTACCGCCAGCGGTTACCCACCAACCGCCATCGGTTACCCACCAATTGCCATCGGTTACCCACCAACCGCCATTGTAGGGTGTATTGGACACTCCGAGTTTTTTTTTTAATTACGGCACCCCCTGCTGCTCAGGGGCAGTGGGCACTGGAACTCCTGCAATGCACTACCTCACTGCATGGGGGCAGTGGGCAGTGGAACTCCTTCAATGCAGTGCCACACTGCCTGGGGGCAGTGGGCAGTGGAACTCCTGCAATAAGCTGCCTCACTGCATGGGTGCAATGGGCAGTGCAACTCCTTCAATGAACTGCCACACTGCCTGGCGGCAGTGCGCAGTGGAACTCCTGCAATTCACTGCCACACTGCCTAGGGGCAGTGGGCAGTAGAATTCCTTGAATGCACTGCCACACTGCATGGGAGTAGTGGGCAGTGGAACTACTTCAATGCACTACCTCACTGCCTGGGGCAATGGGCAGTGCAGCCGAGGCAACACACTGCCTCACTGCCTGGGGGTAGTGAGCACTGGAACTCCTGTCATGCGTTGCCTCAGTGCCTAGGGGCAGTGGGGAGTGGAACTCCTACAATGCACTGCCACACTGCCTAGGGCATACTCCTGCTATGCACTGCCACAGCTCCCCGGGGCAGTGGGAAGCGGAACTCCTGCAAAGCGCGCCCACCACCTAGGGGGACGGGGAGTCCGGCCTGGGAGGTGTTCGCTGCTTAAAGAGCGGAATTCTTGCTATGGAACTCTCGCCATGCACTGCCACACTACCTGGGGGCAATGGGTAGGGGAACTCCTTTTCATTCACTGCCACTCTGCTCAGGGGCAGTGGGCGCTGGAACTCCTGCAATGCACTGCCTCACTGCCTGGGGGCAGTGGGCAGTGGGACTCCTACAATACACCGCGTCGATGCATGGGGGCAGTGGGCAGTCGAAACCCTACAACGCATTGCCACACTGCCTGGGGGGAGTGGGCATAGGAACTCTTGCAATGCACCGCCTCACTGCCTGGGTGCAGTGGGCAGTGCAACTCCTACAATACACTGCCTCACTGCCTGGGGGCAATTGGCAGTCCAACTCCGGCAACGCACTGCCACATTGCCTAGGGGCTGTGGGTAGTGCAACTCTTGCAATGCAGTGCCACACCGCCTGTGGGCGGCAGGCAGTGGAAATCCTGGAATGCGCTGGCCCACCAGCTGGGGGGACGGGGAGTCGTGCCCAGGAGGCGGTCGCTGCCTAAAAACGGATTTCCAGCCATGCAGTGCCCCACTACCCGGGGGTAGTTAGCAGTCGAACTCCATGGAACCCCTGTCATGCACTGCCTCACTGCCTGGGGTCAGTGAGCAGTGGAACTCCTGCAATGTACTTCCATAGTGCCTAGGGGCAGTGGGCACTGGAACTCTTGCAATGCACCGCCTTACCGCCTGGCAACAGCGGGCCCACCAACGGGGGGGACGGGGAGCACTGCCCAGGAGGCAGTCGCCGCCTAATGAGCAGTATGTAATGCACTGCCACACTGCCTGCGGGCAGTGGGCAGTGGAAATCCTACATTGCATTGCCTTACCGCCCACGGCCAGTTTGCAGTGCAACTCTCGCATTGCACAGCCAAACTGCCTGGGGGCAGTGGGCAGTTGAACTCGTGCAATGCATTGCCACATTGCCCGGGGGCAGTTCGCACTGGACCTCCTGTTATGCACTGCCACACTGCTCAGGCGCAGTGGGTAGTGGAGCTCCTGATATGCACTGCCACACCGCTCAGGGGCAGTGGGTAGTGGGCAGTGGAACTCCTGCAATGCATTGCCTCACCGCCTGGGGGCAGTGGGCAGTGGAACTCATGCAATACACTGCCTCGCTGCGTGGGGGCGGTGTTGGCTGAGGATACCTGAGACGTTTACCTCGGAAAGGAAACCTAACGAAAGAACGTCTATCCAATGCTTGTGTGGGACCAACAGCCGCGCTACGGTTGTAGGAGCAGGGTGCTGCATCACGGCGGCAGCAGCTAGGCACGGTGTGCTAGTGGAAGCAGCAAGGTGTTATGTTGCAGCTGCATCAGTATGGTGCCGTAATGGCAGTAGCTTTAGGGCGCCGTGCCCTGGTGGCAGCGGCAAGGTGATGTACTTTGGCAGCAAGGGCAGGATGGCATGCTTCAGTAGCAGCAGCAGGGTATTCAGGTTAAGCAGCAACACCAAGGTGCTGCGCTGTGGCGGCTGCAGTAGGGTTCTGCGATGTGGCCCTAGCACCACGGTGCGCTGCTATGGCGGCAGCAGCAGGGTGCTGTGCCACAACAGCTGCCGCGTGATACTCTGCTATGGCAACAAAATAGGGGGGGAGGGGCGGGGGGGGAGTTGAAGGCAATGCAAGGCATTGCGCTGGTGGCTGCCACAGCTTCCCACCCGTGTGGCATTGCAGCTGCACTGGGGTGCTCTGCGCTGGCAGCGGCTGCAAGGTGCTACAACCTAACACCGGTAGTAGGGTGCTTTGCTATGGCGGCCATTGTTGGGTGTTGTGGTAGGGTAGTGGAAACCTTGCAACGCACTGCCACACTGCTGAGGGTCAGTGGGCAGTGGGACTCGTGCAACTCACTGCCACGCTGCCTTGGGGCAGTGGGCAGTGCAACTCCTTCAATGCACTGCCTCACCGCTTGGGGGCATTGGGCAATGGAACTCGTGCTATGCACTGCCCCACTGCCTAGGGGCAGTGGGCAGTGGAACTCCTCCAATGCAGTGCCACACTCCCCCGGGGTAGTGGGCAGTGCAGCGCATGCAACGCATTTTCTCATTGCATAGGGGGCAGATGGCAGGGTTACTCCTGCAATGCACCGCCACACCGCCTAGGGGCGGCAGGCAGCGGAACTCATGCACTGTGCGCGCGGACAAGCTAGGGGGACTAGGAGTCCATCTCAAAAGGTGTTCACTGCCTTAAAACGGAACTCGTGCTATGCACTGCCCCACTACTTGGGGGCAGTGGGCAATGCAACTGCTGCAATGCTCTGCCTCATTGCTTGGGGGCAGTGGGCAGTGGAACTCCTGCAATGCAAAATGCCTGCGGGGGAAGACACCCCCTTGCGGCCCGGGTCCACCAGCTAGGGGGACAAGAAGTCCGGCTCAGGCGGCGGTCGGTGCCTACAGAGTGCATGTGGGGGACAGCAGCCCCGCGCGGCCCGGGCCCACCAGCGGGAAGTACACAGGACATCTTCGACCTATTGCATTTATGTCACGCAAGATGCAATCTGCTGAACCTCGATACCCCATCCCAGACTAGGAACTGTTGGCTATTGTGCTAGCTCCGAAGCAGTGGTTTCATCTCCTTCGAGGGCCTCAACAAGTTCACGTACATACCGACCACGAAGCCCTTCGTTATCTCAAAACATGCGCTCGACCATTGACGCCACCACAAGTGCGTTGGTCGCAGTTCCACGAGGAGTACAACCTCACGTTGTGGTATGTGCCTGGTCTAGAGAACCCAGCAGCAGAGGCATGTTCCCGCTTGACATCGAGGCTATTGATGGACATCGAGTATGCCGCACACACACGGCATTTTGTGGTACACTTGGTCGAAAACTGGGTATCACCTGAAGGAGAACCTGTTGACTACTTCCCGAATGTTCTCGAGGACACACTCTCACATGATGAGGTGTGGCTCCAGCCATACGACCATCTGTACGTGTCACTACCAAGTGGATGTTCCGCAGGGAAGGATCCCGATGCCGGCCCTGATACTGGTCCCGCACCACAATCTGACACCGAGCCAGCCGACGGGTTGGAGGAGCTAGAGCCATATCCATTGCCAACCAATGAGGTGGCGACGGAGGATCTACACAAACCTGCAACACACCTCGACGACGCTGGCATTGAGATACCAGGCCAGTCAGTCGACCCTGATGACCTTCCCGAAATGGACATGGACCGCCCTTTTTGAGTTACCTTTGGCAAAGAACATCGATATGTTCCGACCTTGATGGACTTGATCCGTTGTCGATGTCATCGAGACGGTACCCTGCAACCGGTACCCTTGTCCAAAGTGGGCCCGAACACGCCGCACCCTTCGAATCTCAAGGGCACACGCCGCAGAGTGCACCGACATTCCCAATGCAAGGATCTGAGTTCGTGAGCAGTATGGGCGGCGGCGTATCGAGAGGATCCACGCGCAAGACACATTGACGTGTTCCCGTGGGGGGCTTGTCCACGGGTCACGTTGTGGCGGACACACAGGCAAGCAGGCAGGCAAAGCACTGCGCTCACATGGGCATCCTCATACAACAATGAAACAAAAAGAAAGTATGTACACAAACACATCAGGGTATGTACACACGTGGGTTAAGCCATGGACTGGGGTAAGGGTGCCTCAAGGCAATAGACACTCAGTCCCAAATCATATCCCAACCCTAGGTCCCACCTCCTCAGTGGCACGTAGGTACGGGGGTTCAAACACAACCCACGGACCTGCCCGGAATTGACCCTAGAATCCTGCCAAGGGAGAAGCGTCCCGACCAGCCACGGGCGACCCCCTGGGAGCCAATCAGCTCCAGGGCCAACCAACAGTGGCTCCCGATGCTCCACTGATGGCACGTCCCAACTCCCCTCGGAGCCGGAGATATGACACCGCCATTATCCCCTAGGAGTTGGGGGCTGAAAATGGGCTCTTTCAGCCCAACCTGATTTTGCCTCAAAAAAGTCCAAAATTGACCCCTCGGCCGGGCCGAACGAGGGCAGGGGCGAAGCAACCAACCCTGTGCACTTCGATTACAAACTCCCTAAAGGCCCTATGCGACTTCGTTCTCTCAGATTCCCCGTCCTCCTGGCGCCACGGGGTCGCGATGTGGGGTCAAGATGCCAAAAATGGCAAAATCGGCCGTTTTGGGTGACTGACAAGGGTAGGCTTTCGGGGCGACCCTGCCAAGCCAAGCCTCAATACACCTACCTTGGTACTCCCTTTAACCGTATGCATTGGGGTTTGGCTTGCTGTCCCGCCGGCTGCTTGCTGCGCTCCGAGGGGATGGTCACGCGACGGGGCACAAAACAGCACAGAAGGCAAAATTCGGGGACATGGGGAGCACCATATGTTGCATATATCCGGCTAGGCCGGAGGAGCAAATACGAAAACCTAGGGCGATTGACCCTTGCTCATATGCCACAAGAATCGCCCTTCCTTCCCGGCTAGGTCCCTTGCCCCATGGGGATATGGTGTTCCCAACCTGGCCTAAAATGACAAAAACAGCGAAAGTTGGCCGAAACGGCCCACAATCACGATCCCGTATCTCCATGGCCATGGCAAGCAATAATCTAACCAAAGTTGCTATAGACACATGGCACTTAGGTCCCAATATATGCCCCATGTTAACCCTCGAGGCCGCCTCTAGCCATTTTTCCCCTTAGCCGAAAAATGGTACACGAAAAATGGCAAGCAGCAACCTACCCCATATTGGATCACCCATGGATCTCCCATCGCAAGGCGAGGATACATGGGGACATAGCCTATTCGAGGCGGGTTCTTGTACCCTTGCTAAATCGCCCTTTGGATACCGGGCGCACACAACCCCGGGGCCGAAATGAGGGGCAGATTGAGTTGGGGACCATCGTGGTCCAAAAGAGGGTTGGTCGTGCAAAAAGTGATCACTCCAAAAATTATATCTCCGGTTCCCAAGGGAGATGGGCTTTGGGCTTTTGCATGGAAGCAACCCAAAGCCTTACGTCCCTTTATCAACAAGGGTTCGGGTTCGAAGCACAAGAAAAGCATTTTTAATGCTTCGACCCTTGGAGTACACGAAAAGTGGGAAAAGGGGTCAAAATGCCAATATGGGACATATATACCCATGGGGCACTAAAGCCCATATAATATGGCATATGGCTAAATTGAATGGCCCATAGTGAGTGTTTACAAACATCCTTACTATGGGTCAAGCAGTTCGGGGGACCACGCGCTGCGACGCGCCATTGGGGTGTGGAAGTGGGTGAGGCGGCTACGATGATCCATCCGCCAAATGTACAAGCTGCCTAGGGACTGTACACCGGAAGACCTAGACCTGGACCTCATCGTCCGCGGAGATGGCGTGCCTGTCGGTGGTCGCACTTGGGTGCAGCTGTCGATTGGCCTCGCGAACTTCGGCCGTTTGTCACGGATGTTGCCGTACTTGTGGACAATAGGAGTGGGGGTGGTGCCAGAAAACGACGTGGTGGCACTGGCATGGTTGTGGCGTGTCAATGTAAGGTGGATACAGAAAATTTTGGACGAGGGCACCATGAACTACTGCGGCACTGCTTATCCTACACGCGTCTTTTTTTGGGGGGGACTCACCATGGCTTCGCCATGTATTGGGCATGACAACCCACTGGATGGTGGCGAGTTTGTACAATTTTGGCATTTGGCGAGATGGAACATTGGTGGGATTTGACCTAAAGCGCCCCGCTGCCGCCAACGCTATGTGGCACGAGCTTGTTCGAATCAAACAGCTGCAGCCTGTTGAGGGGCGTGGGGGCACACACAAACCCTTGACTCGTGTGTCAGATCCTTAATCTCAGGTTGTCATGTGTATTCTACATGGACTGATGTGTATCGGGCGCATTGTTGCTAACCAGGTTCATGCCTTGTGTGTGCGTCAGGACCCTGCTGTAGTTGTTGAAGTTGGACGCATTTCGCGCGAGTACAAGACAGGTTTTACACCAAAAGGTAAGGCAGAACCTGATGGGGAGGAGTCCTGGCGACTCTTGGTCGCGTGGAATAAACTATCTGGTGTACTTTTTATCGATAATGCAATTGATGGTGCCGTCAGAGGCATGGCGCGCGCACTGACTGCCCTGTACCAGACGTGGCATGATCCACAGGCCCTGAAAATATCACAGGCGGCGCGCGCATTGGGCAATGCTTTGCGTCCGGACTCCAAGTCCCCATACTTGGTTTTTTTATACACGACTGCAAGTCTGTCGTTGAGAATATCAAACCATACGGTATCGGTATGTTCTCGGGCGACGTCTTGGAGTCTGCAAATGCTATTATCAAAGATATGCACAATAACTACAGCAATCGAGCTGGTGGCAGAGGTGCAAAAACTAACATAGGCGAGGCGTGGCTTAGAGTGATTCACCAATGTCAAGCACGTATTTTTTTGGGTAGCGAGTTGCCTCGCTGGGAAGGTCGCCGAAGGGACAGGTTGTCCACGTTGCTGGTCAGGCAGGTGTGGCACTAGCTGAAATGCAAGGCGACACTGAGTCTGACTCTTCATTGGACCTTGGTGCCTACACTTAGTGGTTTTTTTCTTGCTCTTTTGCGGTCCACAGCGTGTGGCTTATGGCGCGCAAAGTTGTACATGACGCTCAAAGTTGTAAATACCGATGACCCTCTTACGCTTCAATTTATACCTTCATTGTTGCAACTTTGTTCGCTCCCACCTGCTGAAGATTGCACTCAACTTCGCCTCAACATTGCCGTCGTTGCCTCAACATTGCTGTCGCTGTTCCATCGGTGTCGCCGTCATCTCCACATTGATCCAAACTGGAGGCACGGACGTGGGAACGCGATGCACATATGGTAAAGAGGACCACATTGCTAGATTGGTTGCAAGAACGAAAAAATGGGGCACACAAGAGCACGTCATTCGTGGATATTGCGCCAAATCTCTGCCGTTCGGTTCAACTTTGGTTCAACTGTTCTTCATTTTTTATTCAACTTCCACGCCACTACACTCCGTCGGCTGAAATGTCTCTAGAAAGAACAAATCTAGGTCTCCGGCGAGTGCAAACTGGTTGGGACATTAAAAGGGGAGTCACATGAGGTACGGTATGGTAGTACGGTGCCGCCGGGTGCCGCCAGTGCGCATACTTGACGTCATTTTCCCAAATATCTGCCGTTCGGTTCAACTTTGGTTCAACTTCCACGCCACTACGCTCCGTGAGCTCAAATGTAACTGGGAACATCAAAGCCAGGTCCCCGGCGAGTGCAAAGAGGTTGGAACATTAAAAAGGGAGTCACATGAGATACGGTATGGTGGTACGGTGCCGCCGGTGCCGGCGGTACGCATACTTGAAGTCATTTTTCCAAATCTCAGCCGTTCGGTTCAACTTTGGTCCAACTTTGCTTCAACATTGACTCAGCTCCCACCCGAGCAATGAATTGCACACCCGTATGCCCTCCCGGACCACTGGAATGGGGACACATCCTGTGGGCCTTCGAAGGGTATGGGGTTGTGAAGGTGAGCATCGGAGCACCACTTGGTGGGCGGGGAGGAAGGTCACCGCAAACAAGGTTCTATTTCTTCAACCCCAATGCGGAAGGGTTCCCTGCTGGTTGGTGGGAAGATGCTGCCGCGGATAGTGGCGCATACGAGAATGTCTACAGGTCGATTGAGGTAGTAGCTGGTTGCATGACCACCGGGACAGCTCTATTTAGTGGTCACGAGGAAGTCAAGGAGACCCACAAAAAGGAGAAGAAGCAGAAGAGAGAGAAAGAGAGAGAGAAAGACACAAGAGAGAAGAAATGAAGACACACCATTGTGAAGGAAGAGGAAACGGAACCTCCGACGCGCAACGAGGCGACCCATGTGGACCCAGTTGTCCAATTCCGACCCTTCTCTGCAGAGGTAAGGCTTTGCAGGAGGCAGGGCCATGTTAGTGACTTTGCATTTGTGCCGATCTAAGGGAGACTCAATTGTGGTTCAACTTTGGTTACGGTACATTGACTAGTGATGCATCTTCCCATTCCGCACCGCAACTTTCACTCAACACCCGATCAAACCGTCCCATACTTTGCCTTAGGATGTGGCCGTGGTACCGACCAGTGGCGTGTTCGGCCTGCCAGCGCGCACAAGCACCGCCGTCCCGTGGGCGCAGTGGGCCCCAACGCGATTAGTGGGGCTCATTGGTCCGTTGGTGCAAAGTTCCCGGCTTTTGGGGCTTACCGGCGTGGGCGCCGCACCACCATCCCCTCATCAACTGGCCCTACTACAACAACTTCAAACGCGGCAAGCAGCCCTAGGGGAACGGGGAGTCCAGCCTAGGCGGCGGTCGGTGCCTACAGAGTGCCTGTGGGGACATCAACC
Organism: Eutreptiella sp. 'Long Island Sound 2002'; assembly: GCA_964036045.1. Lineage (NCBI taxonomy): Eukaryota > Euglenozoa > Euglenophyceae > Eutreptiales > Eutreptiaceae > Eutreptiella > Eutreptiella sp. 'Long Island Sound 2002'. The sequence goes on along the minus strand of OZ038381.1, from coordinate 150,959,171 downwards.
TGTGCGGGACAGCGGCCTCCTACGGCACGGGCCCACGAGCTAGGGGGACGGGGAGTCCTGCCGAGGCAGCGGTTGGTGCCTACAGAGTGCCTATGGGGGACAGCAGCCCCCTGCGCCCCGCGCCCACCATCTAGGGGGATGGGGAGTCCTGCCCGAGCGGCGGTCGGTGCCTACAGAGTGCTTGTGGGGGACGGTAGCCCCCTGCGGCCCAGGCCCACCATCTAGGGGGGACAGGGAGTCTTGCCCAGGCGGTGGTAGATGCCTACACAGTGCCTGCAGGGGACGGGAGCCCCCCGCGGCCCGGGCCCGCTAGCTAGAGGGACGCTTAGGCGTCACAAGTTGCCCGCCCTCTAGGACCCCATATACACACGATGTGAGAATATTCTACATTTCTAGTTTGAGTATGCTATTTGACATATGTGAGCAATGTTGGTACCAGCGTTGTGTGACATCCATTGAAATAGGTGGTGATGTGTTAGCCTTAGGTATCCGCTTCGTCTAGTGTATCATGTTTTGAGGTTTTTTTGAAGCTAGCCGAAATTGAGGCCAACTTTTGGGCTCCATTGGAAACATCCATGTGTATATACACCTTTTAACGCTTCAGGCCGAAATTTCGGCCAGCTTTTAGGTTTAACGTTGAATGACTATACTCATTTTCATTTTTTTAAGGGCTGGCCGAAATTTCTTCTCCCATCTCTCTGCTCTAATCACCATTCATACACTCATATTCGGCTTTTTTTGTTGGTGTGGCCGAAATTTTGGCCAACATTTCCTCTTTCTGCGCATATCAGCAATTGTTTTCCCATCCAACACATTCTTCTTGGTTCCAGAGGTTCCACAAAAGCGACCCATACACCACAAGTGAAAGAACAGCAAAGATACGGTTCATTGAACAGCAAACAAAACTACCCCCAAAGGATATACGTGTATTTCCTATTTTTATTGACCTGGCCGAAATTTCGGCCACCTTTTCCAAGAACATCAAAACACATGGTCTCATTCACCAGACAGGCCCAAGCTGGCCGAAATTTCGGCCAGGTCCTTGAAAACTTTAAATAACGTCACAAAAATGGATACCTTTGAGGTTTTTTGGAAGTTGGCCGAAATTGAGGCCAGCTTTTCCATTGGTTCCATTGGAAACATGCATGTGTATATCCACTTTTTAACGCTTCTGGCCGAAATTTCGGCCAACTTTTTGGTTTAACGTTGAATGACTATACTCATTTTCATTGTTTTAAGGGCCGGCCCAAATTTCTCCCAGCTCTCTGGTCTAATCACCTTTTATACGCTCATATTCGGCTTTTTTGCCAGTGTGTACCAAAAAAATCAAAACACAGGGTAGTATTCACCAGACAGGCCCAAGCTGGCCGAAATTTCGGCCACGTCCTTCAAAACTTGAAATAACGTCACGGAAATGGATGCCTTTGAGCTTTTTTGGAAGTTGGCCGAAATTGAGGCCCAGCTTTTCCATTGGTTCCATTGGAAACATGCATGTGTACATACACCTTTTAACGCCTTTGGCCGAAATTTCGGCCAGATTTTTGGTTTAGTGTTGAATGACTATACTCATTTTCATTTTTTTAAGGGCTGGCCGAAATTTCTCCCAGCTCTCTAGTCTAATCACCTTTCATACGCTGGTATCCCGCATTTTTGCCGGTGTGGCCGAAATTTCGGCCAGTGTGTCCCAGATCTGCGCATATTAGCAATTGTTTTCCCATCCAAAACATCTGGCCGAAATTTCTGCCAACTTGCAATTCTTGTTGTGCATAAATATTACACCGTACACTCCTATAAAGCTGCTTTCTTCTCACAGCGTTAATGTCTTCTGGTATTACTATAACTGTCATGCTCGTATGGGGTGTGCCACGCATTGCCACTGTTTTGTGTGTACATTCTCTGTTTTGCATTTTGCTGGCCGAAATTTCGGCCAAAGTTGCCTTATGTGGACCCATGATTCCAAATGACACACATTTCTGGCCGAAATTTCGGCCAGCTTCTCGGCAACCCAATTTTGAACAGTGGTTTCACATCCAGTGCATGGCTGGCCGAAATTTCGGCTATGGTATTCCATCATTCGTGTCAAGACGTCGATTTTGGGCCATTTTATATTGAATTGCGCTTGTTATTGCCTCTTTTGTTATTTCTCTTTCCATGAAATCCCTTGCTGTAGCATCCCCTTTTATGACCGAGCGTGCAATGGATTCTTAGGAGGTGCTTATTTCCCCTCCAGCTGAAGCTGCGTCCGAATATGGGCAATCCCAACCTGCCCATCAACCGGACGGGGATAAGGCAAGCACAGAGGGACTTCAAGGGAAGCCTAAGGCACCACCAATGAAAAATTCATCAACGCCCATCACGTTGTCCGACTGGGTCAGGTCAACAACCAAAATAAAAGTTTTCTTTGACCAAATTGTAATGGACCACGACCGAAGCATTGGCCACGTCCGTAAATTATCCGAGGATCGTGTGCAGCGGCGCTATGACGATCTCAAGGCCGCACCGCCTGTGGATTACATCCAAGATCTTCTTTTTTATAAAGTCATTCGTATGTCTCCTGTTGCCTGCTGCCATTCCCAACGGGTTATATTGTTTGCCGGTACGAAGGTTGGCCGAAATTTTGGCCAGCATCTGCGTCCCTAAGTGTTTTTGGTGTACTGCTATTGTTTTTTCCCATAGCCTGTGTGGATTTGTTAGTTGGCAAGTATTTGCCCGTGATTGAGTGTGGTACATTGTACACCATCTTCAAATGTCAATGCACCTGTGCTCTTTGCGCATGTCTACCGTCATAGGTATCCATTTCGGTGACGTTACTTCAATTTTTGAAGGACATGGCCGAAATTCCGGCCAGCTTGGGCCTATCCGGTGAATAAGACCATGTGTTTTGATGATCTTGGAAAAGCTGGCCGAAATTTCGGCCAGGTTAATGAAAATAGGAAATACACATATATCCTTTGGGGGTAGTTTTGTTTGCTGTTCAATGAACCGTATCTTTGCTGCTCTTTTCCTTGTGGTGCATAGGCGGCTTTTGTGGAAACCCTGGAACCAAGAAGAATGTGCAGGATGGGAAAACAATTGCTGATATGCGCAGAAACAGGAAATGCTGGCCGAAATTTCGGCCACACCAACAAAAAAAGCCGAATATGAGTGTATGAATGGTGATTAGAGCAGAGAGCTGGGAGAAATTTCGGCCAGCCCTTAAAAAAATGAAAATGAGTATAGTCATTCAACACTAAACCAAAAAGCTGGCCGAAATTTCGGCCTGAAGCGTTAAAAGGTGTATAGACACATGCATGTTTCCAATGGAACCAATGGAAAAGCTGGCCTCAATTTCGGCCAGCTTGCAAAAAACCTCAAAGGTATCCATTTCTGTGAAGTTATTTCAAGTTTTGAAGGACCTGGCCGAAATTTCGGCCAGCTTGGGCCTGTCTCGTGAATAACACCATGTGATTTGATGTTTTTGGACCCGACTGGCAAAAAAGCCGAATATGAACGTATGAAAGCTGATTAGACTAGAGAGCTGGGAGAAATTTCGGCCAGCCCTTAAAAAATGAAAATGAGTATAGTCATTCAACGTTAAACCAAAAAGCTGGTCGAAATTTCGGCCAGAAGCGTTAAAAGGTGTATATACACATGCATGTTTCCAATGGAACCAATGGAAAAGCTGGCCTCAATTTCGGCCAGCTTCCAAAAAAGCTCCAAGGTATCCATTTCTGTGGCGTTATTTCAAGTTTTGAAGGACCTGGCCGAAATTTCGGCCAGCTTGGGCCTGTTTGGTGAATGAGACCATGTGTTTTGATTGTTTTGGCACAAACTGGCCGAAATTTTGGCCAGGTTCATAAAAAAAGGAAATACACGTATATGCTTTGGGGGTAGTTTTGTTTGTTTTTCAATGACCCATATTTTTGCTGTTCTTTTTCTTTTGCTGTATACGTGGGTGTTGTGGTAACCCTGGAACCAAGGGGTAAAAGTAATAATAGATAGACCCCCCCCCCCCCCGTGCTATAGGTATGCAATGGTCTAAAGGTAAAATACCACCATATTTTTGTGATTTGGTATCTTTATTTCGAAAATTTGTGTGTAGCTAGAAATAGAAATAACGGCATATATTTCACATACATACCTTCTTTTTGCCTATTGCCACCGGGGGGGGATAGATACCCCCAAAATAACACCCCTTTTCACATACTTTTCTCCTCACTACAACGACGACTTCCGTGGGCCATAGCGCCACGTGCGGGGCGGGCAACTTGTGACGCCTAAGGGACGGGGAGTCTACACAGTGCGTGTGGAGGAGGACAGCCCCTTGTCGCGCGCAGCCGCCAGCTGGGGGGACGGGGAGTCCGGCCCAGGCGGTGGTCGGTGCCCATAGAGTGCCTGTGGGGGACGGCCCCCTGCGGCCTGGGCCCACCAGCCGGGGGGACGGGGAGTCCCGCCCAAGCGGCGTTCGGTGCCTACAGAGTGCGTGTGGTGGACGGTGGCCCCCTGCGGCCCGGGCCCACCAGCTGGGGGGACGGGGAGACTTGCCCAGGCGTTGGTCGGGGCCTATGGTGGGCCCGCAGGGGACGGCAGCTCCCAACGGCCCGGGCCCGTCAGCTCGGAGGACGGGGAGTCCTGCCCAGGTGGCGGTGGATGCCTATGGAGGGCTTGCGGGGGATGGCAGGTACCAAAACGGCCCGGACCCACGAGCTAGGGGGGCAGGGGGTCCCGCCCCTCTAGCTAGGGGAGCAGCGGGCGGTTCCTGGAGGGTGCCTATAGGGGGCGGTCGTCTGCACCAGCGCGTGCCAGCCGGCCGGGAGGGGACAGGGGCCCTGCCCGGCTGGTGGCCGCTGCTGAGACATGTCTTGCCCGTCCTCCCCCGCCGGCTCCTGCGTCGGGTTCCCCCGTCGGGAGAGCTCCGGGCTGGGTCCTCCGGTCCGAAGACCGTACTAACGCCTCGCCTCCGCTAGCTGTAAGATGGGGTTGCCCTTTGCCCCTACTTGGCTACGCTAAGCAGCAAGCAGGCAAGGTAAGCAGGCAGTGCCGGAGATCATAACCCCGGCTTAGCAGTAGTAGGGACTCAACGTGAGTCCTCTTAACCAGAACCCTATATTATTAATTAATAGCCCCGGCGGGATTAAAGCCTGCCGGGGCTTAACTCTTGAACAATACAGTACTTAGGGGCCCCTTGCGCAGTTTAAGCCCGTGGGGATGCGAAGAGGCGTGCCTGGCAGCACTTACGTGTGGCCTATCATACCCAGATAACTGGGCTCGCCTCAACGCGGCTGGTTGAGTCTGGCTTTGGCTCTGGGGGACGCACTTAACTGGACTTGGGGGAGGCCCTTAAGCCGTTTAAGCATCATTTACGGCAGTGTACGCAGTATGTTTGCGTTATTAAATGTTGTGTGTTTTTACCCCGCAGACATGCCCCCTCCGGTAGTGAGCTCACCATTGGGGCTGCCGTTGGGGATCGGGGACTATTACCCCTCCCGGGCGCCCTTTCTGCTGTGGGTGCCGGGGTGATGGCCGGGGGGCCTTATACCTTACCCATACGCAAAGGATCTTGTTTACCTTTACCAAGGGTGTCCAGCCAGACAGGTGCCCACTGGGGGGCATTCCAATACAATTCGATTTCCAATATCCTCATCCGTTCCCAATCCATGAAAGATCCCTTGTCAGTTCCTAGACCGGGCCGCGCAAGGGCGGCCTGGTCCACTCCTCCAGCAGGGCCACGCCGCCTATTCCGGGGGGTTGCGGGGACCCCCAGCTATGGGTATAGTAACCCAATGGGCTATCAGACTTCAGACTTCAGACTTTTATGGACCATCCCTCCCAACCCCCAACACCCAAGCCCCCCATGATAGACCCCCCCCCCCCAATATCAGACTAGTGGACAAGTGGAAAATGGGAAAATATGGAACCTCGGAAAACGTTCAACATGGGGGAAAGCATAGTACCCCCCCCCCCTGTTTCGAATCATAAAAGTGCAGCCCCCCACCAGACACATAGGAACTTCACTTCAAGAAAATGGGGATAAAAGGGCAGTACCCCCCCCCCCCCACCCCCACAGAGACACGGGAACTTCACTTCAGGAAAATGGTGGGTTGGGGAAAATATGCCTGCATGTGTGCATGTCATGTTGTTTGCTCTCCTTTCGCTTGCAGCGGTAGGTAAGGTGAGTAAGCCCAGGAGGGGCCACCCCCTGGTAGAGTCATCATCCTTGAGATTGACATTGTGGTAGGTAAGGTGAGTAAGCCCAAGAGGGGCCACCCCCTGGTAGAGTCATTGCGGCTGTGTCTCCTGTGCATGCACATGACACATTAAAGGGTAGGCCACACGTGGTGCGCTCGGTAAACCCTTGTTTAGGTTACCCAGGGGCTCCGCCCTACGTTCTATAAAGAACGGGCGGAGTTCCTTAAGCTTGCTTTCTTGGAAGGACCTGTTTTGGGACAGCGTATTATTTTCCACTCGAGGACCCGTATAATATGGCGAGGGTGGTTAGGTTCCTCAGCCCAAAACAGTGCCTGCATGTGAACCTCTCAGGTGGTGTAGGTCAGGGTGATTGGTGCACTTTGCTGTCTTCGACAGCACAATTTTTTGCTCAGCAAAAAGGGCGCAGATCACACCAAAGAAATGGGGAACCGAAGAAGATGCTGAACGACTCCGCCATGAACGACACGTACTCACGCCGCGCCGCAGTGCACTCCTTCCCTCCAAGCCCTGGCAGGGGTACGCGTAATGGCGTCCCTGTCAGGCCACAACAGCTTAGTAGCGCTGTTTGTTGCTTGCTTCTCTCACAGGAAGGCCAGCAGGGCCTACGACCTCGTTGACAGCCGCACCAAGTAGCGTGTGCGTGTAGGAGTGGAAGGCCTGGATGACGTCATCCTTCGAAGGCTGGGTCCGCAGTAGGGTGTGTAGGACCTAAAGTGTGTGTGTCACTGTCCTGCCAGTTTCCTGGAATTTCAACAGGGTTTTCGATGGGCAGTGGCAATGGTAGCCTAGGTTTTGGCCACATAGCAAACAGGCGTTTTCATGCCTCATAGCTTTTGGCCACCCCTCCCCTGTAGTAGGCAGGCAGGTAGGAAAAACCAATACCTTGGCGTTATCGCGGGGTATTCCCCCAAGGATTTTTGTTGCCAGCACAGAATTTGGGCACCTAGGGGCGGAGAGACCCGGGGCGTACCCCGTGGCACCGGTAAGACATCCGCCGGGTTCAGCAAGGGTGCAGACTTGGGTATAATTAGGACACCATTTCTGCAGCTTGCTCCAGGACCTCAGGCTAGCACACTCACAGAGACATTTTGCTGTTCTTTCAATGTGATTATGTAGAACACCCTGGAGGTGTTCAGGTTGTGTGTGGTCTAGGCCTTGGCGCCTACGACCATATACCCCTTCAATGATGATGCTGCCAACAGCTGAGAAGGGGTTTTGACATGTTTGTTTCTGCATCCGATCAGAATGTGCTCATTATGCAGAACATCCTTGAGGTGTTTTAGCTGTGTGTGGTCTAGGCCCTGGCGCCTACGACCACAGACCCCTTCGATGAAGAATGCGCTGACAACAACTGAGAAGGGGTTCCGATTTTCCTGGTATTTGCATCCATGTATTGCGAGCCCGTCCCGATTTGTTGTTAGTAGATGTGGGTTGTGCAGTTTCCAACCATTTTCAGCCCCTTCGATGATGGCGACATTGTGTGTGCACGGGCCTGCTCCGTGGAACTTGGGTCTGGGCTGCAGCAGGGAGCCATGCGCAGACATTTGCAGGGACCTTTTTCTTAGGCCCTGCTTTGTGTTCCACGGATTTTTAAAAATGCCACTGCCAGTGCCACTGCCCAAATCCTCATCCTAGTACAGCCAATACCGCACCTGATGTGGGTCCCCAAGCAAACAGTTGACACGCTTAGCATGCAACACTGTGGTACAACGCTGTGGTACACCGCTCCCCAAAAAACCATGAATCCAATGCAAGGTCCTTTGTGCACATGCAGGGGTATAGCTGAGAAGGGGCTCTTCTCTGTTGTTGTGTTGCCAAGTGTGTGTTACAGGTGTTATGCATCCTCTCCGATGATTTTTTGTTACCAAGGGCGCAAACGCAGGGGGATGCTCCGCTGACATCCGGTCTCTGCTTCCCCCATAGCAGAGGCACAGACTCCCGCAGGGACCTCTTTTCTTAGGCCCTGTTTGGGTTGGCAGAGCTGTTGAGCAAGTGGGGCGTGAAGGAGCATTTGCCTAAGCCTGGGAAAATCAGTACCATCCAACTCTACGTTCCGCCGGGAAGGCATCCAGCTTCGCAGCAGCAGCATCCCTAAGGAGCCCCATAGACACGTTTGAAACATCCCAACATATGGCGCCGGGAGGCTGACGCTTCCACCAAAAACAATGTAATGAGAAGGGGCTCTGCTTTGGCTATTTCGGTTACTTTGCTAATACTGAGACAGGGGTTTGCTTTGCTGATATTTGTGTTTTGTTTGGTTTTTTTTTATTTGATGGTCTCCTTTGCTGATGCTTGGTGTTTTGATTTGTTTTTATTTTATTTGATGGTCCCGATTTGTAGGTATCTGCATGCACATGTGTACCCAGGTTGTGCTTTGTATGTATGCATCCCCTTCGATGATGTGTCAGCCACGTGGGAACAATCCGTCTGGGGACCGACTGCTTTAGGCCCTATTTTGTTGGATGGAGCCAGGCATCTCCCCATACTCCAACGGATCTGCATGTTTGCCAAACCTGCCGAAAACCACTGCACTCAGCCCTACTGGACCCTACTGCTGCACAACATATGCCAGCCCCTACCTTGAGAGCTTGTCTGGGTCATCGCGCAGATTCCGGCCCCAAGGTTTCTTTTTCATTGTGCCTTGCTGGGCGCAGTACTGTCCAATGTGGCGGACTGCATTTGAGTTGGGTGATGCAGAAGTCCCACTGTCATAAAAAAAAAAACCTGAGTAGGGGCTCTGCTATGTGTGTGTTGGTGGTTGACAACTTGGAGGTAATTCGTTTTGATTTCACTTGGTCCTGATCTCCTGGTAAACCCCCCCCCCCCGTACAAGAACATGCGCGTGTTCTTATTGATTTGCGTGTTCTTATTTTTTGCGTGTTCTTATTTCTGAGACCTTGGTGTGCAGTGTTCCCAGCGCCCTTTGTTTGCAGAAATATGGCAGAGACCCCTTGACCAATTGTCCATGACATCCTTCTTGAAGCCTAATTAAAGACTCTGTGAATTGACCAATATGGCCTGAACCCTGTTGTGCATTGTTTGTGCAGGCACGTGCTGAAATTGGGACCCCGGGTCCTGTGGGAAGCAACAGGGTAAAAATTAGAAATTCTTGGTATGCCAGCAGGGGCTGGCCCATGCAGAAATTGGGACCCTGTCACATGCGGGAAGCATCTGGAAAAAGTTTAAAAATCCCAGGCATGCCAGCAGAGGCCAACAAGTGCTGAAATTGGGACCCTAGGACCTGTGGGAAGCATCAGGGTAAAAAAATTCCTGGTATGTTAGCAGGGGCCGATAGGAGGAGAAATTGGGACCCTAGGACCCCGGGGCCGGCTGCGTGTTCTTATTTTTGACTACATAATAAGAACATGCGTGCGTGTTCTTATTTTGACTGCGTGTTCTTGTACGGGGGGGGTTTATATGTAATTGTTGCATGTTGTGCCTCTTACTGAGACAAAGGGAAATGCGTGTATTGCATAGGAGACGCGTGTGCACTGAGCCTCTTCTACACATAGGGCACTCTTTTGTTACCTACCTCCCCCTTGAGGCGAGGAAGTCTGTCTTGGGTCTAGACCACTGCGTCTCTGACTCAGACATTGGAGTTGGGCCTGCCCCACCACCCGCTGCGCGCCGCAGTTTGCCATGTCGTCTAGCCCCCTTAGCGTGGCCTCTTCCGTCCCCTCCAGCCCTTCGTTTCCGGAATGTGGTTGGGGGGATCTGCCGGAGCTATTGCGGTTTGGAGACCAACCCCCCTCGCCACCGTGGGACTCTGACGCTGAGAAGTGTCTCGGCAAACTGGCCTCGCCCCAGCCTCCATTGCCAACACCGCCCCCCTCTCCCCCTTCACCAGCAACCTCTCCAACGCCAGTAAATCCTCCACCGAGACCCCACGTTACCTCAACCCCATACCTGGTAGCCCTGGAAGCCGTGGAGGAGGCCCTGATGTGCACTGCCGTTCCACCGCCATCCCCCCCACAACCCCCCAAGTACGTACCCAAGGACCCCCCCACACCCCCCCAAACCCACTGTTCACGGGCCCTACGGTGACAAAACATTGCAGCTCATCCGGGAGAATCACGGGGGTGGGGTTCAGTATTTCGTGGACGGGGTGCTGAACCGCCGTGCGATGTACCGGTTAGCGGTTCAGCAGCCCAAGAAAAACCCCTTGCGGGTGTGGCAGGAGGGCATGCAAATTAGCCGTTCGCATTTCCTTTGCACGGACGAGGAGCACGCAGCAGTGGTTCTTGAAATCCTGTGTGCTACCCCAAAACCCCCCCGTATCCCCAAGCCGGCCCCACAACCTGTGCCTCGTCGGCCACTGCCCCCTCCAGCAAGTGATCAGGTGACACTGACCCAGTATAGCAGGCACCGCCGCTCCTCACACCTCCCATTGGCTCCGGCCCCGAAGCGGCCGTGCCCCACCCCGCAGTACGGTTCATTGCCCCAGCGCCGTGCGTCTCAGTCCGCCCCCCCGCCGGAGAGGCCGCAGTTTGGGTCATTGCTGCCTGCGCAGGCCCCCCCGCAACGTCCACAGACTTGGGCGAAACGTTCCAATTTCCAACTCTTCGGCAAGTGTGCACCGGGCGTCTCTTACACATAGGGCACTCTTTTATTTCCAACCTCCCCCTTGAGGCGAGGAAGTGCGTCTTGGGTCTAGACCGTCGCGTCTCTGACCCAGACATCTGAGTTGGGCCTGCCCGCCCCGAAGCGGCCGTGCCCCATCCCGCAGTACGGTTCATTGCTCCAGCGCCGTGCGTCTCAATCCAGGCACTCTTTTATTTCCAACCTCCCCCTTGAGGCGAGGAAGTGCGTCTTGGGTCTAGACCGTTGCGTCTCTGGCCCAGACATCTGAGTTGGGCCTGCCCCAACACCCACGCGTCCATCTCTCACCCACTGCGGGCCGCTGAGCCGCAGGAGTTCGCCCTCGGTCCCCGGCCACAGCGCCCCGACGAGGGTCGTCGTTCCCCTCCGTACCCACCCACTGCAGGCCGCTGAGCCGCAGGAGTTCGCCCTCGGTCCCCGGCCACAGCGCCCCGACCAGAGTCGTTGTTCCTCTCCGTACCCACCCACTGCGGGCCGCCGAGCCGCAAGAGTTCGCCCTCGGTCCCCGGCCACAGCGCCCCGACCCAGACAATATGCCAAACGGAGGGCAAACACAGCCCCATGGCCATTGGCAAGGCAAAAGCCCTCAGCACGGCAAAGGCAAAGGCCCACAGCAAGGCAAAGGCCCACAGCATGGCAAAGGGTATGGCCTTGCCCAAGGCAAAGGCCCTCAGCAAGGCAAAGGCCATGGCCCTCACGAAGGCAAAGGGCATGGCCCTGCACAAGGCAAAGGCACACAGCAAGGCAAAGGGCATGGCCCTGCGCAAGGCAAAGGCCCCCAGCAAGGCACAGGCAAAGGCCAAGCCCATCCGCAAGGCAAAGGCCATGGCCCCCCACGAGGCAAAGGTCAGGCCCGACCACAAGGCACAGGCCAAGGCCCGCCGCAAGCCAAAGGCAAGGCCCGGACCTTTGCGGAAAACCTTGCCCACGTGGACTATGACATCGACACGAACCCAACGGATGGATTCACCACCCGTTGGGCTGATCGCGATGTGTATGTCCACAAGGCATCCTTGGTGCACACCGTGCATGAGATTGCCGCTGCCCGGAGGTGGGCATGGGAGCAAGGTGCCCAGAGGGAGCTGTGGTTTGAGAGGGTTGAGGGGCTGAAGGAGGACAAGCATGGCAACATGGTCAAGGTAATAGAATGGTCACCTGAGCTCGAAGTTTGGGGCAACTACGAGCTGACGGATGGGGATCTCATCCATGGATGGGACATGAAGCGGCCAGATGTCGACACCCTTGACGTGGCACCAAACCCGGACTAGATTGGCAAGGTGCAAGGTGATGGCACCTCTGGTGACATGGTGACCATTGTTTGTGCGAGCAAACCGCCCATTTTGCACATCCACAGGTGGTGGTGCTGTGTCTTGCCTGACGAGGCAGCGATCCGGTCGTTGCGTGAGGAGATACGGACGGCGGAGGCCTGGAACGCGTTGCTCAATGCCACCCGGCAAGAACCACTGCTGTCTAACAGCCTCCCTCCCGAGGACCAGCAGATCCTGCGTCACCTTGTGGAGCATCATAACCTGAACCCCTCCCAAGCCTTGGCTGTCCGGCAATGTCTGGATGAGGGTGCTGTTGTCTCCTCCATGACAAGGGGGGGCACCACGGGGAAGTCGGAGACCCTGGTGGCCTGCATCAAGGCAGTCATGTGGCAGCAGGGGTACTTCGACCCATGCATCCCGAATCCCAAGGCGCCAGATTCGATACACACTGGCAGGAAAGGGGGGGGGGGGGGCACCAACCGACAACCCCCCTCGGGCATGCATCTTGGTCACCGCCTCAACAAACGCACAGGTCGACAACCTGATGCTGCGGGTGTTCCAATCGGCAGAACAGGATCTTGTCTTCTCAGAGGCGGTCCTGAAGGACCACCCCGTGCCCTGGATGCGGCTCAGAGCTGCAAGGGGCCGGACCCCCCCAGGTTTGGAGCCGTACAATCCAACAACAGTCCAAGAGACGTTGGCCAATCATCCGGACTGCAATGGCATATTGCAGTGTGCCCTCAACAGCTGCCAGGTTCTCTTTGCAACAGCTGGTGTGGTCGCCACACGGCGGAAGTTGTTGCTAACGGGTGACCCACAAACTCGGTTCGCATTCCGCTTCGTGGATGAGTCCTCGAGGCATAGCATCCCAGTGGGTCTGGACTTGGCAGCTTTTGGGGCACAGTGCATGTTTTGTGGGGATGCCGGTCAACTGCGCCCATACAGTGCCATCACTCTTCTTGCAGCTGCAGCGAAAGCGGAAGGGGATAAAAAGGGGAAAGGGGGCAAGGTGACGGCTCAACATATTGCATGGGCGCAGTCCGGGCATTTTGCTAACCTCAATGTGCACCTTGACCAGGGACCAGGGATGCAGTATGGTGACTCGCAGCGCTTCGCCACAAGTAGTGTGTAGCAGTTTGGCCTGTACCGTACAAGGTGTACTGCGTGTGTCCTAACCCAGCAGTTCCGCATGGACGTGCCTTTGGCAATGGTGGTGCGTGGGCTGTTCACGGGGGGATCCTTGGGCTGGTATCCCGCCTCGGCCCCAGCATTACCCCCCCCCCCCGGTGTTGGGAGGGCAACGCATCCGCATAGTCAGCACAGACGATCCTCAGTGGAGATCGGAGCTGACACGGTACGGGATGTCGGACGCCCGGGTGGGGTTACTGAGAAGGGAGGTTGGCAGAGCATGGGAGTGCCTTGTCATGGACGAGGCCATGTGCAATCAGGGGAACACCAGCAGGGAGGAGGCCTGGCTGGTGCTGCACTTTTTGGAGCATGCACAGAGTGCAAATGTGTACCCCCCCAAGTCAGTTGCAATCGTCACCACACACTATGCGCAGATGCTATGGTTGCAGCACTGTGTGTGGGAGGCAGGGCGCCGGCTGCATGGGGACCAGGCATATGAGTGTGTGAGGATGATCGCCACCCTGGACCGGTACCAGGGTCTGCAGGCTCCGGTGTCCTTGCCTCCCTGGTCTCCTCGGAGCCGGGGATCATGAGGGACATGGTGCGGGCAAACACACTAACCAGCAGGGCCCAATCCGAGCTGCATCTTTTCGGGGCCTTTCTCGGTTGGGAGGACTCCCCCGTCACTGCGGTTTGGTTGAGTGGGCTGAGGGTGATGGCTGCCGAACTGCAGAATTACCCTTCCCCAGACGACGTACAGAAGGTGCGGCTCCCAGGGGTTATGTACCAACAGCCCACCTTTGCCCAAAAAGAGGTGGGCGTCATTTACAAGTTCAAGGGGGGGGGGTTGGGGGTGGTGGGGCAGTGGCTTTGGAAACTGTGGAGGAAGCATGCAAAAGCCCTTGACCCTTGGGGATTCTCCCCCCCCTAGAGTGACCAATTGTTGGACTGGGAGCGGATCATGGCCAACAAGAGGGTTGGGACATTGGAGATGCGGCTGCGCCTGGAAACGGGGGAAGTGGAACCAAAGCACCTCGGGGTTACCCTCCCCGATTTCACGGAGTGGGCATTGCCCTACATCCTCATCAAGGATGAGGACACTGACTGGGCAGGATGGCATCACATTGACGGGTTGGAGAGAGTGTGCCACACACAGGATTTGGCGGACCACGAGCAAAGGCCGGTGCAGTTTCTGCTGACCAAGCCCTTCCACGACGCCCAAACCTATCCCAACCCCCCCCGGTCATCTGGCTACCGCACTGTTTCTCTGCCTGTGTGGCAGGATGCCTACCAGCACGTGGACACGGTAGGCTTCCTGGGCGATGACTTCTGCACACCCTTGGGGGTGTATGTGGCGTCTTTGCTCCATGGGGTGAGAGATTGTGAGGGGGGGCGCGATGTGTGTGCCCCACATGCTGTTCACCGTGGACATGCCCAGCACTGTGGTTGGAAGCCATTGCCGGATCGTGTGAAGCGGTATGTCCTTGGCATGGTCGCACCGGCAGAGAAGCCTACAGGATCAATTGGTCTTCGGTTTGGACCGCTGAAATCATGACATGACCCTGCCTCTGTGGAACATTGGACAGCTTCCAGTGTGGCGCATGTGGAGGTGTGCGTGGGACATCGGACGTTGAGAATGGATGCTACATGGAACGTCATGGGTTGCCGGCCACAATCTGAGGGTCTCTATTGTCCGCCTCTCGTCTATATGCAGTGTTTGGTTCCGTGCTTCAGGGTGTCATGAACCAAGTCAGGGGCTCTACAGAAACCCCCCCCGTCCCCCGATTCCTGACGTGCCCAGGATCCCCATGAGGTGACCCAAGTTGGTGTGATGTCCTTGCCTTGGCGCAATGACTTGCACCCCTAGAACGTATGACAAACTGTGTGGGACATTTTGGCAGTGCAGGGAACAGCAAGGTGTCGCCATGGAATAATTTGCACCTCCATGCACGTTATTTGATCACTCCATCAATATTGGCGAATTATTTCACCTCTCCGTGAATTATTTATGCCCCTCCGTGAATTATTTGGCCCCTCCTTGCATCATTTATGCCCCTCCGTGAATTATTTGGCCCCTCCGTGAATTATTTATGCCCCTACGTGAATTATTTGGCCCCTCCGTGAATTATTTATGCCCCTCCCCGAATTATTTCACCCCTCCGTGAATTATTTATGCCCCTCCGTGAATTATTTATGCCCCTCCGTGAATTATTTGATGCCTCCGTGAATTATTTATGCCCCTCCGTGAATTATTTGATGCCTCCGTGAATTATTTATGCCCCTCCGTGAATTATTTCACCCCTCCGTGAATTATTTATGCCCCTCCGTGAATTATTTGATGCCTCCGTGAATTATTTATGCTCCTCCGTGAATTATTTCACCCCTCCGTGAATTATTTATGCCCCTCCGTGAATTATTTCACCCCTCCGTGAATTATTTATGCCCCTCCGTGAATTATTTCACCCCTCCGTGAATTATATATGCCCCTACGTGAATTATTTGATGCCTCTGTGAATTATTTATGCCCGTCCATGAATTATTTGGCCCCTCCGTTAATTATTTATGCCCCTCCGTGAATTATTTATGCCCCTCCGTGAATTATTTCACCCCTCCGTGAATTATTTATGCCCCTCCGTGAATTATTTGATGCCTCCGGGAATTATTTATGCTCCTCCGTGAATTATTTCACCCCTCCGTGAATTATTTATGCCCCTCCGTGAATTATTTCACCCCTCCGTGAAGTATTTATGCCCCTCCGTGAATTATTTCACCCCTCCGTGAATTATTTATGCCCCTCCGTGAATTATTTGATGCCTCTGTGAATTATTTATGCCCGTCCATGAATTATTTGGCCCCTCCGTTAATTATTTATGCCCCTCCGTGAATTATTTGATGCCTCCGTGAATTATTTATGCCCCTCCGTGAAATATTTCACCCCCCCGTGAATCATTTATGCCCCTCCGTGAATTATTTGATGCCTCCGTGAATTATTTCTGCCCCTCCGTGAATTATTTCACCCCTCCGTGAATTATTTATGCCCCTCCGTGAATTATTTGGCCCCTCCGTGAATTATTTATGCCCCTCCGTGAATTATTTGATGCCTCCGTGAATTATTTATGCCCCTCCGTTAATTATTTGATGCCTCCGTGAATGATTTATGCCCCTCCTTGAATTATTTAACCCCTCCGTGAATTATTTATGCCCCTCCGTGATTTATTTCACCCCTCCGTGAATTATTTATGCCCCTCCCTGAATTATTTGATGCCTCCGCGAATTGTTTATGCCCCTCCGTGAATTATTTGATGCCTCCGTGAATTATTTATGCCCCTCCGTGAATTATTTGATGCCTCCGTGAATTATTTATGCCCCTCCGTGAATTATTTGATGCCTCCGTGAATTATTTATGCCCCTCCGTGAATTGTTTGGCCCCTCCGTGAATTATTTATGCCCCTCCGTGAATTCTTTGATGCCTCCATGAATTATTTATGCCCCTCGGTGAATTATTTGATGCCTCCGTGAATTATTTATGCCCCTCCGTGAATTATTTCACCCCTCCGTGAATTATTTATGCCCCTCCGTGAATTATTTGATGCCTCCGTGAATTATTTTTGCTCCTCCGTGAATTATTTCACCCCTCCATGAATTATTTCTTCCCCTCCGTGAATTATTTCACCCCTCCGTGAATTATTTATGCCCCTCCGTGAATTATTTGGCCCCTCCGTGAATTATTTATGCCCCTCCGTGAATTATTTGATGCCTCCGTGAATTATTTATGCCCCTCCGTGAATTATTTGGCCCCTCCGTGAATTATTTATGACCCTCCGTGAATTATTTGGCCCCTCCGTGAATTATTTATGCCCCTCGGTGAATTATTTGATGCCTCCGTGAATGATTTATGCCCCTCCGTGAATTATTTGGCCCCTCCGTGAAATCTTTATGCCCCTCCGTGATTTATTTCACCCCTCCGTGAATTATTTATGCCCCTCCCTGAATTATTTGATGCCTCCGTGAATTATTTCACCTCTCCGTGAATTATTTGGCCCCTCCGTGAATTATTTATGCCCCTTCGTGAATTCTTTGATGCCTCCGTGAATTATTTATGCCCCTCCGTGAATTATTTGATGCCTCCGTGAATTATTTATGCCCCTCCGTGAATTATTTGATGCCTCCGTGAATTATTTATGCCCCTCCGTGAATTATTTCACCCCTCCGTGAATTATTTATGCCCCTCCGTGAAATATTTGGCCCCTCCGTGAATTATTTATGCCCCTCCGTGATTTATTTGGCCCCTCCGTTAATTATTTATGCCCCTCCGTGAATTATTTATGCCCCTACGTGAATTATTTCACCCCTCCGTGAATTATTTGATGCCTCCGTGAATTATTTATGCCCCTCCGTCAATTATTTATGCCCCTACGTGAATTTTTTCACCCCTCCCTGAATTATTTGATGCCTCCGTGAATTATTTCTGCCCCTCGGTGGATTATTTGATGCCTCCGTGAATTATTTATGCCCCTCCGTGAATTATTTCACCCCTCCGTGAATTATTTATGCCCCTGCGTGAATTATTTGATGCCTCCGTGAATTATTTATGCCCCTCCGTGAATTATTTCACCCCTCCGTGAATTATTTATGCCCCTCCGTGAATTATTTGGCCCCTCCGTGAATTATTTATGCCCCTCCGTGATTTATTTGGCCCCTCCGTTAATTATTTATGCCCCTCCGTGAATTATTTCACCCCTCCGTGAATTATTTATGCCCCTCCGTGAATTATTTGATGCCTCCGTAAATGATTTCTGCCCCTCCGTGAATTATTTCACCTCTCCGTGAATTATTTGGCCCCTCCGTGAATTATTTATGCCCCTCCGTGAATTATTTGGCCCCTCCGTGAATTATTTATGCCCCTCCGTCAATTATTTGAATCCTCCGTGAATGATTTATGCCCCTCCGTGAATTATTTCACCCCTCCGTGAATTATTTATGCCCCTCCGTGATTTATTTCACCTCTCCGTGAATTATTTATGCCCCTCCCTGAATTATTTGATGCCTCCGCGAATTATTTATGCCCCTCCGTGAATTTTTTGATGCCTTCGTGAATTATTTATGCCCCTCCGTGAATTATTTGATGCCTCTGTGAATTATTTATGCCCCTCCGTGAATTATTTCACCCCTCCGTGAATTATTTGATGCCTCCGTGAATTATTTATGCCCCTCCGTGGATTATTTGATGCCTCCGTGAATTATTTATGCCCCTCCGTGAATTATTTCACCCCTCCGTGAATTATTTATGCCCCTCGGTGAATTATTTCACCCCTCCGTGAATTATTTATGCCCCTCCGTGAATTATTTCACCCCTCCGTGAATTATTTGATGCCTCCGTGAATTATTTATGCCCCTCCGTGAATTATTTCACCCCTCCGTGAATTATTTGATGCCTCCGTGAATTACTTATGCCCCTCCGTGAATTATTTGATGCCTCCGTCAATTATTTATGCCCCTCCGTGAATTATTTGATGCCTCCGTGAATTATTTATGCCCCTTCGTGAATTATTTCACCCCTCCGGGAATTATTTGATGCCTCCGTGAATTATTTATGCCCCACCGTGAATTATTTGATGCCTCCGTGAATTATTTATGCCCCTCTGTGAATTATTTCACCCCTCCGTGAATTATTTATGCCCCTCCGTGAATTATTTGATGCCTCCGTGAATTATTTATGCCCCTCCGTGAATTATTTCACCCCTCCGTGAATTATTTATGCCCCCCCGTGAATTATTTGATGCCTCCGTGAATTATTTATGCCCCTCCGTGAATTATTTGATGCCTCCGTGAATTCTTTATGCCCCTCCGTGAATTATTTGATGCCTCCGTGAATTATTTATGCCCCTCCGTGAATTATTTCACCCCTCCGTGAATTATTTATGCCCCTCCGTGAATTATTTGATGCCTCCGTGAATTATTTATGCCCCTCCGTGAATTATTTGATGCCTCCGTGAATTCTTTATGCCCCTCCGTGAATTATTTGATGCCTCCGTGAATTATTTATGCCCCTCCGTGAATTATTTCACCCCTCCGTGAATTATTTATGCCCCTCCGTGAATTGTTTGATGCCTCCGTGAATTATTTATGCCCCTCCGTGAATTATTTATGTCCCTCCGTGAATTCTTTGATGCCTCCCCGAATTGTTTATGCCCCTACGTGCATTGTTTGGCCCCTCCGTGAATTATTTATGCCCCTCCGTGAATTATTTCACCCCTCCGTGAATTATTTATGCCCCTCCGTGAATTATTTGATGCCTCCGTGAATTATTTATGCCCCTCCGTGACTTATTTGGTGCCTCCGTGAATTATTTATGCCCCTCCGTGAATTATTTCAGCCCTCCGGGAATTATTTGATGCCTCCGTGAATTTTTATGCCCCTCCGTGAATTATTTGATGCCTCCGTGAATTATTTATGCCCCTCTGTGAATTATTTCACCCCTTCGTGAATTATTTATGCCCCTCCGTGAATTATTTCACCCCTCCGTGAATTATTTATGCCCCTCCGTGAATTGTTTGATGCCTCCGTGAATTATTTATGCCCCTCCGTGAATTGTTTGATGCCTCCGTGAATTGTTTATGCCCCTCCGTGAATTATTTGATGCCTCCGTGAATTATTTATGCCCCTTTGTGAATTATTTGATGCCTCCGTCAATTTTTATGCCCCTCCGTGAATTATTTGATGCCTCCGTGAATTATTTATGCCCCTCTGTGAATTATTTCACCCCTTCGTGAATTATTTATGCCCCTCCGTGAATTATTTCACCCCTCCGTGAATTATTTATGCCCCTCCGTGAATTGTTTGATGCCTCCGTGAATTATTTATGCCCCTACGTGAATTATTTGATGCCTCAGTGAATTATTTATGCCCCTCCGTGAATTATTTGATGCTTCTGTGAATTATTTATGCCCCTCCGTGAATTATTTGATGCCTCCGTGAATTATTTATGCCCCTCCGTGAATTATTTGATGCCTCCGTGAATTATTTATGCCCCTCCGTGAATTATTTGATGCCTCCGTGAATTATTTATGCCCCTCCGTGAATTATTTGGCCCCTCCGTGAATTATTCATGCCCCTCCGTGAATTATTTGATGCCTCCCCGAATTGTTTATGCCCCTCCGTGAATTATTTATGCCCCTCCGTGAATTATTTGGCCCGTCCTCGAATTATTTATGCCCCTCCGTGAATTATTTATGCCCCTCCGTGAATTATTTCACCCCTCCGTGAATTATTTATGCCCCTCCGTGAATTATTTGGCCCCTCCGTGAATTATTTATGCCCCCCCGTGAATTTTTATGCCCCTCCGTGAATTATTTGATGCCTCCGTGAATTGTTTATGCCCCTCGGTGAATTATTTAGCCCCTCCGTGAATTGTTTATGCCCCTCCGTGAATTATTTCACCCCTCCGTGAATTATTTATGCCCCTCCGTGAATTATTTGATGCCTCCGTGAATTATTTATGCCCCTCCGTGAATTATTTGATGCCTCCGTGAATTCTTTATGCCCCTCCGTGAATTATTTGATGCCTCCGTGAATTATTTATGCCCGTTTGTGAATTATTTGGTGCCTCCATGAATTATTTATGCCCCTCCGTGAATTATTTGATGCCTCCGTGAATTATTTATGCCCCTCCGTGAATTATTTGATGCCTCTGTAAATTATTTCTGCCCCTCCGTGAATTATTTGATGCCTCCGTGAATTATTTATGCCCCTCCGTGAATTATTTGATGCCTCCGTGAATTATTTATGCCCCTCCGTGACTTATTTGGTGCCTCCGTGAATTATTTATGCCCCTCCGTGAATTATTTCAGCCCTCCGGGAATTATTTGATGCCTCCGTGAATTTTTATGCCCCTCCGTGAATTATTTGATGCCTCCGTGAATTATTTATGCCCCTCTGTGAATTATTTCACCCCTCCGTGAATTATTTATGCCCCTCCGTGAATTGTTTGATGCCTCCGTGAATTATTTATGCCCCTCCGTGAATTATTTATGCCCCTCCGTGAATTATTTGATGCCTCCCCGAATTGTTTATGCCCCTACGTGAATTATTTGATGCCTCCGTGAATTATTTATGCCCCTCCGTGAATTCTTTGATGCCTCCATGAATTATTTATGCCCCTCCGTGAATTATTTGATGCCTCCGTGAATTATTTATGCCCCTCCGTGAATTATTTGATGCCTCTGTAAATTATTTCTGCCCCTCCGTGAATTATTTGATGCCTCCGTGAATTATTTATGCCCCTCCGTGAATTATTTGATGCCTCCGTGAATTATTTATGCCCCTCCGTGACTTATTTGGTGCCTCCGTGAATTATTTATGCCCCTCCGTGAATTATTTCAGCCCTCCGGGAATTATTTGATGCCTCCGTGAATTTTTATGCCCCTCCGTGAATTATTTGATGCCTCCGTGAATTATTTATGCCCCTCTGTGAATTATTTCACCCCTCCGTGAATTATTTATGCCCCTCCGTGAATTATTTCACCCCTCCGTGAATTATTTATGCCCCTCCGTGAATTGTTTGATGCCTCCGTGAATTATTTATGCCCCTCCGTGAATTGTTTGATGCCTCCGTGAATTATTTATGCCCCTCCGTGAATTATTTGATACCTCCGTGAATTATTTATGCCCGTTTGTGAATTATTTGATGCCTCCGTGAATTGTTTATGCCCCTACGTGAATTATTTGATGCCTCCGTGAATTATTTATGCCCCTCTGTGAATTATTTGATGCTTCTGTGAATTATTTATGCCCCTCCGTGAATTATTTGATGCCTCCGTGAATTATTTATGCCCCTCCGTGAATTATTTGATGCCTCCGTGAATTATTTATGCCCCTCCGTGAATTATTTGATGCCTCCGTGAATTATTTATGCCCCTCCGTGAATTATTTGGCCCCTCCGTGAATTGTTTATGCCCCTCCGTGAATTATTTGATGCCTCCCCGAATTGTTTATGCCCCTCCGTGAATTATTTATGCCCCTCCGTGAATTATTTGGCCCGTCCGTGAATTATTTATGCCCCTCCGTGAATTATTTATGCCCCTCCGTGAATTATTTCACCCCTCCGTGAATTATTTATGCCCCTCCGTGAATTATTTGGCCCCTCCGTGAATTATTTATGCCCCCCCGTGAATTTTTCTGCCCCTCCGTGAATTATTTGATGCCTCCGTGAATTGTTTATGCCCCTCGGTGAATTATTTAGCCCCTCCGTGAATTGTTTATGCCCCTCCGTGCATTGTTTGGCCCCTCCGTGAATTATTTCACCCCTCCGTGAATTATTTCACCCCTCCGTGAATTATTTATGCCCCTCCGTGAATTATTTGATGCCTCTGTGAATTATTTATGCCCCTCCGTGACTTATTTGGTGCCTCCGTGAAATATTTCACCCCTCTTCGTGCAGTCTTTGTTACGACCTTTCTGCCACTAACTTCACCACTCAGGTGAAGAAGTTGTCTGTGGTCTTGACCATAGCGTCTACGACCCAGATACCTGTACCTCACCTGTGCTAGCCTCTGAGCTGCAGGAGTTGCCCCTCGGTCTCTGGCCGCAGCGCCTCAACGAGGGGCATCCCGCATCCCCCAGCCCACCTACTGCTGGCCCTTGACCCACAGAAGTTGGCCCTTGGTCCCTGGCCACAGCGCCGCGACCACGGTCATTAGCCGTCCCCCCACCCACACACTGCAGGCCACCGAGCCGCAGGAGTTGGCCATTGGTCCTTGGCCGCCGCGCCTCGACCTCGGTCCTCGTCCATACCCCACCACAACCACTGCAGGCCGCCGAGCCGCAGGACTTCGTCCTTGGTCCTTGGCCGCCGCGCCTCGACCTCGGTCATTGTCCATCCCTCACCCCTACCCAGCTACTGCTAGCCCTTGAGGCGCAGAAGTCTGCCCTTGGTCCCCGGCCGTTGCGCCTCGACCAGGGTCTACGTTCATACCACGCGGTGGCATCAAGTGGGCCCGCGCAGGAACCCAAGGAGGAAGCAGCCTACCACTTCGAGTATCGGGGTCCGGGACCAGATTGTCCTCCTGAGTTGTGGTCACCAACAAGTGCCCATCGAACTGCACCTTGTGGAGCACGCAAGAGGCCACAACCTTTAACCGTTGTGAGGCAGCCTCCTACAAATGGCCCAGCATCCTGAATGGCCCCCATGGGACACCATGGAAGCTGCCCAGATGAAAATGGGATTCCGTGTAGCCCTCGGCGAGGCAGGGTGACATGCCCCACCAGAACGGGAGGCCATCTATTACAGGAAGTTGGCAATGCACATGGCGACATGTTCCCCTGATGTCGTCCATACCCTTGGACTTGCAGCACTGTGCCGCCTGATGTACAGCCAAGAGGGCAGTCCAAAGTGCACGCGGGAGGATGGAGGTGCTGTTGTGGAGTACCATAAGGTAGCCTCAGACCTCTGGGACCGGATAAAAAAGTATGAGCAAGACCGTGGGAAAGTGGGGAGTCGACGAGGGGCCATTGCTGGACACCCCATGAGCGTTAGCAAAGTTGCTTGGCTAGAGGCATGGAATGACATTGTGTATGCCTTGCCACTTGTGGACTCATGGCCTTTCTGGAGAGGGGAGACCAAGTACCCCACACCCACTGTGGAGAGGATGTATGTGGAGAAAGTACGGAGAGTACCCTTGGGCACAATGCAGTACTTTTGGCCACAGGCAGCAAGTGCAGCACGGCCATTCACAAGTGATTTGGTGGCACCTGCGAGCCGCCGGAACTCACTGTTGCCGGCCAACGGGGAGGGATCGAAAGCACAGGGGACCCCAGGATCCGGGGGTGGTCGACACAGAGTGGCAGCGCCAGCCGGTGGCACAGGTCCCACTAGCCAGGGGACCCCTGGATCTGGGGGTAGTCGACGGAGCTCCCTGTTGCCCGAAAGCTCAACGTCCACTTGCAGTCCCGGACCTCAACCCAGCGTCCCACCCAATCCAGCACCTATGACGGTGAAGCTGAGGAGACAGCAACAGTTCGACCAAGCACTGATGACAACGTGCCATGGCATTGCCCGGTGTGTCCGCATTGCGATGCAAGGCTTGGGGGAGCAACGGCGGAAGCCCCTGTCAGAGGAGAGCCTGGTGGCTGCCTATACGGTGGGACGCCACTTTGCAGAGTCCATGCGGATTCCCGTGCAAGAGAGTAGCGATGTGATACTGAGGTGCACCCCTTTCAGCCCCGAGGTACCCCGCAACCACTTGGGATACCTCCATGCTGGTGTCCGTGTGGTGAATAATGCATGGACAGATGATGCAGGGGAGGAGGCCATGGTGCTTCTATTGGAAGCCATGGCAGAGGCTGGGGTGCAACCCCCCCCCCCCCCAGGACCCCCGACACCTCACCAGGATCCCCCCAGAGGTGATCCAAGCCAGTCCGACGTCCCAGCCTGTGCGCTGCGACTCCGATCCCAAGATGCATCTGTCGGTGTCCCTGATGACAACGGTACACCCAACGATGCATGTGCTATGCACCTGGAAGGGGGCACAAAGGAGGCCATAGGCACAACTGGCACCCTTGGTGAAGCACAGCAACCCCCCCCCACCCCCCCCCCCCCCCCCGCCTCAACTCCTATGACTGCTGACCAGGATCCCCGCAGAGGTGATCCAAGTGCGTCCAACCTCCCAGCCTGTGCGCTGCGATGTGGACCCCCAGGTGCACCTGAAGTTGCAGGTGGTGTGCATGCTGACGATGAGAACCAGGGCGGAGAGGTAATGGAGAACATAGGGCCAGGTGCTGCAGAAGAATGCCTCACGCCACACCCCGGTTGCGGTGCTGAGTCACTCTCTGATCAGGGATCCCCTGTGCCCCTAGCACTGCGCCCACCACAAGTTTCATTGAGTGGGCAAGATAGTGAAATGTCATCCCCAAATATGGATAGCAGTATGGGGACGGCATGCACTGTCGTGGCACCTAGTCAGTCCAGCACAGATGGCTCGGAGCCATGTAACAGCCCCCCCTCAGGCAAGAAAGCAATGCCCAGGGATCCCAACCCCATGCCTGCTGCAAAGCGTGTGCGGCTAGGGGCGGATGGGGCCGCAGCAATTGGCTGTGACAATCCTAACCAGAAGGTTGAGGTGGATAAAATCAAGGCTCCTGCCGGTAGGGAGCTGCCTACCATCCGGCAACTGAAGTTACGGTTGGCACGTGATGAGTATGTCGCCGGTGCATGTTTTTTTTATGCAACTGCCCTCAGCCTCCATGCGCTCCGCAGTGAGACCCCCTTAACTGGAGTGGACCTCCGAGTCCAGGCAACCACAATGTACAAGGAACGGTGTGGGATAGAGGTTAAGGAGAGTGCTCTAAGTGTTTGTAGGGCCCTGGAAGAGAATAATTGGGAAGGGAAGCCCTTGGGGGGAAGGCCCGACCATTTTCGACATCTCGCCCACCACATCGATGGGAAGGTTGTGTTGTTGCGTACAAACACACACAAAATAATGGATTCAAGGTTTGGCCCGGACACTGCTGTGACGTCTGCTGCAGCTTGGAGTCCGGGTATGGGAGAAGCCAAAGTGTACCATACAATCCAGGAGATGGAGGAAGCTTGTGAACAAGCATGCGTGATCGTCGTTGGTGAGGCCGAACGTGATGGGCTCCGGCCGGGAGGACATTACCGGGGCGCCAGCTACGACCGCTCGTTGCAGGTAGCACCTTTGTGTGTCTTGCATGGCATAATGGGGACACTGCTGTACACTAGAGAGACGTTAGGGCAGTTCTCCTTGCGAAGGTTGCAGTTGGGTGTCGGTGGGAGCAAAGGACATACAGCGAAAGGGGATTGTCGCCGGTCGCGGCTTGTGCAAGGGACACAGGAGCATGGCCCCCTTGTGATGATGGTGAACCGCATAGCAAGGAAGCTGGTACCAAAGTGGTTCACATGGACTACAATACAGCTGTCATGCAATGAGACGACAGCTCCCCATCAACATCGTTTTGATAGTACCCCATGGTCAGCAGTGTTCTCCACGGGGCGGCACGTGGGTGGTGAGATCTGGGTGGAAGAGGGAGGCGTTGGCAGTGGTCCGCATGGCAAACCAGGGAGAAGGCAATGCCCAGATGGCATTAGCCGTCCGGGGCATAGGTACCGTGTCGATAGGCAACCTGTAGTGGTCCGCACTGGGGCATGGCATGCTACTTGCCCATGGAAAGGGGATAGGCGATTGGTGGTGCTTTACGGCCGTGGAGAATGGCAGAGTTTGCCTCCTTTGCACCGCAAGTTCTTGCAGCAACATGCTCTCCGCCTGCCTGCAGGTTAGTGGCGGTCCGCAAGGTGGAGCATGGCAACGGCCATGTGGCATGGCGAACCCCCCAAGTCACAGTTGGTGTTGGCTTGGTACAACGTTGCAATGCCTCCTGCTAGCCTCTGGGGGACAGGAGTCCTTCCATGATGAGTGCCCAGATGATGTTGCGGTGTGGGCTACACGTTGGGGTGACATTGTGGCAGGTATGACAGGTGCTGTGTACCGTCCACGTGCCGTTGCACGCCTGTTGGCGGATGAGGGACAGCCAACTGTTACTGTGTGCCAGTGTAGTGGTCGGTGTCAATGTGTCAGGAGGGCTCCCAAGTTTGAGTGGATGCAGCAGTCCGAGATGGCTGAGTGTTGGAAGCACATGGTACCGAAACTGGTTCGTGCTGGTGTTCGTTCTCTATCTAACTGCTTGTCTCATGAGCAATGGTGGCAGCGGTGCCCAGTGTGTGACGTGAAAGTCCACCAGGCTGGAGGTGAGTTGGGAATGCCCGCCCCAGTGTTGCATGTTACTAACCAGGGCCAGAGCGTGCGGGTGCGAATGAGGGAGGGAATGAGGGGCCGTTCGTTGGGCCGCCCTTCAAACGCCCCCCCATGTGGCTGTGGGGGGGATCTCCAGGAGGCCATTGTACTATCGTCACTAGTGTTCAACAAGTGGGCTCCACTCCATGTCCACAATCAACAGCTTCATAGCTTGACGGTGGATCATGAGTTTGTGGATATCAATGGGTACCATTGGTCCCTGCGGGCCATGGTGCTACATGTTGGACCAACTAGGGAGCAAGGGCACTTTATTGCTCACATTTTAGTTCGCGATGTGTGGTGGTTGTGTGATGATGCGTCAGTGACCAAGGGAAGGCCCCCAGCCACTTCACGAAAGGTGACATTCCTATTGTATGAGCGTACTCCCACGGAGATGGTGGGTCTGTCACAGGGCGGTTCACAAAGCAATCGTGGTGTACGTGATGGCCCCTCTCAGTCTGCAGCAACAACTGTCGACAGGCATGTCCGGAGCATGCCAAGTAACACCCTGTTGCAAGCCATGGCGCTGGCAACAGGTGACCCTGAGTCTACCAACCACATTGGGGACGCACAACCCTCCCCCTCAGAGTTTGCAACACCAACTGTCAACAGGCATGCCCCGAGCGTGCCAAGTAACACCCAGTTGCCAGCTATGGCGCTACCAACGGGTGACCCCGGATATACCACACATGTGGGGGATGTGCAGCCCACCACCGAGTTTATTGAAGCTGTGGCAAAGCTTGTACAAAAGCAAAGGATACGGGTGAAACAGCATCTGCAGGTCCGTGTGCAAGCCCACCAGGCTCATCTCCGGGCACGTCATGAGAAGGAGTGGGATGAGAGGCATGCAGGTCAGGGCATGTCGCACCGGTCTGTTTCCGAGTCCATAGAACAGGATAGAGCCCGATCTGCTGCACTGGCAGCAACGGGGAGCAATGCTTTTTCTGTGATGATGGGGGCAGCCCCCAAGCAACAGACAGCAGGGCCAAAGACACTGCAAGCGTTTGTGGATGAGCATTGGCAGTTGCAGTTCACTGTTCAAGGGGGTGTAATGTGCATATGTTGTTCATGGGCTGTTGAAACGGATTGTCTTGGGGTGAAGCGGCCACCGAAGGCTACTACAGCCTTGGTGAATGGAACATATGGCATGGGCATGCGTATGATGATCGCTACACCAAAGGGATGGCGTAAAGATGTCCTGGAGGGTCACCTTGGTGTGTCACGTGGCACGACCAGCAGCCGCAAGAAAATTGATAATTCTAGCCGCCACCACTTGGCCGCCGAGGAGAGTTTCCGGGTGCATTGTGCAGAACGTTTTCGGGCACTGTGCCCCAGTGCATCTGCATGTGCAGTCAATGTGGCAGAGAGGAGCACTGTGTTCATTAGGGGTGAGGGCATGGACCTCGGTGTACCTATGAGCGATGCGGTGGCAGCCATTTTGTCACGCTTGGTGGAGGTGTACATTGGCCTCCGCATGTGCACATCCATCCGTGCAATCAGTGAACGCATTCTTCTGCATTGTGCGTTGACCTCCGAACCGGGCCATCATGCCTCTCGGCGATGGATAGTTGAGAAGGCCATGGTCGCAATGCATGGCGCCATGCAAGATGGTGTGTCAGAGACCTTGCAAAGGGCATTGTTCATTGCCTTGTTGTTGGATGGATCTGACCGGCAACGGCATCGCATCAATGAGTATGCCATCCTGCTCCTCTTTCCAGGCACTGGGCCGGAGGGAATGTGTGAGGTGTTCCTTGGTGTGGTGGATGTGGCTTCAGGGGAGGCACAAGAGGTGACGGCACAGGTGGAGGCAGTGCTGCTGTCCTGGATGCCTGATCGTGCCTGGTGGGCTCAGAAGGTTGTGGCTTTTGCGGTGGATGGTGCCTCTAACCTTGATGTGCGTGGTGCCACTGCAAGGCAAGCTGTTGATGTGTCGGCAATGGAGCACAATGTGTTTGCCATGCTTGTGAAGTGGCTGTCCTTGCTAACCCCCTTGGGTGAGCCATGCCATGTGGTCCGGCGCAAGCTAGGCCTTGCCTTGGAGGCTGCCGGCCAAGTGCATGGTGACTACCTGGCAGCTGTGGGTCGCCAACGTGCATTGTACAACGGTGCGCGCCAGTGGAAGGACCTCGAGAGGTGTGTCCAAGAGAACACCAGACCAGATACACGCAGCGGGTTGCATTTGATCCCTGCTAGTCACCGTATCCGGTGGTCCGAGGTGTTCTTGGCCAATGTGCCATGGGTGGCGAGGCATTTGGATTCCAAAACGCACCTCACCACCAAGGAGGAGGATGTGTGGGAGGATTGCCATGATGCAGGTTTGCTGTCATGGGCAGTGGTATATGGGGACATACTACACGGTACGCGCAGCTTCAACAACGTTGCACAGTTGCATGCACCAACAGGTGCCCACTTGACCAAGGCAACCGAAATGTTACAGGCACGGGTGGAAAAGGTGGCGAGGGAGGAGGGGCCAGGGTGGACTCAATTCAAAGAGCAAACTGTGACAGGTGCATGGCATGGCGTTGAATTGGTCCGGTTTGATACCGATGGCCAGAGGTGCACAACCAGCCCCCCTTTTCCAGCCACAGAGGCACGGGCAGTCACAGACACACTGCTTGCTGGCATCAGGGAGGGACAGGGGACCATTGACCCCCGGGGTGTTCTTGAGTGTGCTGTGTTGCTTGACCACGGCCGTTGGCTCGCTCTACCAGCGGCTGATCGAGCCACATTTGGAGTGGATCTGCTGAAGCAGTTCATGGGCACACACCATGCTGAAATGGCAGCTGCGCATGTTAATGCTGCTCGTGCATTGGAAGAGTGGGAATCCTTCAAGGAGCATGTCGTTCGCACCTTCGCCAAGACCCCCATGTCCCGGATGTGGGAGGCCTTGACGCCGGAGCGGAAGCATGTCCGATGGGTGAATGTTTGGCGTGTTTTGGCATTGCTGCGCACATATTGCCCTGCTGAGGCTGCTGTTGAGCGTGCCATTTCATTGCGTGGGAGGTTCACCAACAGTATGCATGATATGGAGGACACACATGTCCTTAGCATGTGCATGGCTTTGCATTGTAATCTGCCACCTTTGCGGCAGTGGGTGAAGGGGCAAGGTGTTGAGGTAGCCAGCAAGCTGGCAGCCAATGCACGCTTCGATGTGCGTCCCCGGCATAGGGTTTCGCATCGCATTGATCCACGTACATCAGTGGAAGCGGCCATGTTGCAGTGCCTGGAAGGGGAGGCTGCAGTGGCAGACGATGGTGACATTTTGCCATCTTTTGGGGGGTCGGAAGTGCCACTGGCTTGTCAAGGCGCAACACGCAGACGCGCTGACCGACAAGCCCCGTCTGAGCACACTGAGGGCACTTTGGTCGAACCAGATGGTAGTCCTGCTCAGCATGGTGGCAACCATGACTTCTTCACTTTCCGAAGGGGCATGGACTGTGCAGTGTGCAGGCAGTCTGTGCGCATCTGGTGCAACACATGTCTGGTTTGC
Organism: Eutreptiella sp. 'Long Island Sound 2002'; assembly: GCA_964036045.1. NCBI lineage: Eukaryota > Euglenozoa > Euglenophyceae > Eutreptiales > Eutreptiaceae > Eutreptiella > Eutreptiella sp. 'Long Island Sound 2002'. The sequence goes on along the minus strand of OZ038381.1, from coordinate 150,928,692 downwards.
CATACGTGCTTCGTCAAGGATCCAAGACCGTGTGGTGAGGCAGTGGTGCAGGTTGTGGATGATGCAGCTAAGGCTGCTGAAAATAACAGTGAAGAGGAGGCAGTGGCACCACGGAAGTCCGACCCAAAGCGTGCCTTGGCCCGTGCACAGGCCAAGTTGGTATGTGCTGCAAAGTCAGGCACATTGCGTGACTGGACACGCGCTCGCATCTGTGATTGCTTGGCAAGCATGGGTGTGAAGGTGCCAAATAGCAAGACCTGGGGAGAAGCCCGAGAACTTGCTATGCAACAGGTGTTGCCTTTGCTAGCCCAGATGGACTCTGACTGGCCCCCCCCAACGGATCGTGTTACCCGTTCTGCTGCACCTCCCAGCAGCTCACAACCATGTTCCCAAGTGCCGGTGGATGACATGGACGGACTCATTGATGAATGGCAGTGTTGGGGTTGCAGTGGTATTGTGCTTTTGCATGCCTGCTGTGCCAATCCCCATGTTCTCCTTCTCTGCAGGTCCATTCATACATTAGCAAGCATCAGTACGGTTTTCCCATTTCCCTTGGTTTTCCCTTTTTCCACATTTTCCCCAACGCCCCATTTTTCAAGAGGTATGTGGTTTTTTTTTGGGCGGGGGGGGGGGGGGTGGGTACTTGTGCCACATTGTTCCCAAGATTGCCTTTTCCGGATTTTCAAACCCCCTTTTTTCCCCAACCCAACCCATCATTTTCTTGAACTGCATGGTTGTGTGTTTTGGGGGGGGTGGGCTTGTATGAGACTTTTTCTAGTGTTCCCTTGTCCACATTTTCCATTCCAACCTATTTTCCCTAACGCACCATTTTCCCGAGGTGAAGTGCCTGTGTGTTTGTGGGGGGTGGGGTATTGCACTTTTATCCTCATTTTCCTGTGGAGTTGCTATGTGTCTTGGGGGGGGGGGTATGCACTGGTATAACCATTTTCTTGAACTCATGTTCCTGTGTGTGTGGGGGGGGGGGGGGCGCACTTGTATCAGACTTTTACTTGGATGTGCTCTAATGTGGGTCCGCAACACGACATGCCAAATCAGACTTCAGACTTCAGACTTTATACCCATAGCTGGGGACCCCTCCCCTTTCTCACTCCGTTCTTCAGCCGCCAGCCGGCAGCTTGTTTGGCAGCCTACTTGGTCAACGGCAGGGTTAGGTGCGGGGTGGGTTGCGGCGCGGGGGGTCTTGGTTGGGCCCCCCGCACGTGACCAGGCCACAAGCCTCTAGGGCTCTGTGGTGCCGCTCTCCTCACTCTGCCCATGAACAATTAAAAGGATAAACCCGAAGGAAAAGCGCTAACAGGCCCGAAGGCTCCTGCACGAGGCTTGCACCTCTACAGGCACTTGCGCAAAAAACCGAAAGGAAAAACATGAACAACAATTCAAAACAGAAAAATGCCGGCCCTGGCTCACGCCGTCGCCTGGGGGCCCCACTCTCGCACACTTCTCTCTAACGCACCCTCCATACCCGTACCTGTCTCGCCGCGTCGCCAAAGCCCCAGTCCATGGGGCCTTCAGGCTGCCGGCCAGCCCTGTTGAAGGGCATCAGGACGGGCGGGCGCAGGGAGGCAGGCTCCTCTCCCCGCCCCTGGTGGTCTGCCCCCCGGCCCGGCGGGGGGGGCTCCGCGTTGCTGTCCTTTCCCTCTATGGGGACGGGGGCGCAGGCAGGGAGGGGGGGGGCGGAGGGCGGCAGGGGGGGCAGAGGCATGAGCGCTGGGGGGCGCATGCCAGGGCTCTGCACAGGGCCCTGTGTGTGGGCGCGTGCTCGGGTGCGGTGGGGCCCTTCTGTGGGGCGGGCGTCAATCGGGGCGCTCAGCGTGGGGGAGGCGCATGCCAGAGCTCTAGAGAGGGCCCTGTGTGCAGGGGGGGGGGGGGGGCTGAGGGAGAGGTGGGGGAGGCTGGGTCAGCCGTCCTCGCTAGGCCTCGCTGACCGTTCCCAGGGCCGAGGGGGCCGGTACTAGGGGCCGCAGGCTCCCCGGGGATGGTGCTTGGCACTGGGGCGTGCGCGCACCCGACACTGCCAGTACACTGCCGCTAGGGTAGTGCCCGGGCCCTGTCGTCCGGCCCTTCGCACCCGGCACCCAGCCCATGGGTAGAGCTGGGGAGTACTCAGGTCATGTTGTGTTGTGCTGTGTTGTGTTTTATTGTGCTGTGCCGTGTTGTGTTGTGTTGTGATGTGATGTGATGTGTTGTGTTGTGTTGTGTTGTGTTGTGTTGTGTTGTGTTGTGTTGTGTTGTGTTGTGCTGTGCTGTGTTGCTTGTTCATCCGGAGTAGTCTTTGTTATCTACTGTCCAGGTATCGCTTACTGCTTGCTGTCGATGTTCCTTCGCGGCTGGGGTCGCGGCTGCGGCTCCATTTCGGGGCCGTGGACTGGCAGTGTGTCGTCTATGTCAATGGCCGGCGGATGGGCGCGCACACGGGCGGCTACGACGCCTTCAGCGTGGACATCACCACCGAGGGGGCCCCTGAGATTGAGCTGCTGGTGTACGTCCATGATCCGTCAGACGCCGGGCCACAGCCCAACGGGAAGCAGAGGGCCTCGGCGGTTGACAAGCCCGGCGGTGATACGTACACACCCGTGTCCGGCATCTGGCAGACTGTGTGGCTGGAAGTGCTGCCTGATGTCCACATCGCGCGGCTCATGATCGACGCCGACACAGAGCGGGTCACAGTGACCCCTATCCTGGGAGGCGCTGCGGTGGCGCCAATGGTCTCTGTGGAGGTGTTTGACGGCGGGCGGCGCGTCGCCAGTGGCGCAGTCTCTGCCAATGAGTCCGTGGTCCTGCGGCCTTCGGAACCGAAGCTGTGGTCGCCTGAGCGGCCGCACTTGTACGATATTGTGGCCTCGATCGCCGGGGGCGACGCGGTGCTGTCGTACTTCGGCATGCGCACCTTTCGACTTAGCACCGGCGGTGCGGCGCCGGCGGCTGCCACCGGGCCACAGGCTGGATCGCTGCGCCATGGCCCCGATCTGCCCGGCACGCCACTGGCACTGCCACGCGCCGCTCCGGGCCTGTGCTGGGCGCAGTGCAATGGCACACGCGGGTGTGCGGCGTGGGTGTACTCGGCAGTGGACCCCCAGAGCCCGCGGTGCTGGCTCAAGAGTGCGGTGACGGGCTTTGAGGCAGACGCGTGCTGCGTGAGCGGTGTACAGGCGGGGACCTCTGAACGCTCTGCGCGGCCGCTGTTGAATGGCCGGCCTCAATTCCTCGCGGGGTGGCTGGATCAATCTTGGTGGCCGGACGGGTATGGCATGTGAAAGGGGTGTGGGTGTAGGAAGGGTCTCGTACCTTAGGCACCTGTTCTCCCCGTGCCGTCTGCACCCTCTGCACGGCTGCATGCCGCTCACCCCATTGCCCTCTTGACGCCTCTGCCCACACCCACAGCCTATTAACACCCATATCCAGTGCACACCCCAACCCTTGATCGCACCCCATGCCTGAACACAGAAACTGGTCTTACATCCGAATTCTATTCACACCATTCCCGTCCTTCCCCCCATATGCAGTTCATAGTATAGCAGTGCAAGGTCTATTTCCTGGTCTTCTCACACTCGGGGCCTGTTGACGTCGATACCCTTCTCACACCCATGCCCATCTGTCCACACTCATGCCCGAAATATACCTCATACGTTGTACGTCACACACATACCCCACACACATACCTCACGCACATACCTCACGCACATACCTCACACACGTACCCCCCCCCGTCACCAAGGAGAGGCCTGCTCCCGGGGGCCCTCGCCCACCCCCTGGCAGCCCCTCGGTGCTTGCCCCCCTGTCGGCCCAAATTTCAGCCACCACAAAGCGAGGGTGCAGGCCGTGGGCTGCACCCCTGTTGGGGGCCACAAACGCGGGGGCAGGTTTTGCTGCCCGCCCCCCCTCCCATCCCCCGACCCCTGCCTGCCCTTTGCCTCTCTGCGTGTGCAGGCTTAAAGAACAACATGCTGGCCCACCTCTGGTGGCGGCCCTTTCGCCCCTGTGTCCCACTGCAGGCTGACCGACGGTGCTACAGGGGCGGTCGAGTACGTGCTGCGCCGCTCGTACCACCTGTGCCGTGCTAGCCTCCTACATAGCGCCAAACGCTGAACGCCTCGCGAGCAGCGGGCCACCCGGCTAGCCCCTCCGTCACGGCCGGCGAGCGTGCAGGTGGCTGGCGGCCAGCCATCGCTGGCCCCACCAGGGGATGGCGCTCTCAGCTAGCCCGCCTGCGGCCTCCACACGGGCCACTCAGGGGGGAGGGGGGGGGAGGTGGAGGGACCCAAGGCCGGCAACGGCGATGGGTGCCCTGGCATGCCAAGCCTGCTCGCCCCAGCCTCCCCCCCCGCCCCTCAAACACCCAGCCGCTAGTGCGGCTGGGGAGGGGGCCTGAACCCCTTGCCACGGTGCTCGTGCGCTGGGAGGAAGGCACCCGACCGCGCCGCTTTTGTTACCTCTCCGTCCCTTGTTTTGGGAACGAGCGGGCCGGGTGAGTCTGGCAGTGGTGCCGTGCCAGGCGGTAGGCGGGGGTTGCGGATGACTCGGGGCAAGGGCGGCACCCCCCCCCCCCCCTCAAAGGGTTCCTCCCCATGCTGAGTGTGAGCTATGCAACCGGCGCACACAGTAACTTCGGTGGTGCTGTGCAGCTCGCGGGGGCTTCGGCACAGCTCCCTCTCCGGCAGCCAGCGGCCGCACGCACAAGGTAGCCAGAGGGATGTGGCGGCCAGGGCTGTGCGCGATGGTCGTTGCAATCTTTGCGGCGCGTGTTCCCACGAACGGGGTGTGCGTGGGGCTTGGTGCCTGCTCTTGGCCCCCTCGGAACTGTGTACTGTGCAGAGGAATCTGATTGTTTCATTGACGCATAGCTCTGCAATGTGAGGTGCTGGCTGGTTTGGCACAGCAACTTCCGCCCATTGCTCAGATTGTCATAGGAAAGAGATTTAGCCAAACGCGGATGGAGGCCAAGAGTCCTATGGTGTATGGCCCGGGTGCTTTGTCTGGTGCCATCCCCAGGCCCTTGATGAGCCTACCATGTCTGGCAGTCCCACGTGCCCTCCAGCTGCACCCCACGGGCAGGGGTGTGCTTGAATAGAAAATGTGAGGAGCTCCCCCCTCCCCCGAACCCCCCCCCCCCCAAGGTCTTTTCTTCTGGCGGTTGCTGGAGAGCAGAGCACCGTGCTGCTGCAGCAATGGCACGGGGCCGGAGACCAGTGGCGGCCACGAGCGCACTGTCAGCCCGCCCCCCCCCCCCCGGCTTGACACTGGCAGCAACCCCTCATGCACCGGATTAGGCTAGGACATGAATTGGCTTCGACCGCAACCCCTCCTGTGCGCCGCACATTGAGAAATGACTGCTTTCGATTGCCTTGCAGCCCCCCCCCCCCCGCGACACTGCAGCCATAGCATGGCACCCGGCAGCTGCCGTGGCGTACCACCCAGCTGTTGCTGACATAGCACGGCACCCTGCTGCTGCTGCTGCCTAAGCTCAACGCCCTACAGCAGCTGCTGCCATAGCAAATCACCCTACCGCGGCTGCCAGCGCATAGCACCCTGCCGAAGCCATCGGCGCACAGCACCCTGCTGCTGCTGCCATAGCACAGCATCCTGGTGCTGCTACCACGGGACAGCACCCTGCTGTGCCACTGGTGCATATCGCCGTACTGTTGGTGCCAAGGCGCAGTACCCTACACCCTGCTGCTGCTGCTATAGCACAGTGACCTGCAGCTGCACCCGTAGCACAGCACCAATCCGCTGCTGCCATAGCGCGGCACTCTCCTACCACTACCATGGCGTGTCACTCTGCAGCTGCTGCCAACGCCAAGCACCCTGCTTGCCAACACAAAGCACCCTGCTGTTGCTACAAGGGCGCAGGGTTGGACAGCTGTGGCAGCCACCAGCGCACGGTCAACCCCCCCCCCCCCGTGGCTTGACTTTGGCCGCAAACCCTCCCGCGCCAGATTGGGCCATGAGATGTCGTGGCTCTGACCGCAACCCCTCCTACACGGCGCACGCCTAAAGAAGATTGCCATTGCGTAGCTTCCCCCCTCCCCCCCCCCCTCCCCCACACTACTGCCTTAGCACACCACCCTGCAGCAGCTGCCGTAGCGTGGCACCTTGCTGCTACTGCCTAAGCTTAGTGCCCTGCAGCTGCTGCCATAGCACAGTGCCTTGCCGCTGCCATCAACGCACAGCACCCTGCCGCGGCCACCAACGCACAATGCCCTATTGCTGCTCCCATACGACCGCACCCTGCTGTGCCACCGGCGCACAGCGCCCCGTGGCAGAGTACCCTGCTGTTACTGCCATAGCACAGTGACCTATAGCTGCACACGTAGCACAGCACCGATCTGCTGCTGCCATAGCGCAGCACCCTGCTTCCACTACCATGGCACAGCACCCTGCCGCGGGCACCAACGCACAACGCCATGTTGCTGCCTCTGCCACGGCACAGCACCTTGCTGTTCCGGCGGCGTACTCCGACCCGCACCCGCACCGTAGCACCCGTAACACAACATCAACCTGTTGCTACCGTAGCGCACCACATGCTGCCAGTGCCGAGCACCCTACGGTTGCTGCAAGGGCACAGGGGTAGACAACTGTGGCAGCCAAGAGCGCACGGTCCCACCCCCCCCCCCCCACGGCTTGACTCTAACCACTACCCCCCCCCCCCTGCGCCGGATTGGGCCACGACTGAATTGTCTCCGACCGCAACCCCTCCTACGCGGCGCACGCCTCAAGACGATTGCCATCGCATCGCCTCGCATCTCCCCCCCCCCCTTATGTTGCTGCCTTAGTACGGCACGCTGCAGCAGCTGCCGTAGCGTGGCACCGTGGTGCTGGTGCCGTAGCACGGCACCCTGCTACTCCTGCCTAAGCTTAGCGCCCTACACCCGCTGCCATAGCATAGTAGCTTGCCGTTGCCACCAGTGCACAGCACCCTACGGTGGCCACCAACGCACAACGCCCTGTTGCTACTGCCACATCACAACAGCCTGTTGTTGCTGCTGCCACGGCAAAGCACCCTGTTGTGCCATCGGCGCACAGCGCCCTGTTGCTGCCGCCATGGCGGAGTACCATGCTGCTACTGCCATGGCACAGTGACCTGGAGCTGCAGCCGTAGTACACCAACGATCTGCTGTTGCCATAGCGCAGTACCCGGCTTCCTCTACCATGGCACAGCACCCTGCTACGGCCACTTGTGCACAACGCCCTACTTCTGCCTCAGCCCCAGCAGAGCACCTTGCCGTGCCACCGGCGCATTGCGTCCTGCAGCTGCACCGGTAGCACTGCACCGATTTGCTGCAGCTATAGTGCAGCACCATGTTGCCACTACCATGGCGTGGCACCGCGTAGCTGCTGCCAACGCAGTGTAGCCTGTTGCTGCTGCAAGGGCACAGGGTTGGACATTTGCGGCAACCAGCAGTGCACGGTCCACCCCCCCCCCCCCGGGGATGGGGGGGGTTGACTTGGACCGCTACCCCTCCTGCGCCGGATGGGGCCAAGAGATGACTTGGCTCTCAGTGCAACCCCTCCTGCAAGCGCATGCCGCGAGACGATTGCCATTGCGTAGCCTCGCACCTACCCCCCCTATCCCCCCCCTGAACGCCGCGGCCATAGTTTGGAGCCCTACATCGGCTGCCGTAGCATAGCACCTTGCTACTGCTACCATAGCACGGCACCCTGCTACTGCTGCCTAAGCTCAGATCACCTTGTTACTGCCGCAATGGCACGGCACCCCGATTAACCCGCCAGCACAGCACCCATAAGTTGCCGCCGAAGCGCAGCACCATGCTGATACTGCCCTTGGGCAGTGGCTTGCAGCTTGTGCTAGCACACAACACCCTTCTGCCGCACCATTAGCTCAACACCCATCTGTTGGTGCCATGCCTGAGCACCCTGCTGGTGCGGCCAAGGCCTAGTACCCTACTGCCGTTGCCAGGCGCACAGCAACCTGCCGCAGCTGCAATGGCATCGTGCCCTGTGTTGCTACCACGGCACAGCACCGTGCAGCTGCTACCACGGCGTAGCACCTTGGTGTTGCCACGAGCGCACAGCACCGTGCTGCAGCTACCATAGCACAGGCTTGCTACTGCTCATAAACAACACCCATCTTCGGCTGCCATAGCACGGCAGCTTTTTGTGTGCAGCCAAGGCGTAGCACCCTGCAGCAGTTGCCGGCGCATAGCAGCCACATTCTTGTGTAATGGCATAGCGCCCTGCTAATGGTGCCATGGCGCAACACCCTACTGCTGTTAGCATGGCGCAGCGCCTTGCTGCTACCACCGGCACACACCGCCCTACTACTCCTCCCATAGCACAGCTGCTTGCTACCGCTCCCGTAAAACAGGAGCCATCCGCGCCTGCCATAGGGTAGCACCTTGTTGCTGCTACCATGGTGTAGCGGCCTGCAGCATCTGCTGCCAGCACCCTGTTGCTGCCATAATGGCGTAGGAATGGGGAATTGTGTCGGCCATGAGCGCAACGATCCACCCCACTTGACTCTGACCGCAATCCCCGATTCGTTGGATTCGGCTAGTGGTGACTTAATGAGAATGCAACCCCTCCTGCGCGATGAGCGCCACGAGACAACTGCCTTTGCATTGCCTGGAGCTCTCCCCCACTCTCCCGGGATGCTATTGCCCTACCACAGCGCCCAGCCGCCGCAAGATAGCACCCTGCTTGTGCAGCCAAAGCACGGCTCCTCATTGCTAGTGCCATAGCACAAGGCCGTGCTGCTGCTGCTTAAGCCCAACGCCCTCCACGCTGCCATAGCAAAGCAGCTTGCTCCTGCTCTCCAAGCGCAACATCAATCTCCGGCTGCCATAGAGCAGCACCGCGCTGATGCTGCAATGGCACACTGTTAGGCAACAATGGCGGCCACTAGCGCATGGTCAACCCCCCCCCCCCCCCACCACCGCGGATATACTCAGGCAGCCACCCTTTGCGGTGGATGGGGCCCAGTGATGACTTGGCTCTGACCGCAACCTCTCCTGTGCGGCGCAAGCCTGGAGACAACTGCGTTTGCGTGGCCCATAGACCCCCGCCCCTCCTCATTTACGCTGCTACCACAATACAGCGCCCTACCGCCGCTGCCTTAGCATAGCAGCCTGCTGTTCCTGCCGTTGCACGCCACCCTGCAATTGTGGCCAAAGCAAGGTAGTTTGCAGTTGCTACGTAAGTACAACACTTAGCCGCTGCCAGTGGCGCACAGTGCCTTGCTGTTGCGGCCATGGCATAGCAGTCTGGGTGTTGCTGCTGCCATAGCACATCAACGTGTTGCTTCACGCATAGCACAACACTCATGTGCTGCTGTGATAGCGTAACACCCTCATGTTGCCACCACGACAAAACACCTTGCCACTGCTGCAACGGCACACCACATAGCTGATGCTTCCACGGAGCGGCACCCTCCTTCTGCTGCTACAGCATAGCAACGTGTTGCTACCACCAACACACATCCCCGAGCAGCTGCTGCTATGGCTCAGGAACATGGTGCTCCTCCCCTAGCGCAGCACCCATGTTTTGCTGCCATAGCGCAGCACCTTGCATCCGATGCCGACTCGGACCACCTTGCTGTCGCTACAATGGCACGGCACCCTGATGATGCTACCAGAGCACGGCACCCTGCCTTTGCTACCGGCGCGCGGCACCTTAGAGGCGCCGCCATAGCACACCTACTTGCTGCTGCTACCGTAGCACAACACCCTACTACCGGTGCCACGTCGTAGCAGCTGGCAGCCGCTGCCAGCGCACAACACCCCCGTGCTGCTGCAATGCCACACAGCTGGGAAGCTGTGGCACCCACCAGCGCAATGTCTTTGCATTGCCTTCAGCCCCCCACCCTCCCGCCGGACGCCGCTGCCAGAGCACAACACCCTGCGGCACCTATTGTGGTGTAGCAGCATGTTGCTTCTACCACAACGCACCACTCTGCTGCAGCGGCCATCCCATAGCACCTTGCCGCTGTTGCAATACCACAACACGCCCCCACTGATGCCGCCATAGCACAGCAACCAGCTTCCTCAACTGTAGCACAACACCCATCTACCGCTTCCGTAGTGCAACAGCTTCCTTCTGGTGCCAGGGCACAACACCCTGCAGCTTTTGCTAGCACCTTGTTGCAGCACTGTAGCACACCGCCCATCTGCGGCTGCGATACCGCAGCACCCTGCTGCTGGAGCAATGGTGCAGCACCCTACAGCCGTTGCTAGCTCAGGGGTGTTGATGCCATGGCACAGCATCTGTCTGACGCTGCCGCATAACGGCACCTAGCTACTGCTACCATGGGACAACACCCTTGTGCCGCCGCCACCATCGCACAACACCGTGTAGCCACTACCATATTACAACATTCGGCTGCTCCTCATGTAGCGCCGCACTCATGTGCGGCTACCAAGGCGCAACATCGTGCACTTGTCGCCATAGCACAGAACCATGCTGGTGATGCAACAACATAGCAACCTGCTAATGCCGCCAAAGCGTGGCACCCTGGTGTTGGTACCACAGTGTAGCACCTTGCCGGTGCCACCAACGCATCGAACCCTATAGCGGCTGCCATAGCAAAGCGACTTGCTCCTGCTCTCCAAGCGCAACATCAATCTCCGGCCGCCATAGAGCCGCACCCCGCAGCTACTGCAATGGCACACGGCTAGGGAATCATGGCGGCAACTAGCGCATGGTCAACCCCCCCCCCCACCACCACGGATAGACTTCGGCAGCTACCCTTATTGCGGCAAATTGGGCCCAGTGATGACTTGGCTCTCACAGGAACCTCTCCTATGCGGCACACGCCCAGAGACACCTGCGTTTGCGTGGCCCATAGACCGCCGCCCTTGCACCTTTACGCTGCTACCTCAATACAGCGCCTTACCGCCGCTGCCGTAGCATAGCACCCTATTGTTGCTGCCGTTGCACGGCACCCTCCAATTGTGGCCAAAGCACGGTAGTAAGTACAACACTCAGCCGCCGCCAGTGGCGCACACAGCGCCGTGCTGCTGCTGCCATGGCATAGCACCCTGTTGCTGCTGCCATAGAACATCAACGTGTTGCTTCAAGCATAGCACAGCACTCACGTGCTGCTGCGATAGCGTAACACCCTCCTGCTGCCTCCACGACAAAACACCTTGCTGCTGCTGCAATGGCACACCACCTGGCTGATGCTTCCACAGAGCGGCACCCTCCTATTGTCGCCACGGGACAACACCGTGTTGCTGCCACCAACACAAATCCTCGAGCTGCTCCTGCTATGGCGCAGCAACATGGTGCTCCTCCCCTAGCGCAGCACCCATCTTCTGTTGCCATAGCGCAGTACCTTGCATCCGTTGCCAACTCGGAGCACCTTGCTGTCGCTGCTATGGCACACCACCTTGATGATGCTACCAGAGCACGGCACCCTACTGTTGCTACCGGCGCGGGGCACCCTAGATCCACTGCCATAGCACACCAACATGCTCCTGCCCCCGTAGCACAACACCCTACTACCGGTGTCAGGTCGTAGCACCTTGCAACCTCTGCCAACGCACAACACCCCCGTGCTACTGCAATGGCACACGGACGGGAAGCTGTGGCACCCACGAGCGCACTGTGGTTGCATTGCCTTCAGCCCCCACCCTCCCGCCGGATGCTACCGCCAGAGCACAGCACCGTGCGGCACCTCTTGTGGTGTAGCAGCATGTTGCTGCTACCATAACGCACCACCCTGCTGCAGCGGTCCTTGCATAACACATTGCCGCTGTTGCAATACCACAACACACCCCCACTAATGCAGCCATAGCACAGCAACCAGCTGCTGCAACTTTAGCACAACACCCATCTACCGCTGCCGTATTGCAACAGCTTCCTGTTGGTGCCAGGGCGCAACACGCTAGAGCTTTTGCTAGCACCTTGTTGCAGCATTGTAGCACAGCGCCCATCTCCTTCTACCATAGCGCAACACCCTGCTACTGGAGCATTGGTGCAGCACCTTGCAGCCATTGCTAGCTCTCTGGTGTTGATGTCATGGCACAACATCTATCTGCTGCTGCCGCATCACGGCATGCGCATCCCGGCTGCACGATGCTATGCGCTGGTGGCAGCAGCAAGGTGCTACGCGGTGGTACCCGCACCAGGGTGCCGCGCTTTGGCGGCATCAGCAGTTTGCTATGCTATTGCATCAACGGCACGGTGCTGTGCTATGGCAACCATTGCAAGGTGTTGCGCCTTGGCAGCCACACATGAGTGTGGCGCTACATGAGGAGCAGCAGGATGTTGTACTATGGTAACAGCTACAGGGTGTTGTGAGATGGTGGCAGCGGCGCAAGGGTGCTGTCCAATGGTAGCTGCAGCTTGGTGCCGTGGTGCGTCAACATCAGATAGCTGCTGTGCCATGGCATCAACACCCGGCAGCTAGCAACGGCTATAGGGTGCCACACCACTGCTACAACACCAGGGTGCTACGCTATGGTTGCAGCAGATCGGCGGTGTGCTACGGTGCTGCAACAAGGTGCTGGCGAAAGGTGTAGGGTGTTCGGCCCTGGCGCCAACAGGAAGCTGTTGCACTATGGCGGCGGCAGCTGGGTGCCGTGCTACATTTGCGGCAGTTGGTTGTTGTGCTATGGCTGCATCGGTGCGGGAATGTTGTGCCATTACAACTGCGGTAGGGTGCCGTGCGATGGCCGCTGCAGCAAGGTGGTGCGTTGTGGTAGCACCAGCAGGCAGCCACACCACAAGAGCTGCCGGAGGGCGTTTTTTATGGCAGCAGCGTCCCAGGGGAGGGGGGGGGGGGCTTGCCTGCGGCAGCACGCTAATGTGGTATGGCAGCAGCAGCAAGGTGCCATGCTATGGCAGCAGCATCACGGCGATGTACGCCGCTAGCAGCGGCTTGGTGCGGTGCTTAGGTAGCAACTCCAATGTGCCGTGCTTCCATCACAATTGGAGGGTGCCATGCAACGGCTAAATAACAGGGTGCTATGCTACGGCAGCTGCCAGGGCGCTGTATTATGGTACGTGGGTTAGGTTGCGGTTGCAGCCAAGTCATCACTAGGCGGAATCCGCGGCAGGAAGGGTTGTGGTCGTAGTCTATCCGGGGTGGGAGGGGAGGCGACCGTTCGCTGGTGGCCGCCACTTTTCCCTAGCCCTATGGCTTTGCAATAGCAGCCGGGTGTTGATTTTTGGCAGCCGCAAATTGGTGTTGCGCTTCCAAAGCAGCAGGACTTTGCTTTGCTATGGTAGCGGCTCCCGAGTGGTATGCGCTGGTCGCAATAGTAAGGTGCTGCGGCATGGTAGCCGCAGCAGGGTGCCGCGGTCTAGCAGCATCGGCAGGGTGCTGTGGTAGTGCAGCAAAAGCACCATGCTGTGCGATGGCAACAAGTGCAGGGTGTTGCGCATTGGCGGCCGCAAATGAGTGCGGCGCTACATGAGGAGCAGCAGGTTGCTATACTATGGGAGCGGGTATAGGGTGTTGTACGCTGGTGGTAACGGGGCAAGGGTGCTGTGCCATGGTAGGAGCAGCTGAGTGCTCCGCTGCGGCAGCATCAGATAGATGATGTGCCATGGCATCAGCAACCGGGAGCTAGCAACGGCTGCAGGGTGATGCACAAGAGCTGCAGCAGCAGGGTGCTGCGCTATGGCAGAAGCAGATGGGCGCTGTGCTACAGTGCTGCAACAAGATGTTGGCAAAAGCTGTAGGGTGTCGCGTCATGGCACTAACAGGAAGGTGTTGCATTATGACAGCACTAGATGGGTGTTGTGGTACGCAGTTAGTAGCTGGTTGCCGTGCTATTGCACCATAAGTGGGGGGGTGTTGTGCCATTACAACAGCAGCAGGGTGCCGTGCGATGGTAGCAGCAGCAGGGTGATCCGTTGTGGCAGCAGCAGCTGGCTGTCGTGCTATTGTTGCAGCAGCACGTTGCTGTGGTTTGGCAGCAGAAGCAGGGTGCCGCACCACGGGTCTCTTGTCACCGTGCACCGGTGCCAATAACAAGCCGTTGTGCCGTTGTAGTGGGAGCAGGGTGCTGTGCACTGGCAAAAGCTGCAAGGTAACATGCAATGGTAGCGGCAGCACGGTGCGGCACTATGCTAGCTGGAGTTGGGTGTTGTGCTATGGTTGCAGCAGCAGGTCGCTATGCTATGGCGGCATCATCAGCGAGGCGCTGTGCGTCCATGGCACACCAAGGTGCTATGCCGTAGTTGCTTCAGCAAGGTGCCCTTATGGTAGCAACAGCTGCGCGCCACGCACTAGTGGCCGCGGCAGGGTGCTACGCTATGCCAACATTAGAAGGGTGCGGGGCTATGGCAGCAGCTACAAGGCACTCAAATTAGGCAACAGCAGGAGGATGCTGTGCTTTGGCTGTAGCAGCAAGGTGCTCCGGTGGGGCCGCAACATTAGGGTGACGCGCTATGGCACAACAGCAGGGTGCTATGCTACTTTTGTTTGTTGGGCTCCACTAGTTCGAAGAGTTCTCAAGATACTTCTTCGTAAATGGGCCGCACTTTACCATATGATACATTGGATCCCTGCAATGTAGGGCACGATGCGTTGACCCAGGGCTCATAAGTAGATACAAGAGGGCTCGCTAGTGCCGTAGGCAACCGCCACACCATCAAGCGGACCTAAAAATTGGCTGTCAAGAGAAGGCCGATAAAAGTTTCGGAGACCACCGAATGGGGTGCGCAGCAACAGCCGGGTGCTATGCCAATACATCTTCTGCAAAGTGCTGTGCTATGGTAGCACTGTCGGGGGGTAGGAGGGGGGGGCTGCGGGCAATGCAAAGGTAGTGCTGTCTGGGCGTGCGCCGCCCAAGAGGGGTTGGATTTAGAGCCCAGACCTCTCGTGGCCCACTCAGGCGTAGGAGGGATTGCGGTCTCGGTCAAGCGGCGGGGGGCGAGTTTACGGTGCGTTGATGGCTGCCATAGTTCCCCCGCCCCGTGCGACTGCTCCTGTAGCATGTGGCGCTGTGCGTTGGCAACATCTGCAGGGTGTTGTGCTATGGCAGCCGCGGAACGGTGCTATGCGCTAGTGGTAGCAACAGGTCACTGCGCCTTGGCAACAACAGAAGGGTGCGATGTTGTGGAAGCATCGGCAAGACGCCACGCCATTGCGCCAACAGCAAGGTGCTGTGCCTTGGAGTGTGCTACGCCATTGGGGGGGGGGGAGAAAAAAAGGCCTCGTACCGGTGTACAACTTGTTTTTCCGAGGTAACCCCGGAAGGGGGGGGGGGTACGCAAAAAATTCGCGCGCAAATTTTTGCGGACCCCAAAACCTGAAATTTCGGTAACTCTACCCCACGTGTTTAGGTTTGGAAGGTGCAAGGAGGGTATTTTTCGAGGTAACCATGGATAGTTCAGCCCGGGTGGGTGGTATTTGTGTTTCAGGGCACAAAGACCCCCGGTCTGTTCCAGCTGTGGTGCAGCGCCCCACCGTAGCCTCTTATCGGCAGGCTCTTTACAACCATGCAAGCAACAGAGCGTGGGGTGCGAGTGCCTAACCCCAAATCAAGGGACCACACAACAAAGCGTGCGTTGAGGCTCCCTGGCCCAAACTCAACGGGCCACGCAAAAAAGTGTGGATTGAGAGTCCCTAACCCCAACTCAAGGTGCCATGCAACGAAGCGTAGATTGCGAGTCCCTAACCCCAACTCAAGGGGCCACGCAACAAAGTGTGGATTGCGAGTCCCTAAACCCAACTCAAGGGGCCGCACAACAAGGCGTGGGTTGTGAGTCCCTCACCCCAACTCAAGGCCCCACGCAACAAAGCGTGGATTGCGAGTCCCTAACCCCAACTCAAGGGGCCACGCAACAAAGCGTGGATCAAGAGTCCCTAACGACAACTCAAGGGGCCACACAACAAACCATGGATTGAGAGTCCCTAACCCCAACTCAAGCGGGCACGCAACAAAGCGTGGATTGCGACTCCCTAGCCCCAACTCAAGGGGCCACGCAACAAAGCGTGCATTGATGGTCCCTAACCCCAACTCAAGAGGCCACACAACAAAGCGTGCATTCCAAGTCCCTAACCCCATTTCAAGGGGCCACGCAACAAAGCGTGGATTGCCAGTCCCTAAGCCCAACTCAAGGGGCCACGCAACAAAGCGTGCATTGATGGTCCCTAACGCCAACTCAAGGGGCCGCGCAACAAAGCGTGGATTCCAAGTCCCTAACCCCAACTCAAGGGGCCACGCAACAAAGCGTGGATTTCAAGTCTCTAACCCCAACTCAAGGGGCCACACAACAAAGCGTGGATTGCGAGTCCCTAACGCCAACTCAAGGGGCCACGCAACAAAGCGTGGAAACGAGAAGCAAGACATAAAGAAAGAACGCAGTACCGCGTTCGCCCCTGAAAGAATTTGGCGCTGCACTTGGACCGAGTGTTTGCTCCGAATGCATGGTCTTCACTTTGCAATACACGACATTTGTATAGCGCCCCGTCTTGCGATATCTGGCGCTCAAAGGAGTTGACCACCGAATGAAAAAAATTAACCAAAAACAGGGCGCGCCGTTGGGGCCAGAAGAGAAAAAAAACCAATTACTTCAATCTCAGTGGTAGTTCAGGTGCTAATGTCCTACAGTGTGGCAAAGTGAAGGTGACATGCAAGTTGCAGTAGCACACAACAAAAAATTTCTCTTGGCGAAAACAAATTTCTACCATCGGTGCCAGCTTTTTCTTTAGGGGGGTACCTCCGGAGTGGGGGGGGTACGAAAAAATTTTCGCGCCAATTTTTTCTACCCCCCCCCCCCCCTGTACGACATGGCAGCAGCAGCAACAGGGTGCTGAGGTATGGCAGCTGCAAACCGGTGCTGTGCTAAAGTTGCAGCAACAGGGTGCTCTGCGCTGCCACCAGTGGCGGGGTGCTGTGCAAAGGCAGCAGTAGCAGGGTGCTGCGGTATGGCTGAAGCAAATAGGTGGTGTGCTACATGTGCAAGGGTGCAGTGCCATTGTTGCAGCAGCAGGGTGCCATGCGTTGCCAGTAGCCGCAGGGTGCTGCCGTCTGGCAGCAACTAATGGGTGCTAGTCTACGAGTGTAGCAACACGCTGATGTGCTATGACAGCAACAGCAGGGTGCCCTTCCATGGCTGCAAGTGCCGCCGGGCGCCGTGCTTCGGTGGCAACAGCTTGGTGTTGCGGTGTGGTAGCAGCAACAACAGGCCGCTGTGCTTCGGCAGAAGCAGATGGGCGCTATGCTACATGTGCGGTAGCAAACCGCTCTGCTATAGCAACAACATCAGGGTGCTGTCTCCATGGCAGCAATAGCAGGGCGCTGTGCGCCGGTGGCACAACACAGTGCTGTAGCTGCTACTACCATGGCACAACACTCTTGCGCCGCCGCCACAATCGCACAACACCCTGTAGCCGCTACCATAGTACAGCACCTGCTGCACCTCATGCAGCGCCGCACTCATGTGCGGCTGCCAAGGCGCAAACCTCTGCAATTGTTGCCATCGCACACCACCGTGCTGCTAATGCAATAGCATAGCAATTTGGCGATGCCGCAAGAGCGCGTTGCACGTGGATGGCACCCTGCTGCTGCTACCATGGCATAGCACCTTACTGTTGCCACCATCGCATAGCACCCTGCAGCCGCTGCCGTAGCAAGGGAACCTTCTTCTGCTCTAGACGCGCAACACCAATTTGCGAGGCCATACAACAGCACCCCGCTGCTGCTGCACTGGCCTAGGGCTAGGGAACAGTGGTAGCCACCAGCGCACGGTCCACACCCCCCTTCCCCACCCACTCCGGATAGACTCCGACCGCAACCCCTCTTGAAGCAGTTTTGGCCAAGGGACAACTTGGCTCAGACCGCAACCTAACCTTTGCGGCGCATGCCCGGAGACAACTGCGAGACAACTGCGTTTGCGTGGCCCAGAGCTTCCCCCCTCCTCCACCTTGACGCTACTACCATAGTAGAGCCCCCCACCGCAGCTGCCGTAGCATAACACCCTGCTGTCGTTGCCGTTGCACGGCACCCTCCAATTGTATCCCAAGCAAGTCACATTGCAGCTGCAACCTACACACAACACCCAGCCGCTGCCGCGGACGCACAGCGCCTTGCTGTTGCTACTATCGCATAGCACCATGCTGCTTCTGCCATAGCACATCCACATGCTGCTTCATGCATAGCACATCATCCATGTATTGGTGTGATAGTGCACCATCCTCATGCTGCTACCATGACACAACACCTTGCTACTGTTGCAATGGCACAGCACCTAGCTGATGCTTGCACGGAGGAGCACCCTCCTGCTGCTGCCACGGCACAACACCGTGTTGCTGCCACCAACGTACGTCCCCGAGCTCCCCTATTGCAGCACCCATCTACTGCTGCCATAGCGCAGTATCTTTGCATCCGTTGCCAGTATGGAGCACCTTGATGTTGCTGCAATGGCACACCATCCTGATGATGCTTCCACAGCACGTCACCGTGCTGCTGCTACCTTGGCACAGCACCCAGGTGCTGCTACCGGTGCAGGGCACCCTGGAGCCGTTGCCATGGCACAGCAACCTGCTGGTGCTCCCGTAGCACAACACCCATCTATGGCCGCCATAGCACAACACCCTATTACATGTGCCAGGTCGTAGCACTTTGCAGCCGCTGCCACCACAGAGCACCCCGGTGCTGCTGCAATGGCACAGGGATGCGATCTTGTGGCACATACCAGCGCACTGCCTTGCATTGCTTTCAGCTCCCTGCCCCCCCCCCCCCCGGACGCTGCTGCCATAGCACTGCACCCCTTGGCACCTCTTGTGGCATAGCAGCCTGCTGCGGATGCCACAACACACCACCCCGCTGTAGGTACTATGGCACGGCAGCCCGCCGCTTTTGCAATACCACAACACCCCCCCACTTACGGTGCCATAGCACAGCAACCAGTTGGTGCAGCCTTACCACAACACCCATCTACCGCTGCCATAGTGCAACACCTTCCTGTTGGTCCCATGGCGCAACACCCTACAACTTTAGCCGACACCTTGTTGCAGCCATGTAGCACCGCGGCCATCTGTTGCTGCCATAGCGCAATACCCTACAGCTGAAGCACTGATGCAGCACCTTGCAGCCGCTGCTAGGTCCCGGGTGCTCATGCCATGTCACAGCATCGATGTGATGCTGCCGCATCACGGCACCTAGCTGCTGCTCCCAAGGCACAACAACCCTGCGCCGCTGCCACCGGCGCACAGCACCCTGTAGCCGCTACCATAGTACAACACCCTTTGTCTTCCTCACGTAGCGCTGCAGCCATGTGCGGCTACCAAGGCGCAACACCCTGCAATTGTTGCCATTGCACACCACCGTATTGCTGATGCAATACCATAGCAAAGTGCTGATGCCGTCGGACCGTGGCACCCCGCTCCTGCTACCACGGCATAGCATCTTGCTGTTGCCACTAGCGCATAGCACCGTGCACCCGTTGCCATAGCAAAGCACCTTGTTGCTCCTCTCGAAGCTCACCAGCAATTTGTGGCTGCCATAGCGCATCACACTGCTGTTGTTTCACTGGAAGAGAACTAGGGAACAGTGGTGGCCACCAGCACACAGTCCAACCCCCCCCCCCCCCCCACCCACCCACCTCGCATAGACTCCGACCGCCACCCCCCGTGCGGCGGACTGGGCGAATTGATGACTTGGCTCTGAGAGCAACCTGTCCCATGCCGCGCGCGACTGGAGACAACTGTGTTTGAGTGGCTCATAGCCTCCGCCCCCCTCCCTCCTAACGCTGGTACCATAGAGCACCGCCCTACATCAGCTGCCGTAGTATAGGCGCCCGCCGTTGCGGCTGTTGCATGGCACGCTCCAATTGTGGCCGAAGCACAGCCTCTTGCGGCTGCTACCTAAGCACAACACCTAGCCGCCGCCGTTGGGGCACGTCGCCCTGCTGTTGTTGCCATGGCACGGCGCCCTACTGCGGCTGCCATAGCACATCAACTTGCTAATGCACGCATAGCACATCACCCATGTGCTGCTGCAATAGTGCAACATCCTCCTGCTGCTACCATGGCCAGGGCGGTCCTGTGGAACCAAGATTGCTTTTTTTTTGTTTTTGTCAACGACCGCCTTTAAGGACCGCCCCAAGGGACCCTCAACCACCAACCACCAACCGCCACGAACCGCCAATCGCCAATTTTGGTCAAGCACCAATCCCCAACCACCAGCTGCCGCCAACCAACATCAAACGCCACCAAGCGCCATCAACTGCCATTCGCGGACCGCCAACCAACAACCGCCAGCTGCACACATGGTGTGCCCGTGGGCATTTTTGGGAAACCTGGGTACTGTAACAATTTTTTTTCCATCGTTAAGGACCGCCATGGCACAACGCCTGGCTGTTGCTGCAATGGCACAGCACCTAGCTTATGCTTCCACGGTGCGGCACGCTTCTGCCGCTACCACAACACCCTACCGTGCTGCTGCCACCAACGCACATTGCCGAGCTGCCGCTGCTATGGCGCAGCAAAATGGTGCTTCTTCCGTAGCGCTGCACCCATCTACTGTTACCATAGCGCACCACCTTGCATCCGTTGCCATCACAAAGCACCCTGTTGTTGCTATCTTGGCTCGGCACCGTGGTGCCGCTGCCATAGCACACCAACCCACTACCTCCTAGGTTATTCGAGAACAAGTAATCGACCAAAACCGAGTTTAGGCGTTCATCGGTGAGGATGAAGGCAGAGAAGGGCTCTCGGGTAGCCTTGTCCACTCTAAACACTTCCGAGAGCGCCAAGAAGTACCAACATTGCTTGTAGTGGTGGAGTAGGAGTGACTTTACTCGGTAGAAAGCCTCCATGGCCATCCCCTCCATTCATGTCGGCGCCAGCTTCTTTCACCTTCATAGGCAGTGCCCTGCAGGTCCAGCGCGGCGACTTCCTCGCTGGTTAGCTCCCATTACTCTTCATAGGTATTCCCCGAGGGCGTAGTGGGGCCTCAGTTGTTGAGTTGCACACACCACAGGTCCCTCAGCCGAGGAGAACCCTGAACAAAGATGCGGTATTCATCGACGGATGTGGTCTTTTACAGGCTAAAGCAAGGGTCATCGCTGATAGAGCATTGCTACGCGGGTAGAGCACCAGCACCCAATGACTCTCTTGGTAGCTGGCAAACACTCGATGCTTGTTCTTCTTGTCCCATCAGGGCTTCACGGACGGTATCCATTACCTTTTTGCAGGTGTGCTTTTGTTTTTTAAACTGGGTGAAGAAGTGTGTAAACTGTGACACCAAGAGGTAGGGGTGTTCCTCCTTCCCTCCTCCCCGCCATGTGTGTATGTGGTGTAGGGTTGTATAGTGTACAGGTCCCCCCTTCCCACCATCCCTCCTCTCTTGCTCCCCCCAACCCCCCAGCTAGGTTGTGCACTGTGTTGTTTGGGTCAGTGGTATGCTTTGTCCTTCCTCCTCCCAGGTTTTGTTATCCCACCCCCTCTTTGCACTGGTACCTGGCTTGTTGTTTGGTTGGCTGTTAGTTTTCGGGTTGCTTGGTTGGTTCTTGGGTTGGTTGGTTGGTTGTTGGTTGATTGGTTCTTCGACAGCTGAGTTTGGATGGTTGGTTGGTTGGTTGGTTGGTTGCGTGGTTGGTTGGTTGTTGCCTAGTTGCAGGGGTGTATCTGTGTGTGTGTTGCCTGGACACATGATGTGTGGTTGTTGCACAGTGTGTCTGTCTGTAAGCATGCCTGTGTAGCCATTGCAAGAGTCTTTCGGGGGGGGGGTGCACATTTCATTTGGGCGATCTAGCGGCGTTTTAGCGAGGTGTTCTAACGACCATATAGCGAGTGGAGCGGCGCCGCTTGAATGGCGCTAGAACGCCCCTAGAACACCTTGCTAGAACGCCGCTGGAACGCCAAAATGAAATGTGCATAACCCCCAAGACCTTTGCAATGTCTGCACATACCTGCTTACAAACAGACGCACTGTGAAACAACACCACACAGCACATGTCTAGGCAACACAACCACATACACTCCACCCAACACCACATACAATGCTACAGCACCTGTGCACACACACACACACACACACACACACACATGCACCCAAGGAACTAGCCAACAACCAACCAACCAACCAACCAACCAACCAACCAACCAACCAACCAACCAACTAGCCTGCCGAAAAGAGCTTTCCACAAACCAATGAACCAACCAACCAACCAACCAACCAACCCAACAAGCAACCAAGCAACAAGCCAGGTACAAGTGCACACAGCGGGGGGGGGGGGGTCCCATAACCTGGGAGGAGGGGGGACAAAGCATACCATTGACAAACACGGCATAGCTCTTGACGCCACAACAGTACACTAGACAACCCCATACCATAGACACACATGCCGGGGAGAAGGAAAGGAGTGACACACCTACCTCTTGGTGTCGCTGTGAACACACTTCTTCACCGAGTTCAAAAACAAAAGCACACCTGCAAAACGCAAATGGATGCCCTCCCCAACCTTAAGCACAACACGCAGAGTAGGCCCACCAACCAAACCACAACATGGAATGGAGGGGGGGGGGTTGATAGCTCGACACTCAAGGGGTGTATGTGCAGTTTGTGATCGGCCTCTTACCCCACCCTCCCCACCCTTAACATCTTGCGTTGTGTGTTGTGTTTGCATATGGCTATGCCAAACTGTGTGTGCGGGGTGGGGGGGGGGGCACAGATGCCTATGCATGCGTCAAGTCTAGTGGTTTTATGAGTGTATGTGTATTACCCCCCCACCCCATCCCCACTTTGGTGTCCCTTAGATGCAACACATGCATGAATGTTTTTGTTGTAGTTGTGTTCTAGTGTAGAGCGGTCCAGCGATGTTCTAGCGAGCACGCTAGAACGGCACTAGAAGGTCGCCAGATCACTTTTTTTTGGTCTTCGTTTCGTGGACAAAAATGTGTTTTTTTTAAAAAAAGATGAGATTTGGACCCCCAAAATGGTCTCGGTGGCCCAACTTTCACCATTGATATCACGTAACCCCCCACACCCACGGGTTGGCGTAAACCCTGCTTTTTTCGGTCTAGCCCGTCTAGCGCCATCTAGGCTAGAACGAAATTGGGTTTTCTAGTGTGTACCAAGGGTTGTGGCAAGGAAGCATAGCCGACCGCCACCTGTCACCAATGAGTTGGCTAACGCGGGCGGCCCATGAAACATTCGATACGTGAGCACGGTGACCTCAAGGCAACATTCGGTGCAGATCTGGCGTGCAGAGCGAAGGCAATGAATTGAATTGTTGCCATGAATAAGTTTGTAGCCGGCATGAGGTAAGTATCATGTTGTGAGATTCAAAACCTAACATCATGGCCGCGTATACCTGCATCAATTCTCTCAGCGCTAACCACGAAGCCAAAATAAGAAGGGGGGGGCTCAAGATTTGCCGTGTCTCCGGGCGTGTTTTTCGCCTGCCGTTGGGCGAAATCTGTACCAAAAACCCCTTGTCCCCACAAGGACTCCATGAGCACGCAAGTGTCCAGGGAACCTATTTCCCCAAATCCTGGCCTCAAAGTTTCGGAGGAACTCTTGGCCTTCTTTGGTCTGGGCAAAGTGCTCAGATGGGCCAGACATCCAAATGCGTCCTCACTCTTTTCTCCCAAACCCCCCCAGAATGTCAGGACTGTGGCCTCCCCCCCCCATCCTGCGCCGCGGAAAACACCCTCTCAACCAAAACCATACATCTCCTCAATATTTTCTCAAAATCAACCGTGAGCCTATGAGGCAGCCACACTACTAGCCCCGCGAGCGTCGCCAAACATCTTGTCAGCGCCGAGCACTCTGAGCCGATGCGCATTTCTACTGCCACACGAAACCCTTGCCTCCCACCGACTCTTTTGGGGCCAACATTGCTCCATCCAGCACGGCTGCCCACGACCCGCCAACGGCGAATCCCAACAACGCAGCCGCCATCCGCGGCCGGCGCGTACTCCGCAAAAATGCAAAGGCACTCTAGCCCCCTTTCGTGTGGTCCCGTGCATTGGAGGGGATTTAGCCCCGCCGACACTCGATTGTGGTTGCGCCCCAACAACGAATCCCCCCCAACCCCGTCCCCCTTACCGACCCCAAGCCCCCCTTCGAGGAGCCCCGAACCCCCCTTTCCCCCGTGTCCCATGATCACGAGGGGCAGGAGCCTTCTTGCCAGGGCCAGATAGAGAAGAGGAAAACTCCTCGGCACATTAAGTAGACACCTCTGAAGTAACAAGGATTCCTAGGCAATAGGGGTGCCCCCTCCCACCTTGCCCCTTGCAAGGGCTCGCAAGGCCTGGCGCACTTCCTCCCCCCTGGAACACCGCTGGAACAAGTTATTGGAACGTCGCCGGAACAAGCACTCTACAACAAGAGCAAAGCACAAGGAAGGGTAAAATGGTAACATACATTGTTGTGTAGGGTGCCCCCGGGGGCCCATCGGGTTAGTCTCTTGGTCTCACCTAAAAGTCCTGCGTGGTCGGGGGCCCGGGCCCCTCGCCCACCTTGATCCCCTTTGTCTATGTGGTTGTGAGGGAGATGCAATGACGTCCGAATCGGCTCTTTCAAGATTTCCTCGTCCCCTTTCACCGAGCAACCGGTCTACAGTGAAATGCGCAACAGCGTAGACCTTGTGGATGCAACCCTTATCCTTACCCTTAGACATCATTCCACCCTTATCCGGCCACGGTAGCAATGGTTTCAATCACAAAGCAAAAACAAGAGCAATGACGCATATTACGGTCACCGACACTATCAGTCTGTCTTGCTCATACGTTGTTTGTTTGTTCCGAATTTTGGTTCTAGTTGGGAGTGGGTTTAGGCTGTGTGATTACCCTAGGTACTTGTATGAAAGGTAGTTTTGTTCATCATAACCTATTTTATGAGAAATGAACACATTTTGCTCTTGCTAGGGTACCCTTGGTGCGCGTTTGAAACCCAATGTTGTTCCGGCCAAATTGTTCCAATGTTCTAGGCTATCTGGCCGGAACAAAAAAGGTTCAAAATTTATTTACCCCCCAACCCAGCCTACCCGTACATGGTGGCAAAATATGTTGTTTGCTAGCCTTGGGGGTCCCCGCTGGTATGCTCATATTTGTTGCCCGGCGCGTTGCCACGTGAAAAAAACTTGTTTTCAAAAACATTTTTTGTTACAACACCATTACGAAGGGGTGGAGGGTGAAGGGGTGGTGGGAAAAGGGGTGGAGGGTGAAGGGGTGGAGGGTGAAGGGGTGGTGGGTGAAGGGGTGGAGGGTGAAGGGGTGGTGGGTGAAGGGGTGGAGGGTGAAGGGGTGGTGGGTGAAGGGGTGGTGGTCGGTGAGGGGGATGGGGGGGATAGTGGTGCGGGTGATCCTCCATTCTTTCCCCCTCCACCCCTTCGACCTCTTCCCCGAAGCTCCCATCCCGGTTAGCCCCGGTAGCACCCAAACCTGCCCCCGGTCCATCCCCTTCGTCTCCCCCGTCCCCGTCCCCGTCGTTGCTCTCGCCCCCCTCCTCGTCCGCGTCCGCGTCGTCCTCCTTGTCCTCCTCCTCGGCCGCCATCATCTTGGCGAGGAACTTCTTCGCCTGCGTCTTGGTTTTCCAAACCGACGCTCTCGGGATGGCGAAGAGTTCGGGGTCTTTTGGGAAGGCGATCCACGTCTCCCCGACCCCGGGGGGGCCACCCGCGGCAAGGGCCTTATTGCCCTGCTCGATCCCCCACTGCGCATTGTCCCGAAAAACTACATACACTTGCTCCCCCGCTTTGTATTTGCACCCCCCCCCCCCTCTTGCCTTTGGCTTGGCCTTGGGTTGGGGTTGGGGGGGCTAGGCCTTGGGTTGGGGGGGGCGCGGCTCTCTTGGGA
Source organism: Eutreptiella sp. 'Long Island Sound 2002' (assembly GCA_964036045.1). Classification (NCBI taxonomy): domain Eukaryota; phylum Euglenozoa; class Euglenophyceae; order Eutreptiales; family Eutreptiaceae; genus Eutreptiella; species Eutreptiella sp. 'Long Island Sound 2002'. The sequence continues at coordinate 150,902,954 of OZ038381.1, read as the reverse complement.
GCCTTGCGAGGGGGTTTGGTGGGCTCCTTGGCCGGGGGGGCGGGGCTGGGGCTCCTCGAACGCCGAGGAGTCGGTGATGGACCCCGAGGAGGAGTCCGTTGAGGAGTCGCTGGACGACTCCTCGCTGGAGGACCCCCCCGGGAGCCTCTTCCTTTTTTGGGGGGCCGGTTTGGGGGCGCTCTTGGGTTCCCGCTTGGGGGGGCGTTGGGGTTTGGGTTTGGGTTTGGGTGCTGTTTGGGGGGCTGGGTGGGGGTTCGGGGGTTGGGGTTGCACGGGCGGTGCACACACGGGCGGGGCGGGGGCCTCTGCGGCCACTTGTTGGCAGTGCGGCGGCGCTGGGGACATGTCGCCAATGCGAGCACTAGCCAAATGGACGAGGTGGGTGGTTAGTTGCGCAACGCGGGTTTGCGATCTAGGCATGATGAAGCTACAACAATGAACTACGAAGCCAAATTTGGCAATGCATACCTCTAGGGGCAGATGCCCGTAGACCCACCGAGCATTCAGGCAAATAACAAATACCAAAATGGGACCCTAGGCATGGCCACAATGCACAAATGAAACGGGAGAATGGGGACGCCAACGTTGAAAAGTCATACAACGCTGCGTTCGAACTACAAGAAACAGCAGGCTTGCAAATGGATACGAAAAGTTCGAAATGTGTACACCTAGTGGAAGGTGGCACCAACGGCTCACAAGATGTCAACATGGCCCCGATGGGAAAGACAAGCCTTGGACGCGTTATACATGCAAGAAAGAGACAAAAAACATCATTTACGAACTTGGAAACTCATCGTGATGGATCTGGTTATCTGGCCTGCGACACTTGTTCCAGTGGTGTTCCCAACGAGATTGTTCCGGCGGGAATTGTTCCCATTGGGAATATTCCAGTCGGGAACAACATTGGGTTTCAAACGCGTACCAAGGGTACCCATGGGCCATTGCTGTTCAAAATTTGGGGGGCTGAGTCGGCACCCTCGAAGTTACATTTTTCTTGTGGACCGTGGGTTTTTTTGCAAAAATTGCCATTTTTGCAGCTTATGAAAAATATGAACACATCCTGTCCTGTTCATGATTCGGTTCATAATTCAATCCATAACTCAAAAGTCGTTTTATGTAAGCGTGAATCGGTTTATGAACGCGTTTTATGAACGCGTTTTTTGAATAGATGCACATGCACACAAAACTTGCTCACAATTTTCAATTTGTTCTGTCCAGTTCACTGCTTTTCCTTGTTCCTTTTCCTTGCTTGTTCTTGCTGCCCTACACCTCAGCGCTGGGGCCTGTCAGGTCCTCCCAAAGAGGGGCCGTGGCCTAGGTTTCGCCCCCCAACTGGGGCCGGGGCATGGTTTTGGGCACGGGGTTGGGCTAGGGTTTTGGCCGAGGGTTGCATTGGGGAATCCACCTCCTTGGGGGACCGCCTCAGGGGCGGCTTTGGGCTGGGGCTGCGGGAATCGCTTAGCCTTAGGCCTGGGGTCAGGGTTTGCGAGCTTGGGGGCCGGCTCAGCTGGCAGGTCTCCGTCCGGTTTGGGGTTAGGCTTCTTTTTGGCCGTAGCGGCCTTCTTCGCTGCAGCAGCTTCCTTCTGCTGCTCCCAATGGGTCATTGCTGAAGCATAGGAGGCATAAAATACATGCCTCTTAACTCGAAACATCTGCTTTATCCCTGGGTGCTCCACCCGCACTCCCCCCCCCCCCCCCTCGCAACCCAGGTCACAACCCCTCGGTTGACATCTTTGGTATAGGGCACAAAATCCTGTGCACCAAGCATGGAGTTTAGCTGGCTCATCCCCCTCCAAAGTGGGGGGTTTCTCACGCCGCTTTTAGTGCTGCGGCTGCTTCACTGGCAACTAGACAGCGGGATCTCCTCATCAGCATCCGAACTCACCCAGGCTAGCCCACCACGGTGTATTCATTGCCCAAGTGTCCGTTAGGCGCCGGGACCGTTCGCACTGGCGGGACGCGGACAAGATAGAGCAGCCCCGTTGCGGGTTGACGAGGAGCAACTGGCACAGGGCGGATACGGCGATGGTGTACTCGGCGTTCTGCAGCCGGGAGCGTACACGAACCCCCGCGACGTCTGCCGGGTTCACCTCCACGTCCACGATCTATGATAGTACCGTTCATAAAATAAAATAAATAAAAATGCGTTTATCAAAAGGGTTCATAAAACACATTCATGGTTCATAAACGGGCAATGCAGAGTCGCTGAATTATGAAAGGCGAATTATGAGCAAACTTCTAAAGGCAAGTACCTCGAAATCCAGCTCTGCTCCAACGGTGCCCATGGCGCCCAGGGGGGTGCGGAAATGCGCAGCTGCACTAGGAGGGATGCCCTAGGGGGCGCCCGTAGGGGCCATGGTGCTGCTTGTGGCCGGGGCTGCCCGGCCAAGGGGCTTGAAGGGGCGAGTGATGGTGAGGCCCTCAATAACCCCCTGCTACCAGGCCTCCTGCGCAGGATCATACAGCCCCCCCCGAAAATGGATTCCCACTGGGGGATGCACTCAATTTGCGCCCCGAGCGCTGCAGCTTCACCCACCCTTTTTCCTCCCAGTGGAGGACACAGATTTCCCAATGGGACCCCCCGCATCAAGGCACCGCGCGGGCCTTTTAGCTTGCATCAAGTCCCCGGCACCAATTGGTTCGTGGATGGGGGACAGGGGTTTTACCGGCTCGGGTTTGCATGCCCATGCATGCCCTGTGTCCCGCCAGCGCGCCCCCCCCCCCCCCCCCCCGCCCCTCACTTGTTGCGGATGCGGTGCCGCCTTTTGCACGGTGACGTATGCCACGTCGGGCGCCGAAAAAAGGGGGGCATCGGGGGAGTACCCATTGTCGCTGCCTACATCCAGGGCACGGTTAGCACTTTGCGCTGGTTGGCGTGGCTGAGGCCCCATGGCCGGCCTCCGGCCTCAACCACGAGGTCACGACCAAAACTCCCCCACCCCCTGCGTCCTCCACTGCCACCTCCACCTTCTCTGCCTTCACCTCCTCGATGCCCTCCCCAAGGTCCTCCTCTTTCACCACCCTCACACCCGCTGCCTCCTCCTCCTTCTTCTTTTCCTCTCTCTTCTTCTTCCTTTTCCTCCTCTCCTCCTCCTCCTTCTTCTCCTTCCTCCTCCTCCCCCTTCCCTGCTACAACGAGTCCAACGACTCCTCACTCCAGGAGTCGCCGACGGGTGGGGATGCGGGGTGAGCGGCGGGGTGTCGCCCGGAGGAGTGGGCCTAAGTCGAAGGATGAGCTTGAGGTGCAGATGCGGGTGGAGCTTGAGCTTGAGCTTGAGCTTGAGCTTGAGCTAGAGCCTGGATCGCTAGCCGCTGCTCCTATGGACGTGGTAGAGGCTGTTCATAAATCGTTCATAAAGACCGGTTCATAATTCTTCAATTGACAAATCGGTTCATAAATGATTTTTGACGACATTTTTTGTTGTATGAACGCCAAATGAGGAACGCAATATGTACGCGAACAGCAGCACACAGACAACCTACCACCAGGGCCAGGGTGGCCTTCTGATTCACCTCCAACAGCTTCCTCAGCTCGGCGGCATCCATGGATGGGTGAAGAGTGATCAAGCTGGGTCATAGAGGGCGCTTGGGTGGAGGGTGGTTGGGGGATGGTGCTTAGAATTCAAGCGGCGGTGCATGCCGCAGTGTGTGGGGTGTTATAGTGCAATAACGGCAAGTCAAAGGTTAGCAACGACCATTGCCAACCTGCTGGACAACCGTTGCTTGCGATTCCACTGCACTCTTACCCACAACCTCACCCCTAGAACTCTGCCAATTGTACCCCTTCTTCAAAATGTAATTGGTGCTCTCCACAACGTCCCCCAACACAGCAGCCAATCCCACCCATCATGCATCCGCACTCTCAAGCATTGTATCACAATCCTCTTTGAAGAACAACAAATCGTGCGACGCCAACTCCCCGCAGCAGTGTTCACGAAACGTAGCAGCAACACGTCGTCACGAAGGGCGTGGCGCAACCGGATTTGGCGAGTACAAAGTGCGTAGCCATGTTCGGAGCTGCACAACCGCTTGCCACATGGGGTCCTCCTCAACGTATGCAAGCAGGGGCGCAATCTGTTCCCAGGCCTAGAACAGGTTGTGGGCCTCCTCCCCGTACGGTGCGTTGTGTGCCCTCATCTGCACCCCATGCCTGGTACAGATTTTCCTGTACCCCCCATGCAACCTCAGGGGGATGGTTTTCCACCTGGGGCCCAAGGAAGGCCACAAAAAGCCTTGCCATGGTTATGCAACATTGCAAAATGCAGAAAAATACCCGGTTTCTGGCTATGACCAACAACGGCTCACCGGTGCATCCTGCCGCATCCAAACTTTTGGCGGTCACCCGATACTGATGATGATTGGGGGCTTCGGACTCGGTTTTCCTCCGAGCATCGACGTAATTCCATCGCTTGGCCGTATTGTCCCGCACGGCCTAATTGAAAGTACTCCCCACTCGGGGAGCCATGCTCATGCCTAGCAACAGCCACAGCCACGGTTGGTCCCCCCCAAGAAGGGCCTCCGCTGCCACCCAACCGCCGCACCATTAAAATGTTTTGTAGCCAATAATGGACTGCAGGACCTCTCTTCATAAAAGGTGTTCATATTTTCTGTTCATGAAACGCGTTCATAATTCATAAATTGGCAGCACGGCGTTTCATGAACAGTGTTTTCGGGTTATGAACGTGCGAATTATGAACAATATATGAACAAGGAAATGCAGACTACACGCGTGCAGCACATCAGCCCAAATTTGGCCCAGGGCAACCGTATCCTTGTCCCCCGTGACGGCCATGCCGACGACCCACAGGAAGGCGGGTGTTATCGCCTTTACCCCTTGGTTCAATAGACCAATCGATAGCTGCCACCAAGTGCCACCAGCGCACGGGTACACGCCACCCGCCCCACAAAGGTGAGGGGGCTTGTCCAGTCAATGGACTTGCACAGGGCTGGCCGGGATTGCACGCAATGTGCCCACGACCGTAGGGGCCAACAACGACCCGACGACGGGGGTCGGCACATTCCACCGGGTGGGACAACGCAAGCGGAGCAGTCAATGACTTCCACATTGTGTCAAATTGGTCCCGTGTGGGGATGGGCCGTGGGAAAGGCAGCCTAGTGCGAGGGGTGTAGGCATCGCCCCACCGGGTGATGTACTCACACAACACACAGAGGCCGGACGGGGTTGCTCCAAACTCCAAAAGGAGCACTATCAGATAGAGTGCGGGAAAGACGGCCTCCGCATGTGTACGGACGGCGTGCACCTTGGTTTTGTGGACCGCCGGGAGGGGAGCGTGGTCCCTTGCCTCCGAGAAGCGGGCCCCGATGAGGGGGGGCGATGACATCCATTGGGACAACAGGTCGGAACACTTGCTGTCCCGAAGACCGGTGGCACCACTCAGCCGAACAACCATCATGTTCAGCTCCGTGAAGACAAAGTAAGGGTAAGACATAACAAAAACCGTGGACAAAGAAAGATTCATAGCAGCAGCTGTTCATAATTCATGGTTCATATATGAATCGGTCATTTATGAACCATGAATTATGACTAATACTCCTTTTCGTACAGATACCAAGGGTATACGCGTGGTCAATGGGAATCTCATGGATTCATTCTGGTTGCACACCTCAAAAATTGTTGCTCGCACGTCCCTTTGTCGTGTTGAACGTTCGTGCTTTTCGGGATTCTTACCGGGCTTTGTGGTCACACACATTGCGTGCTGGAGCTTCTGGACATTTGGCGCATTCCTGTCAAACCCCTTTTCCCCATTTGGGGCGGAGATACTACATAGCTTCCACTTTCTCACGAATGGCGGACTTGCACACATCTCCCTCTTGCTTGCCTCCCATGACAGTCTCAAGGCCATGGTGCAACTTCCACATCGCCCGTAAGAAGTTTTTTTGTCCCTGTGGCACGGCCTGCCCATAGGGCAGGGGCCGGACAGCAAGGCGTTTGGCATGCACTGCTCGGGTGCCTGCATACAGATTGGGTGCGGTACGGCAAATTCGCGCCGGAGTTTTTTCATGCTAGTGTGACCTCATATACTTCTTTACTCAACATGGTCATCTACGTCGACAAGCATCCAGAGCTCCTAGGGGCTATCCGGCTAGCATATACATTGGCTGCAGCTCCCGAAGCCGTTGTAGGAGACCTGGCGCCCGCTCTCCCGGTGGCGACCCTTGATGAGGGCTCCATAGATGCTGCATTGGAGATGGATCTTGACGTACCGATTCCTCTTTGGGAGTGCAAGTGTCCCGGGGTGCTTACTAGGCAGGCCCCCACATTGCACCAGATGCGGCCGATGTACACCAGCGTGCGGAGCGACTATGAGGAGCACGGGGGGGGGGGCGACTCCGCGGGTCCTAGGACGCCAACTACCCCTGCCCCCCCCCCCCCCCCCCTAGGGGCCTTCGGCCAACAGTTAGTTGCCAAAGGTGTCGCCCTCAGGCGTCCATGGGCGCCTAAGGCGCCCGATGATCCATGAACACCAAAGGCGCCCTAAGGAAAATTTTGCCCAATTTTCACCCCAACACTATCCTTAAACCCCACCTTGACTCTAACACCCACCCCCAACCCTCAGCCTACTCCTATCCCTACACCTAACCCTAATCAAGACGGAATATTGGGACCGAGCTGGTGGGGGAGGGAACATCAGCTATGAGTGGTGAGGGACATCAAGAATGATTCACACATTGATGGCTCTTGACAAAGTGAAATCAGCTTGCATGTGAACCCCATCACCACGAGGCCCACTTTCAAGGCTTTTTGGACTTCTGAGGGGCCAACATGCTCCAAAATGGGCTCAAAATGGGCTCATTTCACCCGCTTGTGCAACCCAAATGGTTTGGGATGAGGTTTGGAAAGATGTGTTTTTGACCCATTTTTGACCCATTTTTGGTCCCAAAACAGCCCATTTTCAGGGCATTTTGGGATTTTCGGAGGACCAAAATGCGCCACCACAAGCTCAAAACGGTCCAAAAACACTTGTTTTAGCGTCGGACATGGTCTAGGATCATTTTTGAGAAAAGTCATCTTTTTGCCCCTACTGGACCTTGTTGACCCATTTGGGCACCCACCTGTTTGGGCTTGAGCTTGCAGCTTGCCGCAGCCTAGTGGGCCTAGGTATTTGGGTCTAGGCGTCCGTTTGGACAATTCTGAGGGGTGGAAACCACAAAAAGTGGGGGGTTGCGGGTGGAGTAGGTGCCCTCGGAATCGCATTTTGAGCCATGTAGCCAAAGATATGGCCTATTCTTGGTTTGTGGCTGTCGGCATTTGGAGCTTCTGGGGGTCTTTTTGGGCCGTTTCCGGGACATATCATGGAGTTAGAGGGCCGCAAAGAGCTCGTTGACACGGGGAAGTCAAGCTGCATGTGGATTGTACCCACCGTTTCCCTTCGTTTGGCCGTTTTGAATGTGTTCCAGGGCATTTTTGGCCCAAAAATGGCTGTTTTTGGCCGTAAAATGCAGTTTTTGAAACTGAGGTCCGCCACTTGCGAATCCCGTTCCCGGCCGCCACCGTTGAGTTTCTTGCTCAAACTTTGTGTGATTGTACTTCACACCCATAGGTATCATCCACCAAAATTTCACCCGAATCCGAAGCACCACGACGGAATTCTGATTTTTAGCCATTTCGCGCGTGCTGCTTGCTGCTTGCTTGCTTGCTTGCTTGCTTGCTTGCTGCTCCTAAACTTGTTAGGTCCACCCTAGACCCTAAAGAGGGTTATAAAACCAAGACTGGTTCCACCAGCTCGGTGACCCTAACCCTAGCCCTGGCTCTCACCCTAGGCTAGGGTCAGAGTGAGTGTTGGGGTCCAAAATGGAGAGCAATGATGTGGCAAAAGCAGCCATGAACGAAATTGGAGGGATCTTGTTCAGCCCAATCAACATGGCTGGCATGGCCAAACCAACTGGCTGCAAAGGTTAGGGTTAGGTTTATGGTCATGCTATGGTTGGAGGGAGGGCAAGGGGAGGTAAGGGGAGCCTGTGCCCCCCCCCCCCCCAACACCCCAAATCGTCCCACCTGGACCCCCCCCCCCCAACCGACCCTCCCGGAGCCCCCCCCCCATCGCCCCTCCTAGACCCCCCCCCCCCCCCCCTCCAATGCCCCCCCCCCCCCCCAAAGGGGCCTCCGGCCAACAGTTAGTGGGGGGGGTAGTTGGCGTCCAGAACCGAGGGGTCGCCCCCCCCGGGATGAGGAGCCACCCTCGGAGGTCTGTGAGCGTTCAGGGCTTTTTGCCGTGGATTGCCCTGCAGATGGTTATTGGGAGGATATGGTTGGCCACTACGGCTGCCGTTTGCAGTGCCTAGTTTTGCTATCCGGTAAGCATGCTGCTAGGCTCAAAAACGGGATGCACACCGCCATTCAGCTAAAGGACACAGAGCCGTATTATGTTGAAATATTCCCCCATTATTTGTCAAGATTTATTCAGCTCTTTGGTGATGCACCTCATACCGGAGGAGGTACCATTGGTCCATTATTTAGATGATACGGAGTTGATTGCAAGCGACAGGCAGCTGTCGGGGAGTGTTATTTCCCGGGCGGGTTTTTGGTGAGCTTGAAGAGTAACATAAATCCGGTGGAGTTATTTGTATGCCTTTGGAGAATTCACCACACCCCTTGTAGACTAGTGCAGACCTCATGCGGTGAATTCTTGAAGGGTCTGCACCCGGCAAACATTCACCGCACCCCTGGTAGACTACTGTAGACCTAATGCGGTGAATCGTCGGAGGGTCTACACCCTCTAAGGATTTACCGCGCCCCTTGTAGACTAGTGTAGATCTCGTGCAAAAGGTGAAGACTGTTAAGGTTAGGGACGAATGGCCTAAAGTCCCCCAGTTTCCCATTAGCTTATACCATGACATGTCGATTGCTCGTCTGCAAGACGTGTTGCACTGGACACTGCAAACTATTGTGAACCCTGTTAGTATGTCACAGCACTGCATGCATGCACTGCAACAGCACATCCCCCATCGGTCGTTGGCACAGCAGGATGACCATAACATCGCATGTGACACCATCCTCAGTCAACGCCACCCAGAGCGCTATGTTGGTAGGAACGTGGCCATGCCAGAGGTTGTCCGCCCTGAGGGTCCGCCCGTGGATGCACATGCACACGACCCTGCCCCCCCTCCCCCTCCTGCACATAGGTTTGATCACCTTTCAGATGAGCTTGTAGGAATTTCACGGGTATACGACGGTGATGATGCAACCTGTTGAGGCCCCCCATGTTGCACTGATGGTGTCCAAGGATTCATCTGTGCCGTCTCTGTTGGTTTTGGACGGGGGTGGGGGGGGGTGGCCGATGTCATTTCTGTACATGATAAATAGAGAACCCTGCACTAGCCCCTCCCTTTTTGGGGGAGGTGGGAAAAAATAAGCGCCATCCTTGTTGAACCAGTGCCTTGTTGAGTTTTGCTGTTTCCCTCCTCCCCTGCTTCTCCTGTTTGTATATTTTAACTTGTTCCTTGCAATGGCAAGCTAGACACCAACCCCAGTGCTCACAACATACAACCCATCGCAAGGAGGCACTGCTAAGATGTCACTTAGCCAAGCAGTAGGTGGACCAAAGCCAGCAGCAGTGTGTGCAGCCAAGCCGTTGAAGCAGCGCGTTGGACAAGATCTCACAGAGTGCATGGAGCGTAGGTCGTTCATAATGCATATCACACAACTATGATTCGATGCACCTTCAACGTGGGCAGATAAGGCAGCGTGATGACAAGGATCTGGAGAAACGGCTAGCATCTTTGGAGCAAAATCCCCCGCTGAAGTTGATTACCATTCCGGCCTGCCAAGATGAAGGTAAATGAACCACTTTCCCACCAAGAACTCCCTGCAAAGTGTTCCGGTTCCATTTTGTGCTTTATAGAGGTTTATAGAGGTAGTTTCGTCAACAAATTGCTCTGCAGAGCGTTGCCGAGCAATTTCGTGGTGTGAGCATGTGTAATATGTTTGTAGTGCACTCCAAACCTTGCAACAGTGTTGAACTGTCATTTGCGTGAATTCTATCACCATTCCCATGTAGGTGGTGCAGTCTGGGTCCTTGGTGGGCTCCATATTTGCACGGCTCTTCAAAAATTGTAAGCACAGTACCTCCAGGCTGGCAAGGTGTTACCGGTAGGGCTATCCCATGTGCAATGCGACAAGATCAAAGAGGACACAAAGCTATCGATCAAGCAGCGGATCACCGGGGACCACAGTGCAGTGCAACATAGCTGTTCTTTCGTGTGACTATCAGAAGTCGGACACCGGAATGGGGTGAGCTCAATGCGTCTGGCAACATGGAGGAGAAAGAAGCCCTTCTTCTGCCCTTACGAAAAGCCGGAAAACTGGATAAGTCCAGTATGAACTGATGTGATTGTGATGACTCCACCTTACTTGCTTGCCCAATGTACTGTTGTTACCTGTTGCTTTGCAGAATGCAGCATACAAGGCCTGGTAAGTTCTGGTGGAAGGCGTGGTGGCTACGCCCAACGAGATCAGTGGGGCCCACGCAGACGTTGAGAGACAGGCGTGGACTGAAGGTATGCAGCAAAGCTTCCCAACCACGTTTGGACACAAAACGTTGTCCAGAGCGTTCTGGGCCTGATGTGATATTAAATGACACCTTGAAAACTCTCTTCGATTGGTGGAATGATTTGTATGTAGAGTGTTTTGAACAAGATTTGCTTCCGAAATGGCAATGCTTTGCCGTTTTGCATTTCAGTGATCACCTGCACTATTCTAAGACCATGCCTAGGGCTGCAACCGGACCAATATTTCAAGGTCAGGTCTCTTCTTAAGGCGGACAAGGTAGAAATGGGTGGGCTGGCAAGACTGTGCCGTGGACTGAAGGTGCACAGAGTTTGGGAGATCATGTTGATCTATGTGGAGATGCATGTATCCTACCTGAGACAAGAAGTATGCTTGTTTGCTAATTTATGCGTTTTGTTGGTATTATAGTTACAGTCTTGATTTTTTGTCATGTTTTCCATGCAAAAAAATGAATCCCACATGTCGTGTATGCCGAGGAGTGCCACTGTGGTGCACATGAACACAACCCGGTGGCGCTAGTCAGAGTCTACCCCCTACCCGGCGTGGGATGCAGTGCAAAAATGCCGTTGTGGACTGCAGATGAGTGGAAGGCTGTCAGGACTGCCTTGCTGAAGCCTATCCTATTAGTTGACTTGGAGCTCACTGACGACAAGGTCGTTGTCCTCCTGGTCACGGGAACTAAGGCCACGAACGAGGACGACGATGATACAGGGACAAAAATCCTTATTGCGCTAGTCAACCAGGGGCGTACTATGCCAGCTACCTTCGCAGCAAGACCTTACGCACCGGTGTGTTCTATTCCTTGTCGGTTGTGCCTTCAATAGTCGGTTTTGTCGTCGAAAAGCTTTGCAGAGCGTTCTTCATCCGGACTCGATTAAAATTGGTCTAACTGACTATGTTTTGCTTGTAGATTCTTTGGGAACGTGGCGTAGATTGTAGAACCCGCGATTGGCACGTTGCTCATGAAGAACGCACCTGTTTGCATTGCTGGCAAGTGTGGGGACCTGAAACACATTGGTCACTTAGGACCTGGACGCAACTCAAGGACGGCAGTGGACGCAGGTCTGGATGTATGATCGATCAAAAAGCTACGGTGTGTATCGATACTCCGAACGGCTGGCACTGACACAGCAAACCAATTGATTGTGAAGGCCCCAAACTACATCAATATTGATCAATGGTCGAGTGCATCTCAAATCACTATTGGTATTGCTGGATGGTTGCTGCAAGTGCTTGGTATCGTGCCACTGCCACATCGGGCCCCCAGTGAGGAGCCTTGGATTCTCTGCTGCACTCCATATCATCAGTTGCCCGCCCAACTGCGTAATGGACTCGTCATGAATATCAACATTGGTCTGGGATACACTGGAGAGCGTTCCGGTTTGCAGCACTTCATCTCTAACAGCCGGGAGACCATTCAGCAACTGGATGCCTTGGACATCATTGGCTGGGCTAGATGAATGAAGGATATTATCAATGGGATGCTCGTTGGGGTGGTCAAAGTGAAATGCGAGGAGAGTGATGACGGTGTGGATGAAATTGGCGAGGACGACGACGACGGCTTGGAGCCTCCGAAGAGAACCATACCGGCAAAAAGGAAAAGACAAACCTAGGAGCAAGATGCCCGGGATGACAGGGATGACCTCTCCAATTTCAACAGTGCTGGTGGCAACAAGCCCTTCAAACCTCAAGGGAGCCTAGATTCGGTCCAGAACGGGGTTAAAGGTGCAACAACCGCCAAACCAAAGCCCAAGGCGGCGAGTAACAAGAAGTAATTGGTGCTGCAAGAGTCTGGTTTTGTTACTTTGACTGTTTTTGCCCCCGTGTTGCAACAAGCTGCCGTTTGTGACATGGTATGCTTTTTTTTTGAATTTTCGATTGAAGAACACTTTGCAGAGTGTTCTTGGGCGGATTTGCAGTTTTACCGTGATATATTGGTGCATTTTTCTATGTTATTTCTCATTAACCTCACACCCAAGTGTGAGGTTAGACTATGTGTTTTTCAATTTGTATTCATCCACAAAGTTCATTATCTTTGGTGCTGCACCCTGTTTGTTGACAGATACAATGCTGCTTAAGCATGCCCACGTGTATTAACGTACTATGCACTGTCCACTACTTGCCTGTTTTCGCTTGGTACCCTACTCTTTAAATTTCCAGGTGTGTACCCTTCGTGAAGCGGCCGTTGGAATGGGAGATTCACGGTGGTGCGGATTTGGCAAATTTTTTGCTATGTTTTGCGCATAATTTGGTGCCATCAAACGTGTTTCTCATGCTATCTTCGCCAAAATGGTGGTGCAATAAATGTGTCGAAATTTGAAGTTTTAACTAGCCCCCTATTTCCATATTTTCGGTTTTGTTCGGTCGGACCCAGTGCGAATTCGCCGAATTTGACGCATAGATTCGCACAAGATTCACACAACTTCAAGACTTTGAATTTCGTACAAATTCGTTTCACATTGCACTGTTTCGCTTTCCTACACCTCTCATTGCCTTTCATTATCTCACCATGTCAAATGGCGTCCCTGCAGTCCAGGACTGATGCTGCTGCCGACACCCCGGCGTAGTATCAAGCCCTCCCAGCCGCCCATCACCAGATGGAGGAGGCGACGTGCAACTCCGGGGCACTCGCAGTGGAGGATGTAGTGGCCTGGGGAGCATCCTTGGACCTCGCCCCCGAGGTTATTCACATTGATTTGCGCAGCCCCTCGCGCAACTGTTACCTTGGGGGGAAGGCCTGGTCCACGCATTTGTGGAGGGAACTCCGCTTCCGGGTTCCCTCCCTTCGTTTTTTGCAACTTCTCCCCCTCCCCGCCACCATGGATCAGTTGTTGAATGCAATGTGTACTAACCCGGAGGGGAAGCCCAAGGACGACCACCTTCAGGTGTACCCCAGCACTAACCTGGGGCATACCCCCCCCCCCCCTATTGCGACATGGTGTGCCTTCTGGATGTGGCTGTAGGTTCACCTGACCATTCCTTTTTCCCCTTCACCTGGCACCCTGCCAACCCCCGGTGGTGGGAGGATTAGGGCATCGCCCCTTTGCATCCCACCATCCAACCAAAGCTTCATATCCCGGACATCATCCACCCCACTTTCTACAGCACCACTTCCCTGCAATGGTTTCGGGGATCATCATGTGCCCCCCCCCCCATTTCAAGTGAACCCCCCCTCGGCACCGAACCTCTTCCCGAACACCCCCATGGGGTGACGTGCGATTCCCCCGCCGACCCCAACAGGGTTGGCCCCTCGCAGCCCCCCCTCAACTTTGTTGATGGGAGCGGCTACATTGTGCTTCGCGGGCCGGTGGAAGCAAAGGATCGCGAGGTGAGGAGGAACAAGGTCATGAGGGCGTGGGGTAGTGGCAACGAGAAAGTGGTAGGGAAATGTTTTGACTTGTCGGACGCTGAAGCGCATGTTGCCTAGCGCGGGAGACTAGGGGTGCAAGTGGTTGTGGACAACCACACCATTGATGATAGCCTTGCGACGCATGTTTCGGAGGCGACCAAAAGGGCACAAAATGGGCAAGGGCCCATCAGTGTACAGCGGTACGCAAGCCGTACAAGAAAAAGGCTTCTAACCGACATGCAGCACCTTCAGACCCTAGAGCGGCATTTCCGGGTCGCAAGAGACGGATGTGAGAATACATCACAACCCCAAACCATTGTTGCCTGTGGCCAGGGTGCATGCAGGGCTGCATTGGGGGGGGGGGGGCACTCCAGGTGTTAGGACAAATGAGTGGGTGGACAAGTGTGAAATTTGTATCAATTCGTACGAATTCATGCATATGGATCGGCTACAGGCTTGCCGGGTTTTGTCAGTTTTCCTTTTGGGCGCCGTCTGGGCATGGTGGATGCGTTTGGGGCGGGACTTTCACTAGATGTGCGTAATGAAGCTCGGACATGAATTTTACCCCCCCAAATCCCTCAGAAGCAACCAAAAATGTGGCGTTCTCCTCAAAAGACCTCAAAATTGGGGTAAATTCGCGTGAAAAGTCATCCCCCATTCAAACGGCAATTTATCCCCTACTCACGAAGGGTACCTGATGCATAGGTTGCTAAGGAACCCCACACCAGCAGCGTGTGGAGTTGTGCCAAATAGGCACTCCACAATACGCGATGGTTTCATTGGTCATAAAACCAGCAATACAGAATGGTGGTTTGTAAACAGCACAGAGGTATGTCGCTGAGGGGGGGGGGGGGGGGGGGTTCAACACTCGGTTTCCTTCGCTGCATTGCGAAACGTGGATGTGGAATTGAAATTTTGATTCGACCCTTAGGTCCGAAAATGCATTATTCCCCCAAATAGGGGTTACAGGAACCATTTCAAAACACAGTGCCCCGCAAGGTCCTTTGAAAACTTTGATTTTTCACTACGGGCCGAAACGCTCTTGGGTTTCGGCCGGCCACTCGCTTAGAGCGGCCTACAAAAATGACCCCGCCTCGCGACCGACATCACCGCCCCGCAGAGAGTGTTTCCGGCACGGCGCTCCCATTGTCGACACGATGAAGCCCAGGTGTTGCCACCAGTTGCACAGTGAATGGGCCCGCAAGTCTTCCACGATGCCGCCGCACATCGGTAACCAATAAGCACTTACTGGGGCACCGCAGCTAAAAGATGTGGTGGGAGACAAGTTTCTCCGCGCTGCCCGTTCACAAGGCGTCCACGAAGCTCTTGTCGGACGGCTTGGGGACGCAAGGAGAGGAGGCGGCACCACTTCTGCCATCACCGCCGCTGCCGTGGCGTGGAAGCCATCGGCGTGCAGGATTAGCAAGCAGCTTGTTAAGGCCGCCGCCCGGCCAAGCGCGAGGGGCAAACACGGGTTGGTGAAGGAGGCTGTGAGAGCCATTCTCACGGTGCCGATATCGTGCACCTCCTGGCCCAAGCGGACAGGTAGGGTCATGCTGATGGTGGATTAAGTTGCCTAGGCTCATATCTAGTAGCGCTGTCGCAACCTCCACAACACCATCGAGCGCCTGTGTGGCATGCGTAGCAGCGAAAACGCTAGGGGGGGGCGTAGGTGTGGGAGCGATGTTGTGCATGGGTGGCATCCATCATGAGGTACGTGGTGTGGTGTGGTGGCACAAACAACGCCATATATAAACGGGCTTTCAACTCAGGTCGGAGGGGGGGATTAGGGAAAAGAGCTAAATGGACATAACCATTGATCAATGATGATGAACTCTAGTGCCAAAGGCGCCCAAAATTTTCTTCAGCATTAAACACGGGCTCTGTGACCCATCCCCCCCCCCCCTTTTTGGTCCTAAAACCGCCCATTTTGAAGCCATACCATTATTTTCCATATGCCAAAACGGGTGACCACGGCCTCAAAACGGCTAAAAACACTCAGTTGAGCATCCCAAATTGAAAACCACGTTGTTGATCATTTTTGGACCCATCTTTGGTCCAAAAAAACTATTGTCAAGGCATTTTGGGGTTTTCATTGGCCAAAACGCGTCACCACATGCTCAAAATGGGCTAGAAACACTTGTTTGACCATCCCAAGCGGTCTAGGAACAACTTTGGGGAAAATAATATTTTGTTTTTTGCCTCAAGGGCCCCAGTGGACCCACCGCTGGCCCCAACCGTGTCTCCCCCCCAGGCTGCCCTCCGTACAAAACGGACCAATGAAGGGAAGCGGTTGGTACACTCCACGTGCACCTTGACTTCCCCGTGACAAAGGGCGCTTTGTTGCACTCTAGATGCATCGTATGTCCAAGAAACAGCCTAAAAATGGCCAATGGTGGCCCAGAATGAGCGCTTTTTTGTGTCAAACGGCCCCCAAACCGAGAACAGGCGGTATCTTGGACTGGTGGCCCAAACTAGAAATCTAAGGGCACCTCCACCACCCGCATCCCCCCACTTTTTCTGGTTTCCAAGTCACAAAATCATCCAACGAGACGCTTAGACACCAGTACGAGTGGTCATGCACTTGGTGGAACGGGGTGTCGGGACCGTTTTGGGCTAAAAGAGGCTATTTTGGGGCAAGAATTTCGTAGCTTGGGGAGCGGACCCCAAAACGTGGTGCCCCTGCCCCGTGGTGCCACCGGTGGGTTTTTGGGTCAAAACTTGGAATTGGCAGGGGCCCTAGCAGGCCCTAGGATGGCTAGATGAGAGTAGAACCCCGAGCGATGCGACTGAGCAATAGCCAAAATGAAAAGGAGAACTGCTTGTTCGTTGTGGCCTGCTTATGGCTTGCTTCTTGCTTGTCAGCTAGATTTAAGGCGAGAGGGGTGTAGTAATATGTATACATATTGGTGGGTGCCGATAGCGGGGGTTGTTCAACATCAATGGCTCTGGGGGTGGGGACGGCTTTTGTTTTGTCATGCTTAGCGTTTTTGGGTGGAATTCCAATTTGAAAGCTCTTCGTATATTTGTTTGGCTTAGAGTTTCATTCGGGATTTTTCGTGGGGATTTCGGTCGGAAAATCTCTTCCAGTTGTGTGACTTGGGGTGTTTTAGGAGCGCATGGCACGTTGGCACCAAAGTTTACAGGATGGTTTCTAGCAATCCTGGGAATCATGCTAAGACTTTCGGGTCGACTTTCCAAAATTTCCAAATTTCCAAATTCCTTGCCTCCTGTTTGAGTTCATGTGGGCGTGTGTGTTGGCCGCGGGCGGTTTGAGCTCTTGGCGGTCCACATTGAGAAGCACTTCGTGCCGTCACGGCTTGGTCCCAGAGACGGTGAGTACCAGTGGACCCTTGCGGAACGATGAGGCCTCCAAACTAATGCAATGCGACCGGAGGCGGTCATCGGAAGAGTCCTATCGGAGGCCGCTGTTACTGCCACACCAGCCGAATTACTAAATCCTTCCTCTGTGGCCCAAATTATGTTCTCGTTGAGGGCCGCTAGCATGGTGCGCTGCGTGCCCTCTAGGTCACCGCCAATCTTTTCTGACACCTTCTTGACAAAGCCCTCGATCTCGTTTGCTAGATGGGGTCGTGAGCTGTGGGCCATGCTTCACATATAGACTTGGGCGCAAGGACGAGGGCCGCTGTAGTTCTAGGTGCCCTCAAGTTTTGCATGATGCAAGTCTTCAGGCAGTACTGCTTCCCCAAGAGGGCAAGCACTAATAAAATGTGGTGAGCGGTTGGGAGCTAGCCAGCACTGAGAGGTTGTCTAGCATGGACTAGACGCTACAGAGGTTGATCACAAGCAGCGTGTCCAATGAGTGTTCCCATGCGTTCGCCAATGGTAGGGCTTCATGGCGCCAGCGAGTAGCCGCTCGCGACCCTTCAACTGTGCTTGAATTTTCCGGCATGTCAGGCTGCCGTCCTTCTCATGCTTGGACAGCTCCGACCGCCACCGGCCGGCAAGTCCAAGAACTCCAGCCCCGCGAGGTTCAAGAAATTCAGGAACGAGAGGTTTGCGTACAAGACTTCCAGGCAAGCGAGGTTTGAGAATTTAAGGAACGAGAGGTTTCCGTAAAGGCTCATCACCGAGGTCGCGTACATGGGTGCATACGGCTCTCAGCATCGCGGTCTGATCAGCTCCAAGAATAGTTGACAACGGTTGTGGGAGCTCAACCATGAGGAGGGCGGGCTTGGGGTCCGGAGCATTTGCATGTCTTTCGTCTTGCGAGTGGCCGGCCAGAATAGCCCAAAACAGCACCATGGAGGCCAACAAATATTGCTGCAAGACTATGTTGGAGACTTTCAAGTTGGCGATGTGGTGGCGCGTAGCCATGTGCACCCGCCTAGCAATCGGGTCTTTGGTGACTGACAACAATAGCCTTGCGTGTGCGATTTGCAACAGCACTTGGCACTCAGCGGGCGAGAGGTTGGCAAAGGCGTGCCTACCACTGGGCATGGCTTCTGAGGGCATAGGGATAAAGCTAGAGGAGGCAGGGACAACGGCGACGGGGACCTTGCGGCACGGGATGTCTCGGCTCTTGTGCACGCCGCCATGCATATTTGCTCAGCACACTCGGCCATTAGGCCACACCATCCGCAGTTTGGACAACTAGCTACAATGCGCGGCGGCGCCATATTCCGCAGCCGGGCATGGGGCGGTTGGAGGAGGGTCAAGGAGCGCCGCAAAAGGCCGCAAGAGCAGTTGGCAGCAGTCAAGAGGCCGCCAGTACGCGTGCCGGAGAGGGGCACAAGGATGATGTGTGGCTGAGGGTGAGTGAGCAAGGAGCACAAGGGAAGACGGGCATGCATCACTCATGATGCTAGGTAGCTTTGCGAGTAGCTAGGGCGGAGTGGTGGCGAGGCCTGAGATGAGGACGACTGCAGCATGCCGAGCATGACGAACCCCAGTTGGGACGCGGGGCTGGGGAAGGGCGATGGGGGCAAGTCTTCGGTGAAAAAAAACGTGGCACAGGGGGTGAAGAGCGTAAGAGCGCCGGTGAGGGGGGGGGGGGGCGAACCCCCAGCCGGGGCCATCACGGCACCGCAACAGGTGAGGGGCCACCAAGAGAGGCGTACAGGGATGGGGAAGAGGGGGGCGCAAGTTGACTAGAGGTATCTGGAGGAGTCGGGGAAGCGGCGATCGCAGAAGGGGCAGGTAACCCGACACCCCTCCGTAGAGGGGTGGCCGGGACTGCTAGAAGAGCAGTTGGAGGTGCATGATGTGGTGAAGGGCGACAGCAGGGATGTCCGCCTTCTAAACGCCGAGGCACGGGAGATGTGAGGACCGACCTTGGGGGAAGGCTCCAAAGTCCATGGGTGTGGTCACGAGGTGTTGTGTTTGCCTACACCGCAATGGCGGCACGTGCGGGACTGAGGAATACGATGCCACCCATGTAATTCCTACGGTTCTCGTGCAGGAGACTGCACTTTTTGAATGCTCTTTCTTCCATCTCACATGAGAAAAGCAGAAGGGGCTTTGGACGATCGTTCATGGACACATCCATCTCACACGGGACAGTTGGATGGGTTTTGGACCATCATCCCCCGGCTATGAGGCAGCGGTCACAAGTGTCTAAGGGGGCTCCATAAGAAAGCACAAACGCTAGTGGATGCTGGGGGTCTTAACTAAAGATATGTCTCTTTGAGGCCGAAAAGGGCGGATTGTACAATATCACCCAGTTCAACCTATGCTAAACGAGAATCGTTGCAAAGTATTGTGGTACATCGTAATTGCACGGCCATTGCGGGCGACCGATCCCGAAGCACGCCACGATATAACACGAACTACTGGCAGCCCATGGGGCTTCCCTGATTGTAATTGCGTATCGGAAAAATGGCCATGAACCCCACTTTGCGTGTCATACCCAGCACATGCACTTTAAAGTTCTGTGCTGCAGCAGTGCTCTTAGCTTTGTACACCGGTGGACACATTGCTCGGTGATGTTCTGCCATAAAGAGAGTACACAACAATGTCGGGGGCCCAGAGAGCAGCACACCTATCACAGTGCTTTGCCTCTGACGTCAAGGGACGTTGCTTGTCCGCAGTCTTTCACCTTTTCCTGGATCCATTGCCTCTTTGATGCGCATAAGCCTTCCACAATATTAGAAACAGAGCATGCTCACCATTGTCATCACGAGCACAGTGCACTAGAGAAACAATATGGTGCGATCTACAAGCAAAATTGATTGCATGTCGCTATCTGTTGCCATTGTACACAAACATCAACCTCTCAACGCATGGTGGCTGTTAGAAAGCTCATTTCGCACGAGCCTACTGACACGAAAGGGGCCTCAAACGAGTTCCCACACGTCGGAATGCCGTCCAAAGACACCGGGTCCGCTGTGCATAGGACAAATGGGTTAATGTGGCCTTTGTGCACCTTCAGTAGCAGAGGGTGTGTGCCATTGCATATGCTCACTGGCATGGCCAGGGTATTGGACCCACACACTGGAACTCCGCATTGAGCTCTAAGCGCTCCACTGCACATCATGCCACGCTTGATCCGAAGGGTCATGCACACGAGCAGCTAGCTCAACAATTGAGTGTGGACCATGACATATCCACAAATAATGGAGCAGGTGTCCGGAGTACGTGTAGGGTGTTGTTTGTTTGACTACTTTTTCACCCTATCAATACCTCTCCCCCTTTGGAGCACCATCTCCCGTAGGGTGCTTGCTTGCTTGTTAGCGCTTTTTTACCATTATTCGTGAACTGATTATAGAGAGTCTGCTTGCCTAGTCATTGCCGCGAGCCCTACCCATGAGCGGCCCACCCCTCTTCTGGGGATGTGCGCAATCGGTGCACTCCCTGCACCCGAGATGCGGTGTCCAGCTTGCCGCTTGCCTCGCGGTCCGCATGACCTTGGCTACCCGCTACCCAAGCGGCGGGCCAAGAATCCACGCTCTGGCTCCGGTCCCGGCTAGCCCAGCGCCGCCTCCCTCCCCGGCCGACTGCAGGCGGCGCAACGTCCCCCACTTGCGAGAAGCCCTCGCATTGCCGCATCCCGTTGCGCCGACCTGCCGTCCCTCCTGGCCTCGCCGCGCGACGTGGCCCGCGTCGACGCGCCTACTACTACAAGTGAAGCGGACACCCCAACTCTTCCGGGTACCTTCAAACGGCACACACGAAACGGGGGGCAATTAGCACACCACGCAGCCTTGAACCCTCGCCCTACCCGCCTCCTCCTTCCTGCCCCCACCGCTTCTCGCCGCATGTTGTACCCCGCCTCCTCTAGACCAGAGGAGTGGCAGTAGAAAATGGGAGCGGCATGGACCCGTGGGTCCTTGGCTTGGTGGCCCCCCACTCTCCACCACACCACGCCCCTTCATTGCGGGACGAACGCCCCTTCCCTTGTCACGGGGAAGCGGTGGTAGAAGACGCAGGGAGTTGGGGCCCCGTAAGTCCCCACCAAGTCGTCTCTCGCCAAAATGCCTTCCCCCCCCCTTCTGCAACAACACATGCCCCCACGCCCCACACCCCACCCATGGTCATCATTAGCATGTCATGTCATGTCATGGAGCGCAAGAGCCATCGTCCGCTGGTCCACCCAGTGGGCATCCATTGGGAGAACTTCTAGCCGTCAAACACACACGCACGCACTCCGATGGAATGGGCCCTAGTTGAGGGGGGGCCAAGAGCACCATGCATGGCGCGAGGGGGAGAGGGGTGCCCGGACCAAGCTAGGCCCACCAAGGGCGTGTGAGCGGACGCTCACAGATACTAGTCCTGCCGACAGGCCCCGGATTTCTGGGAACGGGTGGGTTTCACCTTAGATGGAATGGGTCCCACGTGAGGCGGGGGCGAGAGCACCATGCATGGTGCAAAGGAGAGAGGCGCCCGGACCAAGCTAGGCCCACCACGGGCAGGCGAGCGGATGCTTAGACACACCAGGCTCGCCGACACGCCCCGGCTTTCTGGGAGTCGGTGGGTCTCATCTTAGACCGTCAACACGTGCACTCGAGGCACATTTGGTGAGGCAGTGGTGTGTCTGCCCCTCAGAGGCCGCACCGCTGACCCCGGGGGGCGCCCGGGGTGGGTGGCGGCGTCGTTGGCCGGCCTGACTTGGTGGTCATCATTAGCGCTGGCCTAGCCAATGAGACACCCACCCGCTGCTCGCTTGCACCCTGCCCAAGGAGAGCATGTCTAGCAGTGTTCCGTGCTGGCACATGTTTAGCGCCTTAACAACAATAATAACAATGACCTCACAAACATACCTCACGCATATACCTCACACACGTTCCTCACACACATACCTCCCACACATACCTCACACACATACATCACACATATAACTCACGCACATACCTCACAGACACACCTCACATAGGAGATTGAGGAGACGCCGTCCCCCGTTGGGGCGCACCCGCTCGTCCATCCCACAGTGCTTGCTGGCCCCCATCGACGAGAAGAAGCGGTCGTCACCGGGGTGATCATGACCGCAGGCGTGGCCGGCTCATCTTCGTCTCCTCCTATGGGCTCCTGGACCATGCAACACCCCAACCGTGTGTTGCGAGTACCACTCAAGCGCCCCGAGGGGGGCTTGTCCGGAGCCATCCACGCCCGGCTTGCAGCCAACCCCCCAAGATGCTTGGACGCGCACGCCGGGTGTGAGCCCTTAGCCTGACAAGTACCACCAAAGCGCGTCCTTTGGCCGATGGGTCACGGGGACCTAGTCCGACGCTTAGTCACACTGCCTCCCGCACATAGGCCTCAGTGCCCACGTGCAGTGTTGGTACTCGGTCGCCCACAGAATGCCACCGCCCACACCGGCACCCTCACTCGGCGGCACCTATGTGTGGTCCCCTCCGCTGGATGACGGCCCATTCCTCTTGGGGATGTCTCCTTCTGCTCCGGTAAGGGGAGCAAAATCCCCTCTCCCTCACCACCTGTAGTAGAGTCCAACCTGCCCCGCCACAGTTAGCTCCTCCTTGTGGCGGCGGCAGTAGTGGGGTCGCCTTTGGCCCTCCACGCCCACGCGATGACCCCTTCTAGACACTCCTATCCCTGCCCGTGGGGTGATAGGGGAACTCAGGGCGCCTTGGTGCGGGGGGGGGGGGGGGGGGGGGGCACGCGTGGGCGGAAGGGGCCGGCTGCCGCTGGCAAGTTGTTGTGCCCCGGCCACCATACCAACAGGCGGATATACAACATGTCCGCTGCGTCGGGCAGCACCTGGGTCAGCACCCCCCCCCTTTGCCCCGCGGCTGGGGAGGGGGCTCCCCCCCCCCCCCCCATATCCCACCCCGGCTGCCATACCAACAGGCGGTATCAGGGTGCAACTCATCCCCGCTGCAACAGGCATCGCTTGGGACAGCGCCCCCCCCCCCCCCTGTTGTGTGGGGAGGGCGCCGCCCCCCATTGACCCACCCCGGCCGCCATACCAATAGGCGGCTATCATGGTGCCCTGCATCTGCAGGGCCCATCGCAGCCTCAGCCGTTGCAGGCCTGCGGCCGCGCTCCACCTAGCTCGCACCCACCCCGGCTGCCGTACCAATTCTAATAGGGTGTTCCCCAAGGTTTCTACCCAAACCCTGGCTGCCATACCACCAAGCAGCTATCAGGGCCATTCCCTAGGACGAAGCAAGGGCCGCCTCGGTCTGCAACCCCCGCCCTGAGTCTGGGGCAGTATCTCAGCGGCACCAAGCAGTACTGCCGCACTACCTCTGGGCCTCTGGCCTGGCCCGAAGGTTGAGGCAGCACCGCCCGCAGCCAGTGGCAGCACTGCCTGTGCGGCTGCCCTACAACCAGCCATGTGGCTGCACGGCGCGCACAAAGCACCCCCCCCCCCCTCCTCCCTGGGGAGGGGGCCGCCCCACCATCAACCAACCCCAGCCACCTTACCAACAAGTGGCTAGCGGGGAGCCCACACATTAAGAGGGGGCCCCCTATTTCTCCACCCCGGCCACCGTAGACATACCTCACACACATACCTCACACACATACCTCACACACATATGTCGCACAAATCCCTCACACACATACCTCACACACATACCTCACACACACACCTCACACACATACCTCACACACATATCTCACACATATACCTCACACCTTGAACTTACAGGCTGTACACGGCCCCGACGGACGTGGCACTGAGGTTCGATTTAGAGGGTGTGCAGCGCTTCGGGTTGAATATGGTGCGGCTGCACCAGAAGGTTAATGCCGAGCGCTGGTACTACCACGCGGACGTGCTTGGGGTCGTGGTGTTCCAGGACGCCGTCCAGAAGTACGGGGGGGCCACCGCTGCGACCGTGCCACTCTTCGTGGCCGACCTTGTATCGATGATTGAGGGACGTGGCAACCACCCGTGCATTGTCCAGTGGGAGGCTTTTAACGAGGGTGACTGCTGGGGGGTGTGTTGTTTGTGTGGTTGTCTACACCTGGGCACCTGCACGCCGATCTCCCTGTCTGCTGTTGTGTCCCTCTGCGCCTCTGCACTTGTGGGCTGTATGTAATTGCCTTGTTGTCCTGTTGTACAGTTGTGCAGTTCCGTGGTTTGTGTTGGTGCGCTGGTGTTTTATGTCTGTGCTTGTGCTTTTTTTTGTTGGCTTTACTGTTGACTGTTTCTGCGGCTGGTGATATCTATTTCCCCGTTGGGCAACACATCGGCACAATTTCTTCTGGTCATTTCCGAGGATGCCCATATGAACCACGTCCAAGTATTGCCGGTCCAGTTTCAAAGTTTTTGCTTGTTTCTGCAGCTGAACCTTGCCAGAACCTAAAGCATACAAAACTACCCCTTAAAATCACCGGTTGTCGAAAGAAGAGCGTTCTGCAGAATCCTTTTTTTGTTTCCGAAGCTCCTCAAAATCATATTGTTTTTTCTAAGTTCCTTTTGCCCGTCAAACCGATTTGAAAAAGTTGTTGTCACCGGTATTGGGGCAAATCAGTGCCAGACCCCACCCAACATCCGACAACTGCCTTCAACCCAGGGAGGGGTGTTCTGAGTGATGTTAAACGTTGACTGGGCCAAAAGCCCCACCCGAAAAATGCATGATTTCACAAAATGTTACCCATGCCCGCCCCCTTCCCCCCCGCAGTCCCCGTGCCCGCATATGACTAGAATTCAAGCCTCACCAAGGGATGTTGAGTTGTTGGTGGGTACTTCTGGGGTGGTGGTGCGTTTTCTTCAGCACCAAAGTATCAATAAGCTCAGTTTTGCAGTTTGAGGCAGCCTGACAGTTGCAGAAGAGAAGAAATACAGTGGATGAGGTATGCACATTTGAGGCTGCCTTTTGAAGCACTTCGAATATGTGTTCAAAAGCCTAAAGTATTCACTGAATCCTTTTGGATAACAGCAACCTGATACAGAGGCTAGGAAGAACAGAAACAGGGAGTTGGATGTCACTTGTACCCCCCCCCCCCCGCTTGCGCATGCACGGCCTTGTCTAAGCACGGGGTTGGCGTTGAACCGCTGTTTTGAGGAAATTTTGGGACCGCTGTTTTTGTGGTCCAGAATGGAGGATTGGGTGTTTGTACAAACACAGCGATTGTATAGGGAAAGAGGGGCTCAGTCATGCCTGTGATGGTGCATTCTATTCATAATAACATTGTACTACACATTGGAACATTGGAACACATTGGAACATTGGTGCATTTATGCATGGCAAACAAATTGGCTGTGTGGGGGGAAGGTAGGAAGGCCACGTGAATGTAGTATAAGAATGGGCAAGGCCCACATAGTGTTACAGTGGCCTAAGCTACTGTGGTCACGCTTGAGGATTGACCACATGTATTTCTTTGCCCGCAAGTGGAGAATCCTCTCAAATTTTCACGCTTTGCCATGGAAGGCAACAATTGTAGGCTAAAGCGCATGCTGTGCAATAGCGGGAGCCTAAGCCTCCCGTGTGGCCGTCGAGGTGTGCAGGTTGTGGTTGACAACCACACCATAGATGACAGCCTCCGTTGAGACGGCTAGGATGTCACCAAGAGCTCCATGCGTGGACAAGGGCCCATGAGAGTGCGGCAATGGGCGCGGTGTGCCCGCAAGAGGGCACTTAGTGACCTCAACTATGTACATGTCCTCTCATAGCGTTTTAGACCCCGCAAGTGGCGCTCCTAGGGTATGTGGACATTGGATCATGGCTTGTGGTGGCCTTGCGTACTTGAGTTGGTGCACGGCACACGGTGGTGGTGCGCGCGTGCGCGAAAAGGAATGCGATTTTTTTTTTGCACAAATGCATATTCGCGTTCCCAATCGTGCCGCAGACACAGGGAAAGCCCGTGGTGGGAATAGGGCATCGTGGCACCCTAGCGTCTCAAAATGGGGCCATTTCTTTTCATAGGCACCCGGATTTTATTTTTTTTGATTTTTTGAAATTATAGCTACCATCCCAACTCCATGAAAATTGTTCTTTCCGGCCAGAATCGTTCCTTTGTGCACCCATCGCGCGATCTTCGCTCTCCATTCAACAGGTCCCTTACTGGCAGCTCGCAAAGGGTATATAGGGAATCACTACAGCCTCTGAAACCATGTCTCCATGGGCTGTGGTGATATGTACCATGGTCTACAGGGTGTAGGGAATCACCGCAAGCCTTTTGGGTGGGCGTACACCCCTTGCGGTTAATAACTGGGGGGGGGGGGTACACCCTTCAAGTATTCACCGCCACCCCGTTAGATGGGTGTAAGCCCCCTGCGGTGAAGCATTGAAGGGTGTACACGCCTCAACGTTTCATCGCTGCCCCTGTGGATGGGTGTTGGCCCCTGCGTCAAGTCATTGGGGGGTCTACACCCCTCAGAGATTCACCGCAGCCCCTGCAGATGGGTGTACACCCCATGCGGTGAATCATGGATGGGTCTACATCCTGGAAGGATTCACCGTAGCCCTTGTAGATGGGTGGAGACCTCATGCGGTGAATCATCAAGGGGTGTACACCCTTCAAGGATTCACGGTAGTCCCTATATATCAGTGTACATCACCTGCAGACAATCACTGAGGGGTGTACACCCTTCAATGATTCAAGGCAGCCTTTTTAGATGGGTGTAGGCCCCCTGCGGTGAATCATTGAGGGGTTACACCCTTCAATAATTGAACGCAGCCCTTGTGAATGGGTGCAGACCCCCTACGGTGAATCGGGGGTCTACACGCTTCAAAGATTCATCACAGCCCATGTGAATGGGTATAGGCCATTTGCGGTTAATCATCGGAACCTCTACACCCCTCAAGGATTCACTGTAGCCCTCGTGGATGGGTGTAGGCCCCCTACGGTGCATCGTCAAGGGGTGTAGGTGCCTCAAGTATTCAACGTAGTCCTTGTGAATGGGTGTAGGCTCCCTACGGTGAATCATTGGGGGGTCTACACCCCTCAGGCATTCACTACAGCTTTTGGGAGCCAATGTGGACCCTTTGCGGTGAATCGTTGAGGGGTGCACACACCTCAAGGATTTACCGCAGCCCTTGTGAAATGGTTTAGGTCCCCTTGCGAATCATTGAGGGGTGTACACGCCTCAAGGCTTCACCATAGCCCATGTGGATTGGTGTAGGCCCCTTGCAGTGAATCACTGGGCGGTCTACACTCCTCAAGCATTCACCGCAGCCCTTGCCAATGGGTGTAGCGCCCGTGCGGTGAATCTTTGAGGGGTGTACAATGATTTAATGATTTACCCTAGCCCTTGTATATGGGTGTGCACCCCTTGTCGTAAATCATTGAGGGGTGTAAACCCGCAACAATTCACCACAGCCCTTGCAGCTGCGTGTAGACCGCCCACGGTGAATCATTGAGGGGTGTGCACCCTTCAATGATTCACCGCACCCGTTGAATGTGGGTGTACACCCCCTGCGGTGAATTGTTGAGGGGTGTACACCCCTCAAGTATTCGGTGAGCCACCGTAGAGGGAAGTGGGCCCCCTGCGGTGAATCGTTGAGGGGTGTACACGCCTTAAGGATTCACCGCGGCCCCCGTAGAAGGGTGTAGGCGCTGTGGGGTGAATCATTGCGGTATCTACAGCCCTCAAGGTTTCACCGCAGCCCTTGTATATGGGTGTAGACCCCCTGCGGTGAGTCCTTGAGGGGTCTACAACCTTCAATGATGCTCCGCAGCCCCTGTGACTAGGTGTACACCAGGTGTGGTGAATCGTTGAGGCGTCTACACTGTTCCATGATTCACCGCACCCCTTGTAAATGGGTGCAAACCACCTGCGGTGAAGCGATGAAGGATCCAAAGGAGTGTGACGAAGGTTGGGTGTGCAAGTGGCAAGGATTTGTGCACCCATGACTAGGCGCCGGCGAAAGGCATTTAACTCTCTACAACGAGCAAAGCTTGACTGCAGCCCTTGAAACCATGTCTCCATGCGCCGTGGTGCTATGTAGGATTGTGTACAAGGTGTAAGGATTCACCGCAGCCTCTGAAACCATGTTTGCATGAGCTGTGGTGATGTGCATCATGGTGTGCAAGGCGTAAGGATGCGCTGTAGCCCCTCTAACATCACTCTAGAGACATGCCACCTCATCTCTGTTTGCCTTCACGTACGGCGGGGTTTGTGGTTGCGGCCTTGGCGCTTGTGACCCCTACTTGAACTAACATATGTGTATGCCCTTGAGGGAAACCAATTTGTTTGCCGTCACAGCCCCATCGCTTGTGACACATACCCCATTTCACATCTCTATGTGCTTGTGAGCCACAACAATGTAATTGAGCTCGGAGCCACAGCGCTACCGACCCAAACTCTCGCACAAGGGCGTCGAGTTGACCACCCGGTGAGCCTGAGGAGAGGCCGGCCTGGCACAGCGAGTACCAAGGGCTTGCACTTGATTGCCCCCTTAAGTGGCAGGAGGCTCATAGCGCTCACAATTGTGGAGTGTGCAAGCCCCGACGGGCACCAAAACCATTAACAGTTGTGGTGCAACACCCTTGCGATGGACCCGAATGCTGAGTTGCCACTAGAAAATGTATCCGAGAAGGCCAGAGTGAAGTATGGCCTGATGTAGGCTACTGGACCGTTGGGATGGGAAGCCACCACCAGCGCTTTGGAGGAGGTGGCCGCGTAGCGGCACTAGGGGGGGGGGTGGGGCAAGTAGTGTGACGGCCACAGAGATGAGACTGGGTTGGTGCTCATTGGTCCTGCATTGCCATTAGTCCGATGAGTGGCCCTTTAGGCATGAGGTACTCAATATCCCACCCCTACATTGGAGCGTTGTTACGATTCGTGCATAAAAAATGTTGGGGTGAATATGTCCCCATATGTATGTCCTCAAGCAAGAGGTGGGCCCAAGCCACTTGTCAGTGATTGGTTGCCCCCTTCCAAGATGTCAACGGGGGTTGAGGCACCACCATGTAGCAATGTTGCCTTAAGCAGCAGTGCACCTTGGCGCAACTCGTTGTTGCCCGAGGCAGCTGCCCCCAAAGCGCCAGCCCAACCCCTCCCACATGTCCATGTGCAACTGACAAGGCAACCGCGCTTTGACCAAGCTGTCATGCAGGCAGCCCATGGGGTTGCACGTTGCCTGACCATTGCTTGCCAAGGGCTGCAAGAACAACCCCATGAGCCCTTGAGTGAAGACAGCCTGGTGGTAGCCTATACGCTAGGGCGGCATTTCGCAAAGAAATAGCATGCGGGTGCCCATGTAGGATTGCAGTGACCTGTTGATGTGTTGCACCTAGCCCGGGGGTACCAGACGATAACCCTAAGCGCTTCCATGCAGCAGTGCGGGTCGTTGATAGTGCATGGAGGGATGAGGTGGGGTTATCAATGTTGAATGACTTGGTGGCTCTCATGGAGGAAATTGCTGTTGCTGTGGCATACACACAGCACCTCAATCCACAAGGCAACCCAAGAGGTGACTCCAATGACTCCACAGCCTCTGCCATAGGCACGGGCTTGGAGCACCAATCCTCGCTCCGCATTACCACCCAAGAGGTCGGTCTAATGACCCGACATCCTCTTCCGCAGGGGCATGCTGCCCTAGCGTGTGCACAAAGTAGGGGAAGTTCTGCTATGTTGACCCTTTGGGGGGGTCCTGAGTCCACAAGGCTACCCAAGAGGTGACCCCAATGACTCCACAGCCTCTGCCATTGCGCACGTGCATGGAGATGCATTATGCATTGAAAGCACAACATGCTCTCTTGTGTTGAGCCCAAGGGAGGTCCTCACTCCGCAGGGTGTACAACTAGCACCATCCCTTGATCCTTCTTCATTGGTCGACTTTGCGTGTCGAACATGAGCATCTGGTGATGGAGAGGTGGGTAGCTGCTTGGAGGAGTCCCTTGTACAACTTGCACAACGGCCTAAGGAGAGTTTCTAAATGGACTTGCTGAATGGAACCGCATTGTGGCAACAATTAGGGCATGTAGTTAGTCTAATGGTGATGCTGTCATGTCACAAGTGGAGCACCCTAGTCGCCTGGAAGGAAGCCCCATGGGAAAAAAGCGTCCGGCTATTGCACCTGCGTGCATTGCATTGTCAAGCCCTCCCCAAAAGTGTGTTAAAAGGGAACCATGCACAAAGACTGCAACTGTGGATTGTGGTGCTCCCTTGTCCAGTATGCGAAAGAAACCTGTCAAGGCCAATGTGAACCGAGACCTGCCAACCATCAGTTCGTTGAAGTTACGCCCCTTATCTGACGAGTACGTTGCTTGACCCTGTTTCTTTTATTTTGTGGCCCATAGGTTGCATGCACTTGCTAGTGACATCCCCTTATCGGACACAGAGCTCGAGGCAAAAGCCATTGCAGTGTATTGTGAGATTTGTGGCATTCTAGTCGCAGAGTTTGCATCCTTAGTGCATAGGGATCCGGAGAAGGAGACATGTGGTGCCTGGTCTCAAGGTGGTTTGCCAGAGCACGTTGCCGGCTTGATGGAGCCTGTTGGTGGTAATGTGACGCCGTTGTGCGCCAACACATACAACATTGTGACATCATCATTTGGGATGCAAACAACCTTGACATCTGGTACCATCTGCGTACCTGGGCGTGAAGCTCCAGTGTGTGTCCATGGATGTGGAGATATGGAGGAGCAATGCCAAAAGGCAACAGTGGTGGTGGTTGCTCAACGTGATGGTTATGGGAGTGGAGGCCATTTCCACGGCGCGGTCTTTGATCACACCTTGCAAGTAGCTTCCTTTTGCACATTGCATGGGATGATGAGCATGTTGCCATGTAGGACTGCCCCAGTTGGGTGGTTTAGGGTGCGGCAACTGCAGCTAGGGGTTGGTGGTATGAGAGGGCACATAATTGCAACGAACTTCCGTTGCACACGTCTAGTGCGATAGACGCGCCAAAACAAGCCACTAGTGACCTTGGTGAATCGAATTGCAAGGGAGTTATTGCCCAAGTGGTTCACATGGACTACCATGCAATTGTCTTGCAATGTGCTCACCACACCACATCGGCACTTGCATGACTCATCCCCTTGGTCAGCAGTGTTCTCCACTGGACAACACACATGGGGCCACAAATGGGGAGAGGCGGGTTGTGTGTGTAGTGTCGGGGTGGACGGAGATTTTGAATGCAATGCTTGGATGGTGTCACACGAGACAGTGGAAGGTACGATGTGTCTCAGCAACCCGTTACGCACATGTCCATGGCATGCAACACGTTCATGGCATGGGGAGAGGCGGTTGGTGGTGTCATACTCACGGGGTGATTGGCAGACACTCCAAGCATGGGACTATGCGTTCTTCCATGAAGCTACATTCCGCTTATATGCAAGTGCATAGTCGGCCACTCGGAACATTGCAATGCATCTTGTGTGCATGGAGCACAACAGCCGCAATGCCTTGATGATGGGGGTATATGGGGGACGTTGTGGCAGAATGTTCTGGCACACGAGGGAAGCCGTGGGTACAGTCCTCGGGCCATTGCTGAAAGGTTGGCTGAGGAGGGTCTCATGGCCGTGGCAGCTTGCTGGTGTACTGGGCTTTGCAAGTGCAAAGCCATCACACCAATTTCCTAGTGGAAGGAGCAATCTGATATCCCCCAATGTTGGAAGCACTTGGTGGCAAAGGCAACGGGTGCTGGGGTGGTGGATTTGTCATGTTGCCTCTCTTATGAGCAGTTATGGCAACGGTGTGGGAAGAGTGATGTGAAGGTTTTGTTGGATTGGGGGAAGACAGGCATGGCAGCACGGGTGGTGCATGTGACGAATCAGGGGCAAAGCGTGCAAAAACGTGTGAAGGAGGGGATGAAGGGTCGATCGTTGGGCCTAAAATGTAACCCCCTCCCCCTTTGTGACTGTGGGGGTGGTCTGGGAGATGCACCACTGCAAACATCTTTTGTGTTCAATGACGGTGTGGGCTTGCATGTCTACAACCAACAAGAGTACGAGTTGGTTGTGGATCATGAGTTTGTGGATATTTTGGGATGGCAATGGTCTTTGCATGCCATGGTGCTGCACATTGGAGCAACAAAGAATGAGGGTCACTTTCTGGTGTATGTTGTTTTTGAAGACAAGTGGTGGCTGTGTGATGATGTCAAAGTGAAGGGGGACCGCCCAGCCCCAAAACCTCGGAAAGCAACATTCTTGTCGTACAAGCGCAAGCCAACCAATCTGTTGGTATCAGGCATGTCACAGTTTGCCTCCCAACGAACAAGGGCTTCAACCCTCAAGGACAAAGGGGATGCCCAGAGCATGCCTACTGACACCTGTGTGCCAGCCATGGCGCCGCCTCCAGGTGACCCCCCCCCCCCCCTCTTTGTGTGACCCAGGGTCCATCAGGGTCTGGGGACAGGAGCATGAATATGCATGCCTAGAGCATGCCAAGTGACATGTGTGTGGCGGCCCTAGCGGTGCTACCTCATGTTTGCCCTAACCAGCAAGACATAATGTCAGCCGGTGTGACACAACTATCTTCAAAGTTTGTTGAGTCTGCAGCACAGCTGTTGCAAAAACGCAAGTGGCGGGTATCAAGACATTTCTAGGTGTGTGTCGAGGCACATGACGTGCAACTCGGAGCACGCTAGGCAAAGGAATCAGATGAGGGGCATGTAGACCATAGTGTGTCACAAATCTCAGTGGTACGGTCTGTGGAGCAAGACAGGGTACGGTTCATTTGCAGCTGCAACAGGGAAGGATGTGTTCTGCATGTTGATGCAGGCTGCTCCCAGGCAACCCGACAGTGCTCCACATACACTACAAGCGGTTGTGGATGCTCATTGGCAGATTGAGTTTGCAGCATGTGGTGGTGTTGCGTGTGTGTGTTGTGTGTGGGCTGCTATGATTAACATTCCTGCGGGAGCATGTCCCCCGAAGGCCGGTAGTGCCCTGCTAGAGGGCACATATGGGAAGGGGATGCGCATGAGGACCTCCGGCCAAAACACAGGGCAAAGGGAAGTATAGGAAAGCCATTGGGGGTTGTCACGGGGGACGACATCATCACACAACAATGTGCATAGGTCAAGGGGCCAACCACCGATTGGCCGAGGAGAGTCTCTGGCAACATTGTGCTGAACGATATCGTGTGTTGTGCCCCACTGCTGCGACAGTCGACGTGGTGGAAAGGAGGATTGAACATTTGTGTTCATCAAGGGGGAGCCCATGGACATTGGTGTGCCATGGACTGGACGTTGAGGTAGTCATTTTGTCACGGTTGGTTGAGGTTTATATTGGGTTGCGGATGTGCACGTCCATCTGTGCCATAAGTGAGCGGATTCTTCTTCATGGCGCGTTGACATCTGCCACGGGGCACCATGCTTCGTGGTGGTGGATCGTTGAGAAGGCACTTGCAGCAATGCATGATGCCATGCAAGATGCTGTATCAAACATCCTATACATGACAGCCTTCATTGCACTGTTGCTTGACGGCTCGGATAGGCAAAGGCATCACATCAATGAATATGCCGTCCCGCTTGTTTTGCCTATGACTGGCCTTGGTGGCATGTGTGAAATGTTCCTTGGTATGGTGGATGTGGCGTGTGGTGATGCAGAGGAGTTTACAAAGCAGCTGGAATCTGTTTTACTGACCTGGATGCGAGACCGCGATTGGTGAGCGAAGAGGGCCGTGAGAATTGCAATGGACGGGGCTTCGGCCCTAGGGGTGCGGGGTGCTAGTGCACGACAAGCTGTTGATGTCTCCACCATTGAGAACAATGTGTTTGCCCTTATTGGCATGTGGTTGGTCCTGTTGACCCCCTTGGGTGAGCCCTGCCATGTGTTGCCGCGCAAGATGGGTCATGCATTGGAGGCTACCGGCCCTACCCATCTTGAGTACATGGCAGCCGTGGATGGACAACGAGCTGTGTACAATGGGGCCCGCCAATGGAAGGAGTTACAAAAGTGTGTGCAAGATCATGCGCAGCCAATTAAACGCAGTGGTTTGCAAATGATCCCCACTAGTCATCGCATCAGATGGTTGCAACACTGCTTTCTCGGCGAATGTCCCTTGCGTGGCACGGCATTTGGATTCTAAGGTGCAACATTCGACAAAACAGGAGCATGCGTGGGAGGACTGCCATGATGCCACTTTACTTGCATGGTGGGTGGTTTATGGTGACATCGTGCATGATATGCGGTGTTTCAACAATGTTGCACAGTTGCATGCGCCCACTGGTGCACATTTGGTGCAACAGAAATGTTACAGGCACGGTTGCAGAAGGTAGCCCAAGAGGAGGGTCCGGGCTGGTCGCAGTTCAAGGAGCAAAGCGTAAGGGGTGCATGGCATGGTGTGCAGTTGGTGCAGTTTGATGTTGACGGGCAGAAGTGTGGAACATCTCCCCCCTTTCCTGGCGCTGCGGCACGTGCGGTAAGTGATATCTTGCTTCATGGCATCAAGGAGGGGCAGGCAACAATTGACCCAAGGGGGCTGCTGGGGTGTGCAGTGTTGTTGGACCATGACCGTTTGCTGGCTCTTCCACGCAGTGGGCATGCCACATATGGTGTGGACTAGTTGCAGCGTTTCATGGCGTCACACCGAGCTGAGTTGGATGCAACAAATGTATACTGTGACCGTCCCTTGGCAGACTGGGCAGACCTTAAGGAGCACATGGTAAAGCCTTTGCCAATCTGCAGATGTCCAAGATGTGGGAGGCCCTGGCCCCTGAAAGGGCACATGCACAATGGGTTAACGTGTGGCATGTGCTTGTGCTATTGCGACCATATTGTCCTGTAGAGGCTGCCGTAGAGCGTGCCATATCATTGCGTGGGAGGTTCACCGGCAGTATCCAGGACCTTGTGGAGACACATGTCCTTAGCATGTGCATGGCATTGCATTCCAACCTTCCCCCTTTACAGCAATGGGCAAAGGGTCAAGGAGTGGCAGTGGCACGGCACATGGCTCATGCCCGTTTTGATGTGTGTCCACGGGAAAGGGTTTCACGGCAATAGGATGCACGAGAATCCTTGGAAGCTACAATGGTGCAATGCCTGCAAGGCAATGAAGCAGTGGCTGATGATGGCGGCATCGTGCCCATTTTTGGAGGGTTGGATACACCGCTGGCCGCGAAGGCACGATCTGGAAAGGATGCTGAACGACACAAGGTAGATGTGGTCACAGTTGTTGCACCAGATGGTACTCTTGACACACATGATGGCAACCATGACTTCTTCACGATTCGAAGAGGTATGGAGTGTGCCACATGCAAGCACTCGTTTCGCATCTGGTGAAACACATGTTTGGTTTGCCATGCATGCTTTTCTGCAGATCCATGCCGTTGCACAGAGGCGGCAGTGAATGTCGCAGATGATGTCTGTGAGGATGGTGAAAACAACAGCGCGGATGAATTGGCTACACCACATAAGCCAAACAAGGGGCACGTTGTTGTCAGAATGCAAGCAAAGTTGGTAATGGCGGCACAAAGCGGCAAGCTGCAAGATTGGTCGAGGACCATATTGTCCCGTTGCCTGGATGTGCTTGGCATGAGATTACCAAGTGGTACCAACCGTAGACGAGCAAGAGAGATTGCTATGCAGCATGCCTTGCCTTTGTTGGCACAATAGGATGCCTTTGTGCCCGATACGGACTGTGTAACCCGTTCTGCAGCACCGCCTAGCAGCTCCCAATCATGCTGCTCCCAACCTGTGAATGACAAATTGATGATTAAGATGGTGTTGCCCTCATGTGTGCATGTACGTTCTTGCCTGTGTTTTGTCTGAGTTTTCTCATTGCACATGATTTTTTTTTTTGGTTTTTTGAACGTGTTTCCCCATTGATCCCCGTTGATTTTTGGTAGTGTTTCAATTTTCCCATTTCCCGAGCTCTCCCATTTTCGCCATTTTCCGCTTTTTCTAGCATAGCTCATTTTCACGATTTCCCCATTGATCCCCATTGGTTTTTGGTGATTCTTCAATTTTCCCTTTTCCCATGCTCCCCCATTTTCCCCATTTCCCCCCTTTTCTGACATAGCTCATTTTCACAAACCTGTTTTTGTGTCTGCTTTTTATTTTGGTTGCTGATTTTTTTTCCTCGTGCATTTTTCTTATGGCCCGGTTTCTTTTCTTTATATAGGGGGGGGGCTGGGGGTGGGGGGGCGGCAATTTGGGGCCCATTTTCTCCTCAACCCCCCATTCCTCCAAGCATCAGACCTGCATCTGACATCAAACGTCTTCTTAGATACACTGCAAACACAACATGCCACATTAGACATCAGACATCAGACCTTGTACACATACCTCCCCCTCCCCCCCTCTTTTAGGCCTTTACCTAGAAATTGCACTCTTGGTGGTCCTTCCCTACAACGTGTTCCAAGTAGCCACTCTTGGTCCTTCTCTAGAAAGCCGGCCTTGTTTGCAACAGGTGCAACAGGTCGTATGCCCTTCCCTTTATTTCCTCCCATTTTTTTTGGGGGGGGGAGAAGGCTTGTGCAAGTGCAGCGTAAGCAGGGCGAGGTGATGTACCGTCATGGCGTGTGGTCCGGGGCCACCACCTCGAGTTGCTATGGCTGCATTTATGCACTTGCCTTACACACACACACTCCATATATGTTTGTTTGTGTATTGTAACTCTAATTCCACGACGGCTCAACAACCCATCCCCGTGAGGTTCCCGGTGTGACTTGGAATACCCAAGCCGATGATACCTTAGCCTCAATTGGGGTAAGGCGCGTTGCATACTGCCAAAAGACACCTGGGCCACACACCCAACCGTTCGCAAGTGCCCAACAAAAAGGTGCTAGGTTTGGCTCTACGAAGCCCCCCCACCCCCTCCCCTTCAACCCCTGAAACAGTTCAATACCCCTCGGGGTTGGGTCTTGGCTAGCAGCCGCCCCCGTGGCCAAAAGGGCGAGCACCTGAAAAATGACGGAGCACGCACATAGCGTGCACATTTAGCCGTCTAGCCCGACCAAGCAGCCGTAGATTGACTGGTGGCTAGTCTGGAAGAGGTATAATTTGCCTGTGCTATTTGGACAAGGGTAGGAAAAGTCGGCAATCCAACAAGGAGGCCCCAAACTAGGGTTGCGGTTGCTCCCGAGGGACCATCCCATGTATTTCCATGTGGGGAGGCGACATGCAGGGCAAGACAGAGGGATGTTTACACAGGTCTTGTGCCCAAGGGTTTGCTCTCCTTAGGGGGCATTTTGTAATGGGGTAAAAGCCAACCCATTCCCGCCGGAAAAGGAGCGCACAGCGCAGATACTCCGCGAAACATGTTGTAAAAGTGGTGTTTCAGGTTTTGCGCCGGTCAAAGCATGGCCCACAGCACTCAACCTGCATGTCCAAAACGGTCCCAGGATGCCCGCTTGGGTGATTGTTGACCATCAACTTGCGGCACCCAACCGCCATCATTTCGCCCCACACTCTGTGTATTCCATTTCACTACTCAAAGTGATTCAAAGGTTTGGGCACCAAGCGGCCCACCAGGGCCCACTTCGCGCGTGCAGTGTGGAGCAGCTAGAAGCCCTTGTTCCACTCCACTATTCTTTCAAACTAAGCTATGATGACTGAGGTTTTTCAAAAAACCTAACATAATGTTAAATCCAGATCGACTATGAATGAAAATGGCTTGCTAAAATTCTAATTTACACCTGCAGCATCAAAGACTTACTTGCAAATGAAAAATCAAATGAAGTTTACCAAGATGCCACTGGACAGCCGTTGTACTACACAGCAACTTGCCAGCCTTTCTGGATTCTCCCCACCCCAGCCCCTCTGCATTGCTGTGCAGGTGTTCCGTACCGCCCCGTACACAGTTCAGGGCATTGTGGACCTCATTCGGCGCACAGACTGGCAACACCGCCTCGTGGATACCGATTCTGGGGGGTGGGCAAACCCCTGGGGGATTGGGGACGTCAACGACGTGCACAGTTACCCGAATCCCGGGCACCCCATGCCCTCCGCCACTCAGTATGCGATGGTTGGCGAGTTTGGTGGTGTTGGGGTCTTTGCCCCTGGACACGAGTGGGTCCCCGGTAACTGCACGGCGTACCTTCGGGTGGCGGGGCCGCACGAGGGCAGCACAGCGTATGTACGGATGGCGGAGAACATCATGAGCCACCGGGCGGACATTAGCGCGGCTGTGTACACTCAGATCACGGACATTGAACGGGAGTGCGACGGAATCCTGAATTTTGACCGGTCTGACAAATTCAATGCGGCACAGATTGCGGCTATCGCAGCGGCCAATCGCAGGCTCACGGCCAATGCATGACGGGGCTGTAGCGCCGCTGGGGCCAGTCCCCTCTCCCCTCTGTTTCCGTCGGCGATGGTATACTATTCACCATCGCAAACCCCGGTGCCACACGGAGTCCTGCACTCTCGCCGCCAAACCTGCACCGCTTTGTACTGCATTGTTGTGTTGGCACCATTGCAGTCCAAGTGGCATCATCCATTATGCGTTTTTGCGTGGATGGGGCAATGGGGCTCTGTGGAGTGTTCAGCTCTGCCACTGCTGCGGGGGTTGTTGTGACTGGGCGAAGCGCATGCTGTGCATTGACATGTGTGCCTACCGACATCTTGCGTCGCAAAGCCGCCACTGCAACAGCTGCATGACTTTGGGTCTCATCTCTCAGGAGGTGCAGTGGATGTTGTGGGCTGTGAGGCACAGAGGCCTTGGATTGCGACTGCGATGGGCCCGGTCCCGGCGTTGGTGGTGGATGGGGAGGCTCCTGTGATCTGCGGCCGGGCGCGAGCGCAGCCACACCGGCTCCACGTGCCGCGTACATGTGCTGCCAGCCCAATGACGTGTGCCACAAAGCGGCGTGCGTCTACACGGGTACTTGTTGTCGGTCGTGGTGGTCTGTGGCTTTGTGTCCCTTCAATACATCTTTTGAGTCCTCGTACTGTGTGTGCCACGGCAAATCCCCTGTTGTCACCGATGCCCTGTCCCACTGCGCCCAGAGGAGGATCGCGTCCCGCTACTGCGGCCAGTGTACGCTTTGGTAGGGCAAAGGCAGGGGAGAGTCCAGAGGCCAGAGTACGGACCCCCGAGCTCTCAATGTACTGAGGTGCCCCCCAAAATCAGGGGGTTAAGCAAGGTGACAGCACTGGCGGGCAGGGCCACGGATCACTACAACACCTGTTTGGAGGTCCAAGTGGTGAAGGCCGGGTCAAAATGTTTCTATGGGGGTCCGGTTCTTCAGCCGCTAAAGGCCGGGGCACGTGCCCCTACTGCAAACCCCTCTGCCGTTGATGCCCTGGACCCTCATGAGTTGATTGTGGGAGGTCTTGTCAATTGAGACCCTTTGGGAGGCGGGGGGACAGCGGGGCGGTGGGGCATCTCGGCGGAGGGCTCCGTTGCTGCCCCCACCCTCTTTCAGTGAAGCCCTGGGACCCCAGAGTCAGGAAGCTTGACCCCCCCCCCCCCACTTTGTAATAGCTACGCCCTTGTCCAAGCTACAGTAGGCGTAGGGACCGTATTAATTTGGTACCTAATTTTAATTCGGTACAAATTTAGTGCAGCCGCATAACACATGGGTTTGGTGACTGATTCTGATTCGGGGACGGACACCGATGAGGATAAAACCTCTCTTCTAAAGTGATGATTCTAGTGACTCCGATGATAATCCCAATGAAGTTATTTGGGCTAAGGCTGCCCGAAGTGTGTGGGGAATGGTCCATGTCTTTGATGGGAAGTTGTACTTTACAAGAGACCACATGCAAGGCAATTTCATTCCCAAGAATTTGAAGTTGCCCGAGCCAGAACCAGCCCCTGAACCTCGGCCAAAGGCATCTTCAAAGGCATCTTCAAGTGGGGAGCATGTGTAGTTGTTCTGCATGGTATATGATCGCAAGAAGGGTTTCCAATCCGAACATTTGTAGGCTTCTCATGCCTCATTGCTTGTAGGAACTTGGGTATGAACCTGAACATTCATGTCTCAAACACTTTCTTGTGTTTCAATGCCTTTGGGAACGTCTGTGGAGGTTAAGGTGCACTCATACCATGCACTCACTCACGTGTGTGTCGGTAGTTGTATGTGTCGTGCACAAGCCACGCCCTTGTCTAAGCTACAGTAGGCGTAGGGACTGTATTAATTCCGGATTTTGGCGTAGCTATTACAAAGGGGGGGGGGGCTATGACAGGGGGTAGTGGGTGGGGGGCTGCCCTATCACAAGGGACCAGTGCAGCGCATTCCGCCTGACCACCTCCCACTGCAGTGCCGTCAGTGGCGCCACCCGATGCAAGTCCCTATGAGGGCCCGCCACCCTCCGATCCTTTGTTGACACACCTTGGTGCCTTGTTACCCGAAGGGTGTTGCCAGCATGCGCGCGTGCCTCCCTTGTCCCTAATGCGCCCTTGGTGGCGGCATTGCCAGGTGCGAGACCCTCCGCTGCTGTGATTTGTGACTTTGCCTGTGATTCTTGACACTGCTCTTCCCCCACTGCAGTGTCGCCACCATGCCCTGGTGTCGTGCTGCCTCCTGCAGCACCACTGTTCGAAAACCGGAGGTGGTTGCATTCAAGCAACATCCGGTCTGTGGGGCATGAACTGAACAACTCATTGCTGACACTTTGGTGTGACATTCTCCAACACCAAGAAATCCCTGTTCTGAGCTGTGGGCGCACATTGCGTGTTTTGGTACCACATGCACCGGCTACATAACCCAGAAAAATGAACTTGTAGTCAACGGGCCTTCAGCAAGAATGCCTCAACTCCGCTGTATTGAACCGCATTCCCCCGGTGGGTCTGCCCACCCACTGAACCCAGTGCTGAAGACGACGAGGCCGAGACAGTGCACGACGGCTTGGAGATGTGCATTTGGGTGTGACGCTGTGTCACACGCGACGGAGTGGAAGGTTGGGGCATTTCAGGCTGGTCGTGGGTATAAAACCACCCCCAAATGGGGGATAAAACCACCCCCAACCCCTTTTTTGGCCATTTTTGACCCCTGGGGTGGTTTTATGCCACCTTGGGGTGGTTTTATCCCCCCTTTTGCAGGGGTGGGTTTATCCCCCCAAAGGGGTGGGTTTATCCCCCCAAAGGGGTGGGTTTATCCCCCCAAAGGGGTGGTTTTATCCCCCCATTTGGTCATTGGGGGGGTTTTATCACCCCTTTGGGGTGGTTTTCTCCCCCGTTTTTGGTGATTTTATCCCCCTATTGGCGGGGGGGGTGGGGTTGGCCAATCTCAATGTGAACCAGGAAACTCAGTCCCGGAAGACAGACAGACGCACAGTGCACTCTTCAGCCTGCTTTGGTTCGGATTGTTTTGCTTTGCTTTGCTGTGTTGTGCCTTCCCCCCCCCCGTGCCTAGGAACCGCCTTGTGCAAGAACCGCCCCCTGGTTCCGCGGTCAAATGCTCACACAACTTTTTTTACCAGTGGGTATTGGGTTTTCCATGGTTCTGGTGGATGTAGGACGGCTATTCAGGTGTGCAGGACATCATTTCCTGTGTGTTGCTACGGGTCCCCCAATCAGGGGGGACCCTATCAGTCAATGACAGGCGCACATACCCCTTAAACCCTCCCCCCTGCTCTCGACCCCTTCCCCGAAGCAACCAGCCCTGAACAAGAAACAAACAAAAGTCAGTTAAACACAGGGGGCCACTGACAGCACCGCTTTGCAAATTTTATTTTTTCATTTTTGGCGATCCATCCTTTCTTAGTTAAACAGGTGCTGTTTGATGGCTGGGTGCCTGGGCAGGCAGGTTTCACGTTCTTGCCCTACGGGGGGGGGAGGAGAGGACGCCCAGGCACTCAAGGGGTCCGAGAGAGCAGGGCGGGATATAAAAATAAAAACCTGTAAGTTCCTCTCCTGCCCTCCCGCCTGGGCCACCCCCGCGTTCTTGCCCCCTGCCTTCGGGTTCCACACATTTTTGAACTTCAACAAGGTCAGGGATGTTGGAGACATGAAATTTTTCTGTACCGTGTCTGTGTTACTTGTGTTTCTGAAGGTCATCTGAACGAAGCCTGGCCCCAAGGGGCAGCAGAGACAGGAATTCAGGATGGTGTATCACAGGAAGAAGGGTTTCATGTCTCAGCCAGTTAAACAGTAGATCATCCCATGCACGTTGGCAGGCACACTACAACCTAGTCAACTGAGATTCACTCCTTTAGTCTTCAATTGTCAACGCACGCCGTTCTGCACCCTGCTTCACTTCCAGAGAATGTGTCCTGAGTCAGGGATCAAGGATGAGGGAATCAGGGATCATCAGGGTGCCAGGGAGCGATTTTTGTTTGTGTCGGTGAGCAGAACTGCCCCCCCCCCCCCCCCCAATTTGCAGCAGTTTATTCACTTACAATAGTGGAGCACCCCAACCAAGAAGGGGACATGTGCAATGACTGAACATTTGCAGATAACAGTAACCATCTAGGACTGAAGAGGATGTTGCAGACATGAAATTTTTCTGTGCCGCGTCTGTGTTACTTGTGTTACTGAAGGTCATCTGAACGAAGCCTGGCCCCAAGGGGCAGCAGAGACAGGAATTCAGGATGGTGTATCACAGGAAGCCGCGTTTCACGTCTCAGCCAGTTGAACAGTAGATGATCCAATGCACGTTGGAAGGCACACTACAGCCCAGTCAACTGAGATTCACTCCTTTGGTATTCATTTGTCAACGCACGCCGTTCTGCACCCTGCTTCACTTCCAGAGAATATGTCCTGAGTCAGGGATCAAGGATGAGGGAATCAGGGATCATCAGGGTGCTAGGGAGGGATTTTTGTTTGTGTCGGTGAGCAGAACTCCCCCCCCCCCCCCCCAATTTGCAGTAGTTGATTCACTTACAATACTGGACACCCCAACCGTAGCGGTTTGATAGAAAGCACGATGCAAGGGTCAACTCATCAGAGACATGGCCAATTGAGGCTGTACAGTGAAGGGAACACAGGATGTCCAAAAGCGCTGAATTTATACACACAAATATCACAAAAACAGGGGAAACCCTCATCCAAGACACGTAAGTACAAATCACAGGCGCCGCGCGCGCGGACAAGCCCATTTCACTGTTGCCCCCGCCTTTCGTCAACACGCCTTGCCTCCGAAAAAGAAGGTGCTTTACAAAAGGTATAGGGATAAGATCCTGTAACAGGCCACAAGCACTGACAAGCGGGACAACAAACTCTGACATGTTTTGGACTCTGATCAGTCTGATTTCGCAATAAGTTCTTTCATAGTGCTGCCAAATAAAGCACTAAATGACATGAAATTGGAAATGTTCCTTTTATCATACAAACAATCATGCCATGCGACAAATATCATGAATGCTATTTTCTGTCGCGCTGGCGCATTCTGCGTGATCTTGCGCACTGGCACCTGCGCACCTGCAGATCCATCGTGCTGAGCCAAAACACAGAAAAACACTCGAAGCTGTAGAAAAGATAGAAAAATAGAAAAATGTATGACAGAAAAGTTTGTTGGACTTTGTTGGACTTTGATGCGAATTCAGGTGGTCCAACAAGGTATGCCACGCCGATCGGCTATGTCTTTGAAGCTTGTAAACTGCTTCAATAGTGCTTTGCAAAGTCAGCCGCTTAGCCTGGATGTAGTGCTGCAAAACTTGTTTGTGCAAGTTTGGGAAATCCAGCAGCCACGGAGGGCAGATTGGGTTGTGGGTGATTAATGTTGTGTTGTGTTCAATTATGCAGTGAAAGATGGTATGAAGCCATATCTATGCTGGGGACGCATCACTGTTGTCCATGACAGTGAGGTGCAGGTGAAATGGAATGTAGACAAGACGACGACATATGCCCACCTGGTCATGTGCACGCTACGGAGGGAGCTGCTTTTGCGGCATCTTTGGACCCAAATATATGCATTCCAGAGCCGGCTCTGCTTTCTGCCAGCTCCATCAGCACATTCCATCGGACCGGCCCTCTTTTGTCCCCAAAAAGGGTGCGATCCCGAACCACTCACACCGCCACCAATGCACCGAAGAGCAAAATCATAGGAGGACCAAGGCCGAACGGGACTGCTACCCCTAAGGTGTTAGCTGAACCCGAACCTCCTGCAACCCTTCATAGCGAATATGCTATTTTGAGCCCGTCAACCAACAAACCACGCACACGGGCTCAAACAGCCTTTGAGTCGAAGCCACCGGCTGAATGTATGCCTGTTTCGAATGTTATGAATGTTTGTGATGTGAAACCTCCCGTATTGTACTTTGGGAGACGCAAGTTTGAGGTGCCATCTGGGTATGCAGGCTCGGCGGTGAAAGACCAAGAGCAAATCAACAAATGGTGGAAGGTGATTATTTCAGAGAAGCGGACAGCAGAGGAGGTGTTTTTGTATTTGTCTTTATCGAATAAGAAGATAGCACGTTGGTTGAAACGCGAAGGTGGT
Source organism: Eutreptiella sp. 'Long Island Sound 2002' (assembly GCA_964036045.1). NCBI lineage: Eukaryota > Euglenozoa > Euglenophyceae > Eutreptiales > Eutreptiaceae > Eutreptiella > Eutreptiella sp. 'Long Island Sound 2002'. The sequence continues at coordinate 150,858,493 of OZ038381.1, read as the reverse complement.
GCTGCGCTTTCTCGGTAGGAAGTGGTCTTTATTTGCTTCGGTGGAATATATATGCTTTGATTTTTGTTGATTGTCGTGAATTGCTCTTGACATATTCTTTTTCATCCCTGATGGACTGTGATTGTCTTTTTTTGCTCCATTTGTTTAACATGTGGAGTGGTTGGTATTCTATTTCTTATAATAGCATTTCATGCCATGCAACCATTTGTGCACTAATGTTTCCAACCAAAGTGTACATTTGGGGCATTTAGGTGGCCATGGTATGTCACATGGCATTGGCCCCCAAGGATGTTATATTACTAAACACCAGCTTGCGTGACATCGGCATAAAGGTTTGGCTACCATGCTATCTAGCCATATCAATATCGTTTCGCACAGTGCACTCTTCAGATTTCTTGGGTTTAGATTGTTCTCCTTTGTTTGCTTTGCCCTTTTTGCTGAATTTCCAGTCCCATACACCCCTAGACACCCCTGTGTGCTGAATTTCCAGTCGCAGACAGCCCTGTGTGCTGAAATCGCAGTCCCAGACAACTTTGTTTGCTGAATTTCGAGTCTCAAACAACCCTGTGTGCTGATTTTCCTGTCCCGGATAACCCTAGGTAGCCATGTTTGCTTTGGTGGGTATCAAACCACCCTAGGTGGTTTTATCCCCCCGAAGGGGGTGGTTTTAACAAGGGGGGGTGGTTTTATCCCCCATAAGGGGTGGTTCTATTTCCTTAAAGGGGTGGTGCAATCCCACCGGACTCTTAGTGTTTCTTTTCTCGACTCTTTGTTGCTTTTGAACACCACTGCTTCCCGCCTGCTTGTTTGTTTTGCACAGCGAAAATGAAAACAACAGAGCACACCCTTGCAAGACCCATACACTGCCAGCGCCAACACCAACTCAGATTTGGTCTCTTGATCCCGTGTTGCTTAGTCTCCAACCAGTCCTCAATATCCTCCGGGCGGACTGAAACCTTCACAGTTCCTTGCATACATTGGTCTGTGAAAGAACAATGTAATACAGATCACTGAACTTTACTGAACATCACGATATCTTACACCAATCATTGCAGTATCGCTTTTATATTATAAAACACTGAAACAGCGTAATAAAAATGCGTAACTCAACAGGATCTCATTCCTTCGCAATATTTGATGCATCCTCGGGGTGCGCGTGCCTGATCTATCTCGCGCATGCGATCTTCACGACATTTCACTGTACTGCACATTCGGGCCTATTGCACTCCCCTCACAAGCTCAGTGCCAGCTCACCAAACAGCGGCACTGGGCTGAAAGCAAATAATATAGGCATGAATGGGCCACAAGTACACTTCTCCGCATTGACACACGCCACCATGCACGTCCCTGCTCACACACTCACTCTGGGGGCACTCTACCATGCGACCCATGCTCCAGCAATGTGCACTCGCACACGGGGCGGTATTCTGTTATGTAAAACAGTCTTCAGCCACCTCAGTCTATCCAGACCCGACCTAGCTTGACCAACACAAGCACTGCAACAGACATACCCTTAAGCATTGAACCAACTAATCCCACATAAAAACTACACGACACTCGTGGGTGTTTTGTCTGACATCCACCTGCGCCAGCTGCTGCACTGTGTTCAGCGGCGTGAGTACATTCTCTGAAACCTTATGAGGGCTACTACTTACGTGGCCATGTGCATGCTCCAACTCAAAGCGAGGGGGCAAAAAATGTGAGGTGTAAACTTTTTGCAGAGCACCACCGCAGTACCTGTAAACCCACCATGCACCACGCACACACTTGTACTGCACACACTCACTGCACAATTATGTTTGTTCAATCATTATGTCACAACTCAAGTTTACTGGTCCACAGCCTGCAAAAAGCCCATAAGCCTTGGCTCAAAAACTGGACTGCGGAGCTACGGACATCACGGACTGCATCGGGTGCAAAAGCCAGTATCCCAGCAGTCATCTCTGGCGTCTCAGGAAAAAAATCTGAGCTAAAGGCATATAAGTAAGAAAAAGTCACTGCCATGTCTTTCTTGGAGGGCTTGATCCAGGCTAAGCCCCCCTTAAAACCCTTTGTTGATGCTGAGACAAACTTAAGTGTTTTTATCTCTCTTTTGTTGCCTAAAGTACACTTTCTCAAGGTAACTAGGGTTGTGACCCTAGCCCCCCCCATGAAGTTCACCCCTACCACTCAACTGAGCGGAGGTACCTTCCTTCATGGAGGACATACCAAAATAAATCAGGCATTTCATGCTTGTGGGCCTTGGAGGTTAAGCCTAAGTGGTCTCCCACCCCAAGACCCCTATACTCAATTGATTCTACCACTTATTGTGGTCCTACTTTGTAACTGTTTCTGAATTCAGTTGCTTGGCCAAGTCATTTTCTGTGTGGTCCTGACATCTATGCCCCTCAGTCCTAACCAGCACCATTTCACCCAAAAGAGTGCACATGAAGTGCCTATTGCAACCTCTGAGGCTAGAGTCTGACCAATTTTCTTATAAAACCTTTTGTATTATCCATTTGTGATTGAATCTATGTTCATATACCTGCTTTGTCTATCTGCAGCCCTTCTGTGTTATACTGGATTACAAAACCAATCATTGATTCGATCCACATTCAGTCCTTGCTCTACTTGCTGCTTTGTTTTGGGGTTTTCAACTACAAAACCTGCAGGAATACATCAAAAGACCTAGGGCATAATTCAAGGACATCTTTCCGGTAGCAGAGACAGTCCCTTGTGACCTTTTGAACCGACCCTGAGAAGAAGTGCAAAACAAAAGCTCAACAACAAGTCCAACATGTCCACGCCAAGCGTCAGGACCTGGCCTATCCGAACTGTCCAAGTACAAATGGGCAGTGTGGTCCACCCAATGAGTAAACCACCACACCGAGCACCACATCACCTCAGTGGCGCATCTGGGTCCCAAGGAGATCCAGAACGCAGAAGGGCGGAGAAGAATAAAGGCCTTACCACCGAGGCCTTAGCAGCACACGGTGGGGACAGCTTCAGTCACCTCCACAGACGTGTGGCTGCTTCAGTATCAAGATCCAATTGTCCAGCTTCATCCTCAACTGCCATTGAAGGACCTGAGGAATATGAGAAGCTGAAGATGAAGATGGATGAGTACATCATGCATGAGGAGTACTATAAATCCATCCGTGGGGAAGATGGAGAGGAGCCCTTGGCTGTACATGGATCCAGACCACGTACAGATCTAGGGTCCTACGCTCACTCTGGTCCTCCGTCCACAGCATCCCTGCCAAGACGACTACGACCTGAGTACCCAACCCCAAGGGCTCCCGAAGTGGGCCCTACACGAGTCGAAGAACATCATCCAAGGCCAACCTACGGTGCCCTGGATCAAACGGCCGAGCTGCTGGCCAAATTCCAGTCTGGATCAGAAGATCCAGATGTGACGGCCTTATCACAGGCCATTAAGGCTAAACTGGGTATTGCAGAACCCTTACCCAAGCCTGAGTTTATACGGCGATAGCCGTCCGCATTAGAGCGTTCGACTGTACCCTAGTGGACAGACACATGTGCTCTGGACAGGGAGTCCTGGGTTCAATTCCCACTGCCCCCACACTTTTTCCAAAAGTTTTCGCCGCACGCCGGCGACTTTTGAGGAATGCCCCTGCGAAGGGACATCATTCACGGTACATTACACTGTTTTTCAAGGGTCCCTACAGTGTGATAGGCTTCTATGAGGTGATGAGGATGTTTTTGGTAAGTTTAATGCATTTTTTTGAGGTAATTTTGGGAATATTAGAGCCTTTTTCCTTGGTCCTACTACCTTAGCTAACTAGTACTCCAGGGGGGAGTAAGAAAAAGTCACTGCCATGTCTTTCTTGGAGGGCTTGATCCAGGCTAAGCCCCCCTTAAAACCCTTTGTTGATGCTGAGACAAACTCAAGTGTTTTTATCTCCCTTTTGTTGCCTAAAGTACACTTTCTCAAGGTAACTAGGGTTGTGACCCTAGCCCCCCCCATGAAGTTCACCCCTACCACTCAACTGAGCGGAGGTACTTTCCTTCATGGAGGACATACCAAAATAAATCAGGCATTTCATGCTTGTGGGCCTTGGAGGTTAAGCCTAAGTGGTCTCCCACCCCAAGACCCCTATACTCAATTGATTCTACCACTTATTGTGGTGCTACTTTGTAACTGTTTCTGAATTCAGTTGCTTGGCCAAGTCATTTTCTGTGTGGTCCTGACATCTATGCCCCTCAGTCCTAACCAGCACCATTTCACCCAAAAGAGTGCACATGAAGTGCCTATTGCAACCTCTGAGGCTAGAGTCTGACCAATTTTCTTATAAAACCTTTTGTATTATCCATTTGTGATTGAATCTATGTTCATATACCTGCTTTGTCTATCTGCAGCCCTTCTGTGTTATACTGGATTACAAAACCAATCATTGATTCGATCCACATTCAGTCCTTGCTCTACTTGCTGCTTTGGTTTGGGGTTTTCAACTACAAAACCTGCAGGAATACATCAAAAGACCTAGGGCATAATTCAAGGACATCTTTCTATATATAAGTATCAAAAAAGAAACAGCCCTGCAACACCACAGAGGGTATTTGTGGCCTCGTTGCCCAAGCCATTTTGGCATCCAAGCCAGATCTAAATCAGATTCAGGGCCAAAACAATATCTCGCGCCTTGGGACCGCAGAGCTGCCCACGAAAGTGATAGCTCCAAAGCCACGGACGCTTCAGATGCTCTGGCGCCTTGAGACAGCGCCACTGCCCATAAAAAGAGCAGCAATCCTGCCCTGGACGCCCTGCTCTAGCGCCTTGAGACAGCGCTGCCGCCCCAGGAAAGGGAGCACCAGCACTGCCATGGACGCCCTGCTCTTGCCACTGTCCTGGACACTGAGCGAAGGCTGCAGCACCCAGCAGGACACAACTGGCTTGACATGCGCATGCACACTACACTCCGTGGCCCCGGCGCTTCACAGGTGTAGGCGGTCGTTTAGGCAACCTTCTGATACTCAGCTCCTTTTTGGTTGGCGCCTGGTGTGGCTTCTCGGCATGCTGCAGCAAGCGTACATCCGTGCTCGTGTCGACACTGCTCTCCTCCGCGTCGCTCGGTCCTCTCCGTCTTCGTCGCTTGCCGCCGCGCATCTTCCTTCGGCGCCCCAACGCACTCAGCACTGCATGTTGCTTGCTTGCTGGCTTGTCATCCTCCTTTGACTTTGTCTCACACTGCGTAGCGTTGGAGTCTTCACTTTTCTCCTGCTTCTCGTGCAATGCAATGAACCTTCGTCGCAAACGAGCATACTCAGCGCCACGCCACTTGGCTCTTTGCTTGTGTCTCTCCAGCTGCGCCTTCAGTTGTTTCACAGTGTTCTGCTTGAACGTCAGCTCTCTTTGCAGCTCCACAACGTTGTTTTCATCCTTCTTGGCTTGCGTCATCTGCTCAGCACGCCTGCGCAACTCCTTGTTTTCTTCCACAAGCCCGCGAACTTCGCTGCGTAGCCGCTCCACTTCATCTTCAGCGTTGTCGCACATACCGCTCACTGGCGTCTTGAAGGCTTTGCACTTCGCTGCGTAGCTCCTCGACGTCGTCATCCGCTTCATCGCGTTGCCTCCTGTAACGTTCACATCTTTCAGCAAGCGTCTCCATCACGTTGTCGTAGCTCGTGCCTTCAGTCTCATACCCACTGTGCATCCTTCTTGCAACCAACTTGCAGCAGTATTCTTTTCAGGAAGTGAAAGTTTTGCAATCCCACCGGACTCTTAGTGTTTCTTTTCTCGACTCTTTGTTGCTTTTGAACACCACTGCTTCCCGCCTGCTTGTTTGTTTTGCACAGCGAAAATGAAAACAACAGAGCACACCCTTGCAAGACCCATGCACTGCCAGCGCCAACACCAATTTAGATTTGGTCTCTTGATCCCGTGTTGCTTAGTCTCCAACCAGTCCTCAATATCCTCCGGGCGGACTGAAACTTTCACAGTTCCTTGCATACATTGGTCTGTGAAAGAACAATATAATACAGATCACTGAACTTTACTGAACATCACGATATCTTACACCAATCATTGCAGTATCGCTTTTATATTATAAAACACTGAAACAGCGTAATGAAAATGCGTAACTCAACAGGATCTCATTCCTTCGCAATATTTGATGCATCCTCGGGGTGCGCGTGCCTGATCTATCTCGCGCATGCGATCTTCACGACATTTCACTGTACTGCACATTCGGGCCTATTGCAGGTGGTTTTATCCCCCAAAAGGGGTGGTTTTATCCCCCATGAAAGTGGGCATAAAACCACCCGGGATGGTTTTAGGGGTGGTTTTGTCTCCCATTTGGGGGTGGTTTTATGCCTGGGACCACATTTCAGGCGGGACAAAACGGAGGACAAGCTCAAGTGTCGGAGAGTAGGTTGCTAATTGGGATGCACGGTTGGTGTGCAGCACGAGGTACCTCTCCTCGAGATTGATATTCCTCGGTGGGTATCGTGCATTGAAGGGCGGGCGGACAGGCTTGGAATGATGGACATAGCCAACACCCTAGACTGTGGAGCCAGTAATGCTACACAAATTGGGTACCGCCCTGTACTTCTGGGATGGTGTGGTATAAGTGAAAGCTGGCATGGTAGTTTGGCTCAAGGCGCCGGCCTTCTCGCTGAATGGTAGGCGCTGGTAAGCCTGAACCCACTCCACGTCGCGCACAGGGTTAACATGCGGCCGCACAATTGGAACAAAAACGTCTATCCGGGTAGTGCAAAACTGTGCACCGGCGTACGCGGTCGCCCCGGGATGGTAGCATCCAGGCCGAACCGGCGTGAATCGGTGGATCATACATCAAGCACCAAATGTTTTTTACCCCGATTTCGGCCTAGTTGAAGGTAGCATTCACCTCATGACCGGCAGCCAATGTTTACGTATTAGACGAAAACGGATTCACGAAGTGACCATCTTTTTTTGAAAAGCGTTATGTCAATTTGACCTACTATTTCTGAGGTCACGTTTAAGGGGCAAGCCAATGGGATGTAAACTTTCAGACTTGCGGGGTGTTTACAGTGAGGCATGAGATTTTCTGTTGCATTGAAAGAACATTCAAAAAGCAACCGCCGAAAACCTCATCTCACAATTTGCGGGTCAATCGCAACCTTGATAAATTTTGGTTTTATAATTGTTGACCATGATAGATGGCGGACAGCGTGGTCATAAAAGCCGCACTCCGTCAGGCATAGATTGTTCGTGCTTGTACATATAATGTTTGGCACAGCACCTTTGTATTTTGTTGTTGCAAGAACTTTGTTTTTTGGAGAGGGGATGCACATGCTACGTGTGATCGAGTTGACCATCTTGGTCATTTTTGCCCTTTATGATCCAAAAGGTCAATGATTGACCTAGCGGCGTTTCGTATTGGAAGGAGTGATACAAGTGGGGAGCGAGCTGAATAATTTGTTACCAAAACACTGTATTTGAAATGTGCAATTGGATAACAGGTGGGGCAAAGGTTAGTGGCCGGATTGGCAACAAGTCTGGAAATATTGGCCCAAAACTTAAAGGTGCTATGAGGGGACAATTACGAACACTAGTCAACCTCTTATGCCAATCTTGGCGTAAGATAGCATTATTCGTTACCTAGGATAGGCCTTTTAGGAGATGCGGGCCAAAATCCGTTCCACCCGGCGTCTGTGGCGGCGGCATCCGTCACCAGAATATCGATTTCCCAGCCGTTGATGAAACCATCCGAAAACCCCTGCTCTTTGCCAAATACCCGTTTGCTTTGCAGTCATACATCTTCTCATCGTTTTCTCCACAGCACGATTGGGCCACTAGACTCACAACTAGGGTAGTCAGTAGCACCCCGTGGCATTCAGCACGGGTTGGTATTTGAAGCCTAAGCATCTGCTATATTGCATCTTTCACATTCTTGTCTGTTAGGGAGTGCTATACACAAGAAGGTCTATGTTTTTAAAGTTGTTGGGTAGATTTGACTACCTTAAAGTCCACAGTCTCCGTAGGCGGCGGCGGGGCGGGAAGCGGTCACGCCATTGCAACGGGAAGCACACAAACTATTTTTAGACGCGTTTGCGTTTGCTGTGGTCCGGCCGCGGCTGGCCTCTGCCAGACAATGTTCAAGGGCGGATGTTGAATGCCGAGGTAAATGGTATGCATTCTGAGCACGGTGGTGTATGGTGTATTTGGAAAGCGTTTACCATCTAGTGGTCGGCTTCTAACCGCTTCCGCGCGTCGCCTAGCACGCGCCCGTATCTGGGAATTTTCACCGTACAACGCATCTTACTGCTCATAAACGGTTCCTTTTTTCCACAATCCCGAGTTTTTCCATTCCTGAACAATTTGGCAATAGCGGTGGTTACGCAAAGTGTCACGTTCTTCTCCCGCCTAATTTCTGGATGTGGCTCGCACAAGTTGCCCCATCCTATGCCACTTCTTTGGCTTGCCTATGAATCCTCCGTAATGCACCTCTAAACCTTTCCCGGTAACTGGGCATATGCTAATGACGCGTGTGATATATTTACCGATGCCTTTGCCGCAATGCAAATGCAAACAACAATGCTTCTTCCAACTAGAAGCAAAATGCTCGCAAAAAGGGGTCAAATCGAATACATTAGGGCACTGTTTCGTAGCCAAGTATTGTGGGCTGCTACCCATGCCGCCCTTTTCGGCAACTTTCTGGGGTAAGGGCAGTTGTTAGCATTGTTGAGAACACTAGCGAAGGCTAGAAAGCATGTTATTACCGCCTGGTGTTCGACGCAACACGATGGGCTTCATGCTTGCTCTCATGCCACAACGCAGCCAGGGTTCCGCGACCCCTGTGTCCCGGGTGCGGTCGGTGCGGGCGTGGGGATCCAGCACCGGCCCCACGGCGCGCGCCCTTGGGGGTGGCGGAAGGGCGTCCCCGGGGGGGGTGCCGTCCGCCGTTGTGAGGGGCGCCTGGGGTCAGGCGCCCCCTCTCCCCCGGCTGCCCGCCCTCTGGGCGGGCTGCCGGGGCTCGCTGGCCACTGGCTGTGGCTGCTGGGGATGCGGGCGTGGGGACCCGTCACCAACCCCACAGCGCGCGCTCTTGCGTTCTGTGGGGGCGGAATGAGGGCGCCCGGGGGGGGCGCTTCTTGCCTGGTGTGGGGCGTCCGGGGTCGGGCGCTCTCCCGACCCCGACCCCCCCACACCCACTCGTCCTTTCAGGCTGCGGCCGGGGCCCACTACCCACTGGCTGTGGGTGCCGGGGGGTGCGGGCGCTGGCACCCGTCACCAACGCCACAGCGCGCGCTCTTGCGAGCCGGCTTTGCGCGCTGTGGGGGCGGCACGAGGGCGCCCGGGGGGGGCGCCTCCTGCCTGGGTGTGGGGCGTCCAAGGTCGGGCACTCTCCCACCCCCGACCACCCGTCATTTCGGCCGTGCGGCCGGGGCCCGCTTCCCACTGGCCGTGGGTGCGGTGTGCGAACGTGGGGGCCCGGCTGTCCTTGGCACCCTCCCCCGAGCCGCGGTTCGTCGTGTGGTGTGCGCGCTTCCCGGGTTTGGGGCACCCGGTGGCCGTTGTGGCTTGGCACCTGTCCTCGTGCCGTGGTTGTGGCCGGCGGCGTGCCTCTCTGGCGTGCCTGGTGGCCCCGCATTGGTGCGCCGCTCCTCGTCCGGTGCGGTCGCTCTCTGTGCTCCGGTCGGCTTTCCCGTCGCCGTGGTGCCTTCCCCCACCCCGGGGGCTGTCGCCCCCGGCCTTACTGGGTGGCTGCGCGGGGCACGTGGAGGCCGGCCGGGAACCGGGCTCATTGTGCCTGCCGCTGGCCCCTGCCGAGGCAAGGGCGCTGGGCGCGCTCCGCGTTTTACCCGTTCGGGGCCCCGCAATGGGGTTGTCTCTGGCGGGTCCCTCCGGCTTCGGTCTTGGGCTGCGTGCGCTGCGGTGCTTTGGCGTGTGTGGACCCGGTCACTGACGCGTCCGGTTTCCCGTACCGTCCGTCTTGCGACGGGGGACTCGGTCGGTGCACCGGGGCTGTTTCGTGTGGACGCCGACACCGCCCCTCTCGGGTCGGAGGACGCCACGCCAGGCTCCCGAGCGTGTGTGTGTGTGCGTGCCCTGCTTGGCCGGGTCGGGCGGGCCGGCCTCCCGGGCGCGTTTTGGTGCGCCTCACCTTTTCCTTTGGCCGTTCTTGGTGCGCCCTTTGCTTGTTCGGCCCCCTCCGGGCTGGGGTTGCCCCGTTTGTGGTTGCTGTTGGGTTTTTTTGTTTTTCCTTTTTTTTTGTTTCTTTTCCCCTTCTCCCCCTCGTTGCGCCCCTGTTGTGTCCTGCTCTTTGCGTTTTTTCGGCCCCGGGTCGCTTTGGCCTTGGCGTCTTGTCCCCCCCCCCCCCTTTCCCCCCCCCCCCCCCTCGCTGCACCGCGTCGTCTCCTGCTTTGCGTGTTTTCCGGCCTGGGGTGCCTTGGGCCTTGGCGTCTTGTTGCCCTCCTCCCCCCTCTTTTTTTTTGCCCCCCCCCCTCCCTGTTGTCTCTGGCGTTTCCTGCTTTCCGGTTGCCTTGGGCCTCTGCGCCCCCCCTCCCCTTTTTTCCTTTTTTTTTCTTCCTTGGTTTCTTGTTTTTTCTTTTTCCGTTTTTTTTTCTCCTTTTTTTTCCTTTTTCCCTTCTTTTTTTGCCGGTTGTGCGGTGCGGGGCGGGTTTGTGTGTCTTGGGCCGTTGGGTGTGCCTCGGTGGTGCTGTCCCTGTCGTTGGTCTGTGTGCGCTGGCTGGTGTTGTGTGGTGTTCGCTGTTGGGCCTGGCTGCCCTCTGCTGTCTCCTGGTGGGTCTTGGTGTCGTGCTTCGGTGGTGCTGTCCTTGTCTGGCCGCGTGGCTCGCCGCCCTGTGGTTCGGCTCGGTGTGTCTTGGTGTTCCGCTGCCCTGTGTTGTGTTCTATTGCGCGGTGCTGTCGTGTGGTGGTGTGCTGTAGTGCTCTGCCGTTTGTTTGCGTCGTTGCCTGTGCCTGTTGTTTGTTTCTTGCCGCTGCGCGTCTGCTGTGTGTGTTCTGGGGTGTCGTGCTGTGTGTTCCCTGTCCTGCCCGTTCGTTGTGCTGTGCGAGTTGTCTGTGCTGTTTCTGGTGGCTGGTGTTGTTGGTTCCTGGTGTCGCTGCCTTTTGTTGGGGGTCTGCTGGTGCCTCCGGTTGCCCGGCGTTGTTGTTTGGTGGTGTGTGTCGGCTCTGGTGCATGTGTCTGGTCTGGCCGTCGCTGGGCGTCTTCCCTGTGGTGTACTGCTCCCCTGTGCTGTGTCCTGTGGCGCTGTGCTGCCGTGTGGTGCTGTGCTGTGGTGCCCTGTCTTCTTTTTTTGTTTTCCTCCCTGCTGGTGGCGCTGGTTTCCTGTTGTTCCCCGTTGGTTCTGGGCTCCGGGCCGGTTCGGGCCGGGCTGGCAGGATAGTCATGCTTCAAGGAGCCATCACGGTTCAGTCCGCTAGTACGATAATGGCAGTGCAATAATTCAGCTGGGTTAAGCTCCTGCCATTGGTAGATCTTTCCCGCCCGCCCTACATCACTGGCATCAGTGATCAGGACTATCTCGCCCTTAGGGCGGGGTACCCCCAGGCAGTTGGAGGAGGCAATTTTCTTCTTCAAGTCCTGGAAACACTCCTCCTCTCTGGCGGTCCACCTCTCGGGAGTAGCTTTCTTGATTAGGTCAGTGAGAGGGGCAGAGGAGTAGGTAAAATTGTGGATGTGGCAGCTAAAGAAGTTACAGGCGCCCACAAAACTCTTCACGTCGTGTAGACCCTTCTTATGGTCCTCGCGAATCTGCATGTCCTGTAGGGGCTGCATCTTAGACGCGGCTGGTTTCCACCTGCCATATCCCACGTCGAAACCCAAATAGTCCATCTCCTCTTTCATGAACTCGCATTTTTCGAGTTTGATTGGGAGATGGTGTTCCTGACAAACAATGAAAAATTCACGGAGGAGAAGGACATGGTGCTTCTGGGTATTGGTACCAAAACTCACGTCATCGATGTGGGCCTCCATTTCTGCACCTCGAGAAATCAACTCCTGTACTACAGGTCTGCGCCTCAGTATGTACAAAATTTTGTTAATTAGTTCCTGGAAGAGTGCTGGGGCATTAGCCACCCCGAAAGGCATGACCTTCCACTTAAACACGCGACCCTTAGGGGTTAGAAAAGCCAGCAGTTCCTGAGCTGCGGCGGTTAGGTCTACCTGCCACAAACCACTGCGTTTGTCCATTTTGGTCTTGTAGCGGCATTTGGCAATACGCTCCAGGGTGCTTTCCATGTTGGGACTACTCCCTGAGTGGTTTTGAGTTTTCTTGTTGACCTCACCATAGTCAACAACCAATCGTAGGGCAGTCAATCCTGGTTTAGCAACCAGGAAGCAGGGACTGCAATGATGGGGGTAGTCCCCCTTCTTATATTCTTCCACGAGGACAGCATCAATACATTCCTGGATCTGGCGCTCGATTTGTTCAACCTGTTCCTGAGGATCGGAGTAGGGACAACGCCTCACTTGCGTCTTCTCAAATTCAGGTTTCAGTTTCAGGTCCATCTAGACCAGTTTTTTACAGGAAAGGGGAGGCAGCAGGGCGCCGAACACCTCCTCATAGGTTAGGAGCAGTTTCTTCAGTTGGGGGTCAAGGTTAAGACTCTCGATTTTCTGCAGGAAATCGTCCTCAGCATGCAGGTTGCTCTTTCCATGCTCTTTCCCTTTCTGCCGATGAGCAGTTTCGGCAGGTACTGAACCATCATCCCACTCAGGGGGACATTGCTGCCCATAGTGCAGAGAATACACTAGGGGTATCTCAGGGTCAGGCAGCGTGTAGGAGTCATCGTCGTCCTCAGACCAGATGGAGGATTTCCAGGTCTGTCTGAGGTATTGTAGCCGCTGGTGGCGCTCAATACCTTCGGCCTTCAGGTACAACAGCTGTCGGAGTGCCTGAGTGTCATGCTCAGACAGTGGCATGTTATTAGAAGCAGGCCGCGCTAGAGCATCAGGACTCTGGGCCACGGGTTCACCTGAGTGCATATGCTGCATGTGCAGCACCGGTTTCCCAACAGGGGAAGTTGGTTCTGAGGTTGACTCTAGATCTGCCTCCTCCAGCAACAGCTCGGCCAGGAAGGCACTGTGTTTTAGTTAAACACAGCTGGGATCAACAGGAGGGATAGTGCTGGCGATCTCAGACAGTCGGTTGTCAGCATCCTCCTTTACAGCTGCAGGTTCCCAATAGCCATCGGGAGATCCACACCCTGTAAGTGTGGCACATAGGTCCTCAGGAGATCGTTTTTTGAGATCAGAAAGGGTCGGGCCATGATTTTCGGCCATGACCTCTTTCAGTAGCACCTGATCTAGATCACACAGGGGTACAGGATTGAGGTATCCATCGACAATGGATAAGAAACTGGCCCACCCAGGGGCCTGCATAGCTGTGTCTGAGTCATCAGGCACGTAAATGGGGCCGTCGGGGAGTTGCACTCTTCCCATGGTCATTCGATCTAGCATACGGCGCCAATAAGCGTGTTCACCTGAGCAACCCCAGTCAGGGGTGCACATGACAACCCTTCCTTCCTCATAAGCGATTTTGGTTATAACCTTCGCGAGCAGGGAGAAGGGAGGGTTAGCATACGCTAGGCCCATTGCTTTTTAGAAGAAACGGAAAGCGCTGTTCAAATGTTTGGAGCAATACAACTGCATGATGTGCTGTTGTTGGCTTGGGAATAGTTCCACCTGGATCTCATCCAGGGTTACCTGTAGGGCCGCCAGACCATTTCCAAGAACGTGACGGGCAAATTGGTGGTTTTCAGTACGATAGTTAGTCTTGGCTTTGTAGCGCAGCCCAGACTCGTTTCGTCCTGACAGCTCCAAAAGGTACGGAGAAGAGCCCGCTGCCAAAGTCGCAGTGCAGAGAATAGGGGCGCTGGAAAGACAGCATTTTTACCTGGGGGTTTCTTCGTACAAAGTCGGTACCAATGACGATGTCTAAGGCGTCAGTGTCCAACACTCTGCAGTGTTGGGTCACAGTTTCGTGGCCAAGACAAATAATAACATCGACCCCCCCCCAAGGAATGGATGGTACGCCCATCCCCTACTCTTATGGCCACTGTCTTAGTTTTCTTGAAAGTCTTTAGCAGGCGCCGGACCACTATAGAAAGTATTGCACCGGTGTCAAGCACTGCTCGAAAAACTTGATCCCCGATTTTCACGAGGATCCAGAAAACCAAGTCCTCCCCTTCGGAGCCGCCCCCCTACTCCTCAGCAGGGAATTTGACATCCACCCCTCCAGCCATGAGGGACTTGACCATCCAGGCCAGTTGCTCTTCTTGGAGTTATTCCCCTCAGGGGAGGCGTTATCCCCCTGTGGGCGCTTCTTGCGTTCATCCTCGGCAGGAGAGGGAGAAGTAGCGGGCGCTGATGAGGACCCCTGGGAATTTGGCATTCCACCCTTGCCACCCCCCTTGCCACCTCCTTTACCGCCCTTATCCCCATTCTAAGGAGTCCTGGTGGGTGTTTCGGTCTTTTGGCGTTCAGCCTCCTGCCGCTTGTGTTTGTCACTTTCTCGTTTCTTTATGTGACATTCGTCCTCGTAGTGACGACGTTTGCCACAGTAACCACAGGTGATGGTACACCTGAAATGGTCCTGATGGGTCACAGTTTTCCCATCTTTGATGTGCTGCTGTCGTTTCATCTGCAGCGTACACCTACTGCGGTGGTCACAGTCAGGGGCATGAGAAGGTCCCCCTTTGTCATTGACAGGCTTACAGTAGACAAGAGGGGGTGTACATACTTCAGGTTTAACCTCATTCATGGCACGCAGGTTACCCCTTCCTTTACCACCACCCTGGTTGGCGTTAGTGGCATTTTTAGGTCCTTTCCCTTCGCCACGTTCGGGGGTAGGGGTACCACCTCGACTTCTTGAGAAATTTCTCCATGCGGGAGTCATTCTCCCTCTCAGGGGCTAGCTCGATCAGCAGGTCCACCAGGTCGTCGTACGTGTGGGTCCGGCTCTTCCTCTCAGAGGTAGTGCGGCAATCGTTGCACGTACGGGCAGGGATCTTACTCATGAGCCACAGGTGGGGCTCTGTGGCTCCATAGGAGCCAACGTTCATCCGTGAAAACAGATACTCCAGGTCGCACACATATTCAGAGACTCGCGCAGCGGAAGGAAACTCAGGGAGCATAGGTAGCTCCTCTATCTGTGTGCGCACACTGAGGTCCGTCTCATAGACCGGGAAGGTTTTCTCCAGTCTTTGGAGCACCTTGGCCCATGTTGAACAGGTTTCTCCAATCTGCTTCACCTGTTTTTGCAAAAAATTTCTTTTTGCAGGGGCGTTTCAACAGTGAACATTTAGTGGCCACATCCACATGGGATTGCCCAGTCAGCAAAAGAAACTCAGCAAATTCGTCTACCCATTCGGGCAGATTTTTCGGGTCAAACACCGGCAATTCCAGCTGGATGTTCGCCTGGGCAATAGGTCTGCCACTCTTCCCACCCCCTGGGGTTAGGCCTGAAGGGGGGGGAGGTACGCCGGCGAGGGGTGCCAGGGCTGACAGTCCTCTTTTCTCAGTTTCTGTCACAGGCACGTACTGTAATTCAGCGATAGGGACTGTCCTAGTGCGATGATGAAAGGGGCTGGGGGAAGTGACCTTTGGTACCAACCTGGACACCTGTGATCTTTTGAGATCTTCAGCCAGCGTGCTCAGTCCGGGTGAGGGTGAGGCCAGTGCTGGCTGGGGTAAGGGTTCACTGATACCCAATTTAGCTTTGACAGCCTCAGAAAGGGCTGTCACATCAGGGTCTTCGGACCCAGACAGAAATTTGGCCAGTGGTTCGGCCGTACGATCCAGGGCCCC
The DNA here is from genome assembly GCA_964036045.1 of Eutreptiella sp. 'Long Island Sound 2002'. Taxonomy (NCBI): domain Eukaryota; phylum Euglenozoa; class Euglenophyceae; order Eutreptiales; family Eutreptiaceae; genus Eutreptiella; species Eutreptiella sp. 'Long Island Sound 2002'. The sequence continues at coordinate 150,842,738 of OZ038381.1, read as the reverse complement.
ATAAGTTGGCTCTGGGAGATGGGGATACTTCACAGGGCTCCTGCTAGTGATTGGCAGCTCCGGACGCCATACTGGCCTTCTCGGTTGCCGCGGTAGAGACACTGTGTCGGCCAGGTCCGTAGGTGGGCCGGAGTAAGGGTAGGAACCCATGTCCGTGTACGGTGGGGATCCCAAGGCGTCTAGTGGTTCCTCTCCATCTTCGCCTGTGACGGACTTGTAGTACTCCTCGTGGAGAATATATTCGTTGATTCTCCTTCTGAATTCGCCTTCTTCGTCAGGTCCTCCAGCTGGAGTGGCCGTTGAAGAAGAAGCAGGGCAAACAGATCGGGAGATAGACACGGCAACTCTTCGGTGGAGATGCTGCAGGCTGTCAGCACGGGCGGCTAAGGACTCCGTGGTTAATCTGGGCGCTCCTTGTTCCGCCCTTCTGTGAACTGATTCTACTTGAGACGCCGATGCAGCTCTGAGCTTGGGCTCACTCATTGAGATGGGCCCACTGTTGCCAAGTTGAACTTGTACACTCCAAATTGGCCAGGTCCTGGCAGACATCTGTACTGATGGTGTGGACATTTTGTTTCTGGTTGTGGCTTGTGTACATCTCAGAGTCGGTTCGAAAGGTTCTCAAGGGTTGCCTCTGCTACCGGAAAGATTTCCTTGATTAGTGCCCTAATGATTTTGATGGAATCCTGCAGGTTTTGATGTTGAAAACCCAAACAAAAGCAGTAAGTAGAGCAAGAACAGGATATGCATCGAATCAATGAATAGTTTTGAAATCCAGTGTATCACAGAAGGGCTGCAGATAGACAAAGCTGGCTTAAATACAAAGATTCAATCGCAAATGGATAAAACAAATGATTTTAAGTGAAAGCGGGCCTGACTCTAGCCTCCAAGTTAGCATCAAGCACTTCATGTGCACTCTTTTGGATGAAATGGAGCTGGTTAGGAATATGGGGCAAAGAAGTTAGGCCAGACACAGAATATGACTTGGCCAAGCAACTGCAGTCAGAAACAGATAAAAGGTAGAACCACAATAAGTGGTAGAAACAGTTGAGTATAGGGGTCTTGGGTTGGGGGACCACTAGGCTTAGCCTCCAAGGCCTTAGGCATGAAATGCCTATTTTATTTCGGTATAACCTCCATGAAGGAAGATACCTCCGCTCAGTTGAGTGGCAGGGGTGTACTTCATGGGGGGCTAGGGTTATAACCCTAGTTACTTTGAGAAAGTGTACATTAGGCTTCAAAAGAGAGATAAAAATACTTAAGTAAGTCTTAGCATCAAAAAAAAGGGTTTTCAGGGGGGCTTGGCCTGGATCAAGCCCTCCAAGAAAGACATGGCAGTGACTTTTTCTTACTGGAGATATCATCGGACCATGAATCATACTGGATTAAGCCCGAATGAGCTTGCTTTTGGTCGTGAGAAGATGGGTCCTGGACCAGTGATGTATCATCCAAGGCAGTGCTACCACGCCTCACAATGGTTTGAGAAGATCAAGGAGTTCGATTCCAAGTGGATCCAAGCCAAAGTGGAGAGTCAGGCAGATTGGCTGAAATTATGAAATCAGGCAAGAGCGCAAGGAAAGCCCTTCGAAAAAGGCCAACAAGTTTGGCTTCGTAAGTCAGACGAGACCCTGAAGGACGGCAACACATTGTTGCAGCTTTGGGAAGGCCCATTCCAAGTCAAAAGTCAACTAAGTGAGACTACATTAAACAGTGAAATTGAGCCAGGCAGGCATCAAGAAGTACATCGTGACCGTTTGGAGGCTGAAGTACCCTGCCCCAAGGGCAACTACAAGCCACTGTATTGGACCCTGAAGTACCTGAGTGACAGGAAGATGGCCAGAAGCAGTTTTGAGTTGGACAAGATCCATGATTATAAGAAGAATGCTCGAAATAAGTGGTACTTTCTGTGCGGATGGAAAGGATTTGGTCTAGAAGAGGACAAATGGGAGCCAGCTTCTAGCTTCATTCACGGGTACACGGACACTTTCATCACCTTCCTGAAGAAACACCCTGAAGTTGACCGTGAGCCTTCGCTGATCAAGCATTGTGTCACCAAGGAAGACTTATAAGCACAAGAAGAAGCTCCAATTCTGCCACAACCCATTTGAGACAAGATCTGATCAGAACTCGCATCGCCGGAAATTGCCAAAACGTTTACGGCCTACATATACCCTTGGCTTTGAGACGAGACAGTCCTGGCGCGGTGTCTATGTGGTTCCATGAACAGATGATGGGACATTCTGAGGGCATCTTGGTCATCATGTCCATCATTTTCATCATTGTCATCAGGTGAATCATGTCCTTCATTGTAGATGATTCTCATGGGAAACTCCGAGAGGCCTTTATCTTCAACCCCGACGACATACTCTTGTTTTGCTGCCAGCTGGACCCCTCTACTCGCCTTGGGAAGGACTCGTTCAAGTTTGTGCTCATTTCCGAGATTCTGGCACATGACCAGGTCTGATTCAGTTCATGTGTTTGACGGATCTGCTGAGAATATTATTTCAATCACCTCTTACATTGCGACCGTTGGTTTGTTTTCCAATCAACCACTGTCAAGGGGCTTGTAAGGACCAAGTGACGACGACAGTGTTCTTACTTGTGTCGACTCGCTGCTCATCTGTGGATTGTGTTGGAATCCCCCGCAGAATCAGCTCAAATTCGGCATATTCCTGGTACCAAGCATTGGATGCTCATACATTCTGGGACTACAATGAGTCAATTACCCTTTGTGGCTCGTACTGGATTGAACATGAAGCCCTGGAGACGATACTGACAGTGTGCTGTACACTCACTTGGTTTTCTTGGCTATCATTACTTTTACACGATTGGATTTCCATCATGGGGATCATTATCATCATGAGGATTTGACCTGGATTGACTATGAATGAGAACTGGATTTCCGTTCAACAAGATACACATTATCCATCAACATTGAATCGGACCTATTATGGCTTGTTGCAGACTTCGCCGTCTTCAATCTGTGTGCAATTCACTGATTTTGGTCTCAATTCAGTCACATTTTGTACCATAATCTGGCATTTGGTCTCATGCCTACAAATGAATCCGACCAGTTTCATATTACTTGGACTCCATGAAGGGGTACCCTTTTTCTTGGACGCTTGACGACACGGCGACGCTCGTTTGGGGTTTTCTGACAGTGGGATGTCAGTTCCTGATCTCATCACGAATCATGGATCTTGATCATACATGTACATTCATCACTCAGATATTCAATTTTCGAGTTTTTGAGTTTGGATGGCGCTATTTGTGTGTGCCCTAAGGTACCTATGCGTTTCATTCAAGTCGATGGCCATCGCGAAGCACAGATCTCAGCACAATTTTGCTCAATTCAGCTCAATCTCTCACATTTTCACATAGATTGGTCGGTTTTTGACCACTTTTGCCGTTTCTTTCACTACACTTGACACAGCCTGACATACGGACGTATGTTCTCAGGAGGGGAGTGTAATGGCATTAGTGTGACAGCACTCAATTTATACATCAATGTGATCAGAATTTCAATGTTTCACAGATGTATATTAGTGCAGTAAATTTTCTGCTCCTTTTCAGGTTTTCCGTTCCCCGCCAGATGTCGCCTGTGAGCGCGCGTGGAGCCGCATTTGTCTTTCGTGATTTCCCAATGCAATTTATTTAAATTATTTCGAATGATTTCGCAATGAGTCATTATGTTCGATGAATGCACAATGAAATTCTATGTCTGCTCCATTTTTGTAGACCGCATTTTCTGACTATTCATATTCCACCATGCAGTTCAATGACCTTCAAAGTGCTTTGCATATGTCGCTTCTAGAGGCTGGATATGGGTCTGGAGATGGTCAGTCGGGTTCAGAGATATCAGGGGCAGTGTCGGGCGTTACGACTTCTGGGGCATCAAGGCTACAGGCTTCGCAGTTACAAGAAAGATCCGCCACTACACAGCGGTTACACCACGAGGCCAGCATCAATACATTCCTGGATCTGGCATTTGGTCCTGTGGGGAGGGGTATGGACGCTGTCTCAGCAAAGACCCTTCAAACCCAGGTTTGAGTTTGAGACCCATCTCGACCAGTTTTGCAAGACAGGGGTGGGGCCAACGCTCCAAAAAACCTCTTGGTATTTCTGGATGAGCTTACTGAGACGGGGGTCTAGGTTCATGTTCTCCAGTTTTGCATCGAAATCCTCCTCAGCATGAAGTTTGCTCTTCCCGTTTTCCTGTTTCTTCATGCGCCCCATTGTTTCAGGGGGTTAGTTCATCCTCCCAGTCCTGGCGACCCTGCTAGGCATAGTGAAGGGAGTATACCAGAGGTACCTCAGGATCGGGAAGATTCATCTCTTCATCATCCTCCCCGGACCATATAGACGTTTTCCAGGTCCTCTTGAGGAGGTCTAGGCGGGTCCGTCGCTCGATATCCTTAGCCTTAGCCCAAAGAACCTGCTGGAGATCCTGTACATCATACCAAGAAACAGGCATGTTGTTGCATGAAGATTTAGCGTCAAGTACCTGACCTGTAGGACCATCTGTGGCCTGCATGGAGAAAGCGTCCTGGTCATGAGACCCGCCATGAATGGACTCACCAAGATCCACCTCATCCATAAGCAGCTGCGCCAGGAAAGCTTCAGTGTCAGCACCTCCGGGTCAACCAGGGGTATAGCACTGGCGATATCGCTTAGGCGGTCGTCAGCATCAGCCAAAGGTGTGGAGACTGCTGGAGTCTCCTGCTCATAAGAGCACTCACCACTCGTAGTAGTGACCAAAGAGTACTCCGATCTTTTCTTGAGATCCAGGAGGGTAAGGCTTCTATTTTCGGCCATCCACTCCTTGAGTACCACCTGGTCAAGGTCACTGACTGGTACAGGGTTCAGAGAGCCATCTACGATGGACAAGAAATTGTGCCATTCAGGGGCGGGCATGGTCTCCTGAGAGTCCTCAGGGACGTCGATTGGACCATTGGGGAGTTCAGTTCTTCCAACTGTCACATGGTCCAACAATCGTCTTCAATAGGCGTGTTCCCCTGTGGTACCCCAGTCGGGGGTACACAGTATCACTCTCGCTCCTTCCGGGGTGATTTTGGTCAGCACCTTAGCGACTTAGCGGGGGTTACCATAGGACAATCCCATCAATCTCCAACAAAAGCGATAGGCGTCATTGAGATACCCAAGCAATACAGCTGCATCATATGCCTCTCCTTACTCGCGAACAATTCTACCTGAAGTTCATTCAGGTCTACTTGTAGGGCGGCCAGTCCATTTTCCAAGACGAGCTGCACCAACTGATAGTTTTCACTTCGATGAGACCGGTTCACGTAGCGCGGACCAGATTCTTTTCGTACTGACAGCTCCAGAGGGACAGAGAAAAGGCCACTGCCAAAGTCGCACTGAAGGGCATAGGGACGTTGCAAAGACAACAGTTTCACCTGAGGGGTACGGCGCAGAAAATCTGTGCCTATGACAATGTCAAATGGGTCGGTGTCGAGCACTTTACAGTGCTGAGACACCTGCTCATCACCCAGACAAACGGTCACATCGACCCCGCCCCTGGAATGGATGGTCGGAACATCCCCAACCCTTATGGCCACAGTTTTGGTTTCTAGATCTTGGCTTGCTTCAGCAGTCTGCGGGCCACGATTGGAAGCGTAGCGCCCATGCCTAAGACAGCCTTGTAAACCTGATCACTGATTTTCACGGTGATCCAGAAAACCAAATCCTCATCCTCGGAGCCGCCCCCCTATCCCTCTTCAGGGAACTTCACTTCAACCCCAGCGGCCTGCAGGCACTCAGAGTGCTAGTTGAGGCGGCATTCTTGGCGTTCTCGCTGCTCTTGTAGGCGCCACCAGCGCTGGGGGTGGAGGAGGCAGGCCGTTTTTCACCCGACGGCTCATCCTTAGGCGTCTGGTTGCGTGCTCCTCTTCCATCAATGGGGGGGGGCAGAGGACCTTCGTCCTCCACCAGGGTTACCCTTACCCTTCAACCCTCCAGGTCTAGGCCCCCCCCCTTCCAGTTTACCACCCTTATCGGCGTTCTTACGCCGTTCCTCTTCTGCTTTCTTTAGTTTTTCAGATTCGCGGCGTTTTATGTGGCATTCATCTTCATAATGCCTATTTTTGCCGCAACATCCGCACGTTATTGTGCAGCGGACTGGGTCTTCGTGCTTCACCCCCTGACGATCTTTGGTTTTCTGCGTGCGCTTCAGTTGAAGCATTCGATTGGGTTCTCACGCTGCGTTGGGATCCACGTGGGAGTGTTGGCCGCTCACTCTTGGATGCTTGCCCTACTCTACCTTCCGGTCTCTTTGGTTTTTGACTACGGATCCTGGATTCCAGCTTTCATTCCCTGATTCTGGTTCCTTGGCTCCATGTTTCTCACGAGAATTTTTGCAAACAAAACCGTGATCTCAAAATCCAAGATTTGATACCCTCCTTGCAGCGTAGCACGATACCCAGACCATAGTGGACGCAATCAACATCCGAACATCGAACTCCATTGTTGCTCGCTGTTATAACATGTTCTTGCCGTCATCCACAGCGACGAAAAGTTCATGGACCCTTGCCGGGTCTTCAGTCCTGCCGTCACATTCCTAAGGCAAAGCAGATGTGACCGCAATAAAAATTTATACTATAATCGATAACGGGAACTCTACAAAACATGCAAAATCAGAATCTAATCTACAGTTCTTAACACGTAATCAATACCCAGGCGCCTTGCTTCTGCGGCGCGCGCTGATCTCCTGCGACTCGCGCTAAAATAATCAAATAATCCTGACATTGTTTTTATAACTGTGGGGCCTGGATGGTGAAGACGGTTCATCGTACACCGGACCGGCTTCACCTCCCCCTCAGATGTGATATTACAAAGTGAGATCGCTGCGACAGACCATATGCACCACACTCTGCCCCACTGCTCCACTCACATATCACAGCCTCCTTTTGCTCCCGACACTTGGCAGTGCATGCCTGGCGTGGAAGGCTGTACAAACAGGAGCGTGGCGTGCTGATCGTGCCACGTTGTCACAACAATAATAAAATAATGCAAAGCTGGGAAATTAAAATTAATCCTAATCGCTGGTCTCCATGAGGTACCAGCATCACAGCTTCAATCGCTCTAAGCGCGATATCAACGGCTCTTCGCGCATGAAAATGGGTCTCCTCGGTGCTCCAGCGCTCGACAAGCCTCGCGCTGCTCTCTCATACCATCGACTGTTGTCGCTCGAGCTTGTGCTCGTCTCAGAGAAGTCCCCCGTACCTTCAGCGTCCCTGTACTACCCGGGCGGCGTTCCTGGCGCCCTCCTCGGTCCACCACATTTGCAAAATCCCTATCCATCAATTCCCAGCGGCGTGTAGGCCCCGAACCGTTCGGCCGCTTCTTCGTCATCCAGGTCAGACGGGCAGAACGGGATGCTGGCTCTGGCCCTGTTGCCTTGGTCAGCCGACTCCACACTTCCTTCCTCATCCGTGACCTGCGGCGTGCACGCACCGAACAGTTCGGCTGCCTCCTCGTCGTCCAGGTCATACAGGTAGGATGGGATGCTGCCGTCGGCGTTCCTGGACACTCTTGCACTTGGCGTCCTTGCACTGGCGCTTGTTCCTGTGCCAACGTCGCTGACGCTGAGACTGATCCTGCCTGTGAGCACAAAGGAAGGACTGCATTCCCCACACACAAACAGACGGCACGATTGCCGTTCCTCTTTCACGGCGCTTCCATTAGCCATGGTGCTCATGGTCTCATGGTGCTCACCGCTCGATTTCCAGCACCATGTCGTCGCGCTCGTATGCGGCAAGGTGGGCTGCATGCTTGACACAGCCGGAATGAACTTTTCTGTAGCAGGATTGGGTTCTCACGCTGCGTTGGGATCCACGTGGTAGTGTTGGCCGCTCACTCTTCGATGCTTGCCCTACTCTACCTTCCGGTCTCTCTGGTTTTTGAGTACGGATCCTGGATTCCAGCTTTCATTCCCTGATTCTGGTTCCTTGGCTCCATGTTTCTCACGAGAATTTTCGCAAACAAGCCCGTGATCTCAAAATCGAAAATTTGATACCCTCCCTGCAGCGTAGCACGATACCCAGACCATAGTTGACGCAATCAACATCCGAACATCGAACGCCATTGTTGCTCGCTGTTATAACATGTTCTTGCCATCATCCACAGCGACGAAACGTTCATGGACCCTTGCCGGGTCTGCAGTCCTGCCGTCACATTCCTAAGGCAAAGCAGATGTGACCGCAATAAGAATTTATACTATAATCGATAACCAGAACTCTACAAAACATGCAAAATCAGAATCTAATCTACAGTTCTTAACACGTAATCAATACCCAGGTGCCTTGCTTCTGCGGCGCGCGCTGATCTCCTGCGACTCGCGCTAAAATAATCAAATAATCCTGACATTGTTTTTATAACTGTGGGGCCTGGATGGCGAAGACGGTTCATCGTACACCGGACCGGCTTCACCTCCCCCTCAGAAGTGATATCACAAAGTGAGATCGCTGCGACAGACCATATGCACCACACTCTGCCCCACTGCTCCACTCACATATCACAGCCTCCTTTTGCTCCCGACACTTGGCAGTGCATGCCTGGCGTGGAAGGCTGTACAAACAGGAGCGTGGCGTGCTGATCGTGCCACGTTGTCACAACAATAATAAAATAATGCAAAGCTGGGAAATTAAAATTAATCCGAATCGCTGGTCTCCATGAGGTACCAGCATCCCAGCTTCAATCGCTCTAAGCGCGATATCAACGGCTCTTCGCGCATGAAAATGGGTCTCCTCGGTGCTCCAGCGCTCAACAAGCCTCGCGCTGCTCTCTCATACCATCGACTGTTGTCGCTCGAGCTTGTGCTCGTCTCAGAGAAGTTCCCCGTACCTTCAGCGTCCCTGTACTGCCGGGGCGGCGTTGCTGGCGCCCTCCTCGGTCCACCACATTTGCAAAATCCCTCTCCATCAATACCCAGCGGTGTGTAGGCCCCGAACCGTTCGGCCGCTTCTTCATCATCCAGGTCAGACGGGCAGAACGGGATGCTGGCTCTGGCCCTGTTGCCTTGGTCAGCCGACTCCACACTTCCTTCCTCATCCGTGACCTGCGGCGTGCACGCACCGAACAGTTCGGCTGCCTCCTCGTCGTCCAGGTCATACAGGTAGGATGGGATGCTGCCGTCGGCGTTGCTGGACACGCTTGCACTTGGCGTCCTTGCACTGGCGCTTGTTCCTGTGCCAACGTCGCTGACGCTGAGACTGATCCTGCCTGTGAGCACAAAGGAAGGACTGCATTCCCCACACACAAACAGACGGCACGATTGCCGTTCCTCTTCCACGGCGCTTCCGTTAGCCATGGTGCTCATGGTCTCATGGTGCTCACCGCTCGATTTCCAGCACCATGTCGTCACGCTCGTATGCGGCAAGGTGGGCTGCATGCTTGACACAGCCGGAATGAACTTTTCTGTAGCAGGATTGGGTTCTCACGCTGCGTTGGGATCCACGTGGTAGTGTTGGCCACTCACTCTTCGATGCTTGCCCTACTCTACCTTCCGGTCTCTTTGGTTTTTGAGTACGGATCCTGGATTCCAGCTTTCATTCCCTGATTCTGGTTCCTTGGCTCCATGTTTCTCACGAGAATTTTCGCAAACAAAACCGTGATCTCAAAATCCAAAATTTGATACCCTCCCTGCAGCGTAGCACGATACCCAGACCATAGTTGACGCAATCAACATCCGAACATCGAACTCCATTGTTGCTCGCTGTTATGACAAGTTTCTTGCCATCATCCACAGCGACGAAACGTTCATGGACCCTTGCCGGGTCTGCAGTCCTGCCGTCACATTCCTAAGGCAAAGCAGATGTGACCGCAATAAGAATTTTTACTATAATCGATAACCAGAACTCTACAAAACATGCAAAATCAGAATCTAATCTACAGTTCTTAACACGTAATCAATACCCAGGCGCCTTGCTTCTGCGGCGTGCGCTGATCTTTTGCGACTCGCGCTAAAATAATAAAATAATCCTGACATTGTTTTTATAACTGTGGGGCCTGGATGGCGAAGACGGTTCATCGTACACCGGACCGGCTTCACCTCCCCCTCAGAAGTGATCTCACAAAGTGAGATCCCTGCGACAGACCATATGCACCACACTCTGCCCCACTGCTCCACTCACATATCACAGCCTCCTTTTGCTCCCGACACTTGGCAGTGCATGCCTGGCGTGGAAGGCTGTACAAACAGGAGCGTGGCGTGCTGACCGTGCCACGTTGTCACAACAATAATAAAATAATGCAAAGCTGGCAATTAAAACTAATCCTAATCGCTGGTCTCCATGAGGTACCAGCATCCCAGCTTCAATCGCTCCAAGCGCAATATCAACGGCTCTTCACCCATGAAAATGGGTCTCATCGGTGCTCCAGCGCTCGACAAGCCTCGCGCTGCTCTCTCATACCATCGACTGTTGTCGCTCGAACTTGTGCTCGTCTCAGAGAACTCCCCCGTACCTTCAGCGTCCCAGTACTGCCCGGGCGGCGTTGCTGGCGCCCTCCTCGGTCCACCACATTTGCAAAATCCCTCTCCATCAATACCCAGCGGTGTGTAGGCCCCGAACCGTTCGGCCGCTTCTTCGTCATCCAGGTCGGACGGGCAGAACGGGATGCTGGCTCTGGCCCTGTTGCCTTGGTCAGCCGACTCCACACTTCCTTCCTCATCCGTGACCTGCGGCGTGCACGCACCGACCAGTTCGGCTGCCTCCTCGTCGTCCAGGTCACACAGGTAGGATGGGATGCTGCCGTCGGCGTTGCTGGACACGCTTGCACTTGGCGTCCTTGCACTGGCGCTTGTTCTTGTGCCAACGTCGCTGACGCTGAGACTGATCCTGCCTGTGAGCACAAAGGAAGGACTGCATTCCCCACACACAAACAGACGGCACGATTGCCGTTCCTCTTTCACGGCGCTTCCATTAGCCATGGTGCTCATGGTCTCATGGTGCTCACCGCTCGATTTCCAGCACCATGTCGTCACGCTCGTATGCGGCAAGGTGGGCTGCATGCTTGACACAGCCGGAATGAACTTTCCTGTAGCAGGATTGGAGTCCCACGCTGTGTTGGGATCCACGTGTTAGTGTTGGCCGCTCACTCTTCGATGCTTGCCCTACTCTACCTTCCCGTCTCTCTGGTTTTTGACTACGGATCCTGGATTCCAGCTTTCATTCCCTGATTCTGGTTCCTTGGCTCCATGTTTCTCACGAGAATTTTCGCAAACAAAACCGTGATCTCAAAATCCAAAATTTGATACCCTCCCTGCAGCGTAGCACGATACCCAGACCATAGTTGACGCAATCAACATCCGAACATCAAACTCCATTGTTGCTCGCTGTTATAACATGTTCTTGCCGTCATCCACAGCGACCAAAAATTCATGGACCCTTGCCGGGTCTGCAGTCCTGCCGTCACATTCCTAAGGCAAAGCAGATGTGACCGCAATAGAGATTTATACTATAATCGATAACCAGAACTCTAAAAAACATGCAAAATCAGAATCTAATCTACAGTTCTTAACACGTAATCAATACCCAGGCGCCTTGCTTCTGCGGCGCGCGCTGATCTCCTGCGACTCGCGCTAAAATAATCAAATAATCCTGACATTTTTTTTATAACTGTGGGGCCTGGATGGCGAAGACGTTTCATCGTACACCGGACCGGCTTCATCTCCGGTCGGACACTCAGATCCGTTTCGTAGACTGAATACATTTGCTCCATTCTTTTCAGGAAGTTCCCCCAGTTAGAGCTCTTCCTGAAAGCGGTCTTGACTTGCCGCTGAAGGAATTTCTTTTTGCACGACTTTTTGATGAGCGTGCATTTGGTCCGGACATCAGCATGCTGCTGACCTGTGATGAGCAAAAAATCCAAAAACTCCTCAGCCCATTCGGGCAGGTTTTGGGATCAAACTCGGGGGATTCGATGTGAAGGTTCCCCGTAGCGATGGCCTTCGTTCCCCTACCTGGTACACTTGGGTCACCTGTTCCACCTGAAGGGGGTGAGGGGTTCACGGTGGCCAGTGGCGCCAGTGCAGCCAGGCCATAGCCTTTCCTCTCGGCCTGTCAGGTGTCACCCACACTGCAGACAGGCACAGTCCTCACACGAGGGTGGAGAGGGCTGGGATAGCTGTCGATTCGGGGGCTGCGGAAGCCTCTGCAGCTCTCCAAATCCCTTTTTAACAGTTCCACACCTGGGGACATGGTAGGGGGGAGCATCTTCAAATCAGAGACCACAGTTTTCCCTTGACTGCAGCTGACAAGGCACTCAGATCAGGGCCTTCTTCACCTGCACCGAGGACCCGGGAGAGCAGCTCCATGGTCTCATCAAGGCCGAGTTTAGGGGCTGCCATGCGTGGGGGCAAACCTCGCTCTACGCATACGGGGTCAGGAGCGCATGGAGAGGGTTCTCGCTCCATGCATACAGGTTCCTTCGTGGGTGTAGGTTCCCAGCATATCCAGTCGGGCTCCCACTCTGATGAGTGAGCCGAGGCCGACGCAGCGCATTTGCCGTAAGGTATCTGGAACTCCTCTACCCACGTTGTTCCGAACATGGGGCCCATCATAGCCGTCTCCTTCCCCTTGCCTGTCCTCGCCGCTCTCCTCCAGGCTTTGACCTTAGCATTGGCTACTTTGGCCATCTCTTCATGCGATCATTCAGATGGGGGCAAAGGGTCACCACAGAAAGTAAGGCGGCGGCCACGGGGTCTTTGCCTTCGAGGCGTTGGGGGTTCGCCTGCGTTAAGCCAAGCACCTCGGCGCTCGAGCGAAATCCTTTCAAATTTGTTCCTATTTCCGCCCCTCTTGTCTTGTATATACCCCCCTCAGGGATACTGCTCGCCCTGCCACAGGTTCTGCCATTGATTGGGACCTGATTGGCAGGGCTTTTGCACTCAGAGTGACAGACATGGAAGAGTTGTTGTTTTACTCGACTTGCTTTAGCTCTGCTCGTGGCACTGCAACTCTGCTACCAGAAAAGGTGTTCTGGTTTGCCCTGGCTGTGTTGGTGTTCCCGCTTGCTGATTTTTGATTGATGAAACTCTTGTTGGATTTTGCCAAACTGCAAAATGACAAAGGACAGGAACAAAACAGCCCGAATACCGGATCGAAATCAAAGTCAGGTGATGATCCTTCCAATTCAAAGCACAAGTAGCAAAGAGGGGCTGCAGATAAACAAATGTAGATCTAAATACACAGCTCCAATGATTTATAAACAAAATAGATGATTTTATGTGTGAGATTTGACATGACTCAGGTCTTCCAAGCACTTCATGTGCACTCTTTTGGATACAATGGAGTTGGTTAGGAATCTGGGGCAAAGAAGTTGGGCCAGACAGAGGATATGGCTTTGCCAGCATGGCAAAGCAACTGAATTCAGAATCAGTTAAAACGTAGCACCACAATATGTGATAGAAACAATTGACTATATGGGACCAGTAGGCTGAACGTACAAGGCCCTAGGCAAGAAGTGCCTACTTTTTTTTGGTATTACCTCCATGAAGGAAGATACCTCAGCTCAGTTGAGTGGTAGGGGTGAATTTCATGGGGGGCTAGGTTTATAACCCTAGTTGCTTTGAGAAAGTGTACTTCAAGCTTCAAAAGAGTGGTAAAAAAAGATTAAGTGTTAGTCTCAACATCAACCCAAGCTTTAGGGGGGGACTTGGCCTGGATCACGTACCCGAAGAAAGACATGGTAGTGACTTTTTCTTACTCCCCCCTGGAGTACTAGTTGATCCAGCTAGTAGGACCAAGGAAAAAGGCTCAAATTTCCCCAAAAATACCTCCGAAAATGCATCAAACCGGCCAATGACACTCCCATCAGCTCAGAGAAGCTTACCAGACTGTAGGTACCCTTGAAAAACAGTGTAATGTACCGTGAATGATGTCCCTTCGATGGGGCATTCCTCAAAAGTCGCCAACGTGCGGCAAACACTTTTCGTAAAAATTTTGGGGGTAGTGGGGTTTGAACCCAGGACTCCCTAGAGTACTAGACTAGAGTACACATGCTTGCCCACTAGGGTACAGTCGACACAACTTCCCAGGGGTTAGGCGGGGCTTGTCCTGGATCCAATACTGCAAGAAAGACATGGTAGTGACTTTTTCTTACTAACCTACTAGCCTCAGATTCTTAGCCTGCTCCATTGCATGTCAAAAGGTGCACATGAGGTGCTTGGGACTATCTTTGCGGCCAGACTTGTGTCAATTTTCAGTTTTTGCTGTTTTGCTACTTTGGTGTAGGGTCCAGGTACGCACATGTTTAGAATTACACCAGCAATATGCGACAAAGACAAGGACGCCGTGCAGGTTAAAAATTGAACTTTTGAATTTTCGGCCACCGAGCGCACACAACCATTGTGTGGCCATGGAGACCTTGCAAGTCAGGTCGGGTGAAAAATATTTATCTATCTCTTTTTCTGAGCCGTCACATTTGACCACCTGGGTGCTGTGGTTTGTTTCTTGGGAACTCTCTTGTACTCCTGTGCCTCTTGTTACTCAAAATCCAAAATCCGAAATCAACAAACCTCGCAGGATCTTTAGACGGGGTACCAATACATAACATAAATTGGAAGACAAAAACCCTGTTCAGAGATCGAAGTATCTTACAGCGCTTCATTCAGACAGTTGGCATTCGATGCTTCTTAAGTATTCACAGACTGCATTGCAATTGCGACTGCGATTTGCGCGCTCGCTGCGCTGCTGCTGTTCAGAGCCATAACACTACCACCCCCCTTGAGACCTCGAAGAGGTCTCACTCCTCTGGGTGGGCGTCACATGGTCCCATCGGAAAAGCAGGCCCAGAGATAAAGGTTTTCGACCTCGACATCTGCTGGCTACAGAAGCATAATAGTGGACGAAACTCACACACTGAGGTGCAAGTTATGGTATACCTGTCGTCAGCGCCTCATTCAGACGCCGTGTTCGACTCTGCCACGGCTTGTAACAGGGCCAGAGCCCTAGCCCCTTGGGTTCTCCTGGTTTTGGTGTTTGGCGACCATTTCCGTTGATCTCCGCCTGCTGTTTCGGAAAAACCTTGCTGATTTTATCCAAAAATCCTGCAAGCAACACCTGAACCCCGTCAGTGGCATGCACGCTCAACACGTTTCATGTCGTCTTTTGCATCCTTCTGCCGGAGGTTCATCCATACCCATTGTACGAAAGATTCATAGACCCTTGCCGGGCCTCACCACTGGCGCATACCTGCAGACACGTAACATACAAAGAACAGGGCATGCACCTGGCCCTTTCGTGAACGATCTACTCTACAACATTCGAGAATCGTCTTTATAAATGCGGGCATTCGCAATAATTATAACTACAGCGTTCAATAGGCTTTTTATACGATAAATCCGTGATTTTCCTAAACTCTGTAGTCAATGCTGACGGTCACATCGCTGATCTGGCGACCGCGTCTCGAGCTTTGTACCGCGCTCTGTCTCCAAGCGCTCCAGCGCTCCAGCGCTCCAGCGCGCTCTGTCGCAAACAATAATAAAATACAAAATATGCAAAAGCATATATAAAAAGTAGACAGAAAAAATAGAAATATTAAACACGGCGCTGACCATTACGAGGTCTGTCCCGAAGACGGTCGTGGGGCAGCCGGACCGGCTTCAGGCTGTGTCTTGGCAGTGTAAGTGCGGCTAGCCCCATCTGCTCAGATTTTCAGACATTCTGCCCAGATTGGCTACATTTTGGTCATTTTCTTTGCTTCGGCGGATTCGCCGCCTCGCAGCTCAGTCACAGGATATTTCCTATATATTTCTGATATGCCGGATTTGATTCCGCGGTCCATTTCCCGTAAATCCGCCGCATTCCGCTATTTTAGCTGGAATCGCCATTTGCCGCTGGCGCGCGCTCGCGGGCCTGATCGGCCATACAATTTTACATAAATGGATTATTTAAATTCATTCGGACAGTTTTGGACACTCAGATGTATTTAGAATAATTCCCCTCAATTTTCTTCATAGACTGGGATTTTCTGCCGGACCACAATCAGCATGGACCTTGCCTCTGTTGTCGCTGCTCTCGCCTCCGTTGGTGTTCGTGTATCCGGTTCCAACCCCAATAACAACATCCAGGGAGACTCCTCGCGTGCCTGCCCCACTGGTCTTGCCGGCCCCGAGCCCTCCGGCACCCACAACGACCCAGGGCAGCACTTTCATGGTAGCAGAGGCTACCTGAATGTTGTTCCTTTGGTGTCCCAACCACAGCTAGCCCCTCAGTACGACCCCGCCACCTCCGGAGACGTAACGATCACGCTCCCGTGGTGCTGTGCGAACGAGGCCCTCAGAGGATTGCCTTGCGCAAGCCCAAATTGCCCAAGAAGGACACAAATCAGCAGCTGTGGAGGCCCAGATTACAATCAAGATCCCAGTCGAAATTGGCCATCAAGTAGCTGGAATCTCCCAGCCTACGCTCATGGCAACGCTCCGGTGGACCTTACGGAGCTGGCAGGTACCCACATCCCTTACCAATGTCCTTCATTCGAGACCATCGAAGCCGACATTGACGACATTGAGATGGGTGGACCAGGTGAGGTACCTACCTACAATCGACCAGCCTCATGGGCACAATGGGACAACCATTTGTCGCCGGAAGTGACCCGTAACCTTGAGGCGCTTGAGGCCCTGTGTCTATTAGCCACGTCTAAGCTGATAGGACAAGAAAGAATCGCCTCCGATTTTTTATTTGAATATTTTTTCCTCCTTCAAGAAGAAATTAAGACCAGGATGTGGTGGTGTTCTCAAGAGGATGAATCTTTTTCCATTTTCTTGCAGATCTGGGAGGCAAGCCCCTTCCCGAAGGAGAAGACCAAGGCACCGGTTGCCGGGCCCTCCGCCCCCCATCCCTCTGTTTCCATCCGCGACGATCTAGCCGCCGCGGTTGAGGAAGGAATTTTAGAGGCAGCTAGGCAGGCAAGCCTGGAAATTAGGACTGAAGGAGCTCCCCAAGTGGACTCCTGGCTGCGAACCACTGAGATTAGCGGTCCGACAGCCTGCTCAGGTCCTTCAGGACACGGTATGTACTGCCCTGCCGATTGCTCTTGCAGATCTCAGCGAGACTCTGAGCTCCAATTGCTCAAAGATCAAATGCAACTCATCATTCAGACTCTGGGAATTAAAGATCTTTTTAAGACCCACATGAGGTCTGAGGGCGCATCATCGGTGGATCAGACAACAGAACCGTCGGAGGAGGCGACAGAAATTTTTTCGATTGCTCCTTCGGTGGACTCTAAGACCACCGATGCACGGATCAGCAGGACTAAGCTAAAGGAAAGGGTTACAATCTCTCGATCACAGAGTAGATCGGCGAAGGCCAGGACTGAGGTTCAGAATGCCAAAAGAACTGCCTCCCATACTACCCTTCCTGCTGTTGATTCCAATGCAATTGCCCAGATGTTGCTCGCCCAGACCCTCGCCGGAGCTGGTGTGGCTAATGATGCCGCCAAGGTGTCTACCATTACGGCCGGTGTTGGGCTGGATTCACTCCTAAATCCCACTTCATTGCGACTTCGTCAGGTTGCCAAGCAACCGAAGTATAATGGGAACCCCAGACGTTGGCCTCAGTTCCAACGGGAATTTAAACTGTGGGTTAAGACTCAAAAACTCCAGGATGATCAGTTCCTGATGGCGCTTCTGGACTGCCTTGAGGGAGCGCCGGCCAACACTTGGCTCAGAACCTGGAGTGATCGTGAAGATTCAAGTTCCCCCCTTACCTTTGATGAGGTGTGGGAACAGTTGGAGGTACGTGGATCCCGGCTGCCTGAGGACCATTACCACCAGATGTTGAAGAATTTTCCTTCATTTTCTCGACTAATCTTGCACGAAGTGCAAGACAAGAGACAGCGCTTCTGGAATCTCGTAGAAGAATCCGAACATTCAGGCGAAAAATTTTCCAGTGCCGAGCTGAAAAATCTGATTTTTGACAAGATCCCCTCTGAAACCGCCGCCACCCTTCGGAATCGACAGTCCGAAGAAAAGGTCAAGACCTGGTGGGCGGAGATCGATGGCTTTGACGCCTCGGCGAACCGGTTTACAGTCAGGGAGGCACTTCAAAAGTGCTCCCCCACGTCGTTTTCCAAGGTGAAATTCACTGAAAACACGTGGAAAATCAAGTTCAATGAACACGAGGATCGGGACTTGTTTGTCCAGGTCCTCAACAGGGGAGTAAGCTACCACGGAAATCGCCTGAAGGCCAGGAACTGGGTGTTTTCGTTTACTCCGCAGGAACTGTGGGAAGAGGTTGAGAGGCTCGCTGACGCCGCCAATCAAAATTTCCATGAGGGTCTTGGGGGAAACAGGAATACCCAGCAAAACACCCAAAATGGGGCCCAAAAGGGCAACAAAAAGGTGAATGACACCCGGAATGTTCAGGATCATTGTAGCATCTGCCTTCTTCTAGGTTCTACGAACCGAGCCAAGACGCATTCCACTGCTAATCACCGATGGTCTGCTTACGATCACAAGGTGATTGGTGAAAATGTCAGTAATCCTCAGAATTCAGACAGGAATGACAGACAGGTGCATGGTGCCAAGGGGGGAAAGGGTAATTCGACTCCCTCCGGCGGGAACAAAAATACTGGAGGCCCTGGCGGGTCCCAAGGCAAAGGGAATCGGACTCCATCCGGTTCCGGTGGACAGCCAAACGGCCAGACAAGTCCCAATGTCAACGCCGGAGGCGGAAATCGAAATCCAGGCCAAACCCCTCAATCCGGTACAAACAAAGGAAATGCTCCAGGATCACAGGGTAAGGGTAAGGGAAATCCTTCAGGAACCCCCTTCTCTGGTAAGGGCAGAGGGCGTGGCGACGGTGGTGGTCCATCATCCGGCGGCCGTGGCCGTGGACGTGGAAAGGGAAACCACCGTGTGGATCAGGTCTCAGGTGCAGACCAGGTGTCTGATGCGGATCGAGATTACGCCGAAAATGCTCTGAATCCAGCGGATGATCCGTTCCAGGATGAATGGATCGACGAAACAGGCTGTGTTCACAATGTTAACGCAGCCGCTGGAGGTCAGAACGCCTAGGGGAGCCACGAAAATCGCCCCTCCCCAGGCGATTTCAGGCATGATCCCCAAATTCCTGATCGACCATTACTTGATGTAGGGTCGCTTGTCTCCTCTCCCCTGGATCCGGCAGCGGATCCTTCTGTTGTAGTGGACGAGGTTGGTGTACAGTCCAAGCACAGGGCTCGTCAGTTTGTCACAAAGCTGTGGGTCTCTGATTGCAAAGGAAATTTCCACCTCGCCACTTGTTTGTGTGATAATGGATCAGAGGTAAATCTCCAATCCAATTCCTTCTTACCCGACGACTGCGTGTTTGAATCGCCTCATCCTGTTACCCTCGAGGGAGTTTCTGGACATTCCCTCGCAGGTGGGCAACGCGGTTGTTATATATCCACCCATTTGGTCGCTCAAGACCTTTGGGAAGAGCAAAATGTGGAAGAAGTTGTCCTTAAGGATGACTACTTCTACCGTGCTGACATAAAATATGACCTTTATTTGGGGCATCCTTGGCTTCGCAAGAACAGGGTAGCGCCCGTAGGTCATCGTCGTTGTTTTTTGCTGGAGTCAGGTCCCTTGGAGCGTCCTGAATTTCGTTTTTTGCACGCAGGGTTTAAAAGTGCAGAAGAATTTTTAAAGCAAAAAGTGACACCAAAATTTGGTGAAGATGTCACCATTGCAGAGGTGAATGGGAGTGCCGATTACTCCCAGGAGTTAGAATGTCTTCGTAGGGACTCCCAGCCACGACGCCCTTCGCGCTGGCACTCTTCATCCTACAGAGTTGTCGACAAATGGCGCGATGCAATTTGTGAATACTTTCATGAACATCATTCTTTTTGGCCTCAGTATGATGCATTTGCTAACCGCGGTAACAAGCGCTTTGACAAGCACTTCAGCGACGCTTGGACCCACAAATGGGACAAGAAGTTGTGGATTAATCCTCCGTTTCACTTAATCCAGCAGGTCATCCACAAAATCAAGCAAGATAAAACCCAGGCAATTTTGGTTGTGCCCTTGTGGGACGACAAGCCTTGGTTTCAGGAATTACAGGACATTTGTGTAGATTACATCGAACTTCCCAGGAAGATTAAGCTGTACGCCAGGGACGACACAGGTCCCCTGCCACAGCGGTCCTGGAGTTCGCTTGCATTCCTGGTGGATGGAAAGCTTTCTGACTCTAATTCTGCTGATTCTAGTACAGATTCCTGTGTTGGGTCTGAATCTGAGGTTGAGCGTGGTACTGATGATGAATCTATTTTTTCTGATTTTTGTTCGTCAGATACTCAAGGTGATTCAACGACCAATGGATCCGCCTCGTCTCCCTCTTCCCCAATACGGTCGACATCGAAAAGAATCTTCAGTGCACGGGCGAGGAAAAATCTCCAATCGCGCCGCAAATTCAGAGTTTTTTATGAAAAACCCCCTGTGGAAGCTTTCATGGATCCTTTCGAGGAGCTGGATCGCGAAGAAAATCTCTGGGATTTCGACACACGACCCACCTATCTTCAAGAGGCAGTTGATACGGATCTGTTTAGGGACATCCGTAAGAAGATTCTTCCTGCCAAAGCCGAAGAAGTCGCCAAAGTTTTTTCGACAGTAATTCCTGGCGATCAGGTGGACACTGAATTGTGTTCGAGGTCAAGAGAAAAGATTTTTGAGGAACGGAAGGACACAACCCTTTCAGGAAAGTTGATCAAAGATCCCCCTGTCCGTGGACAGTTCGGTGAAGCCTTCATCGAGCTTCGTGAAGGGTACAAGGCAAAAAAACAGCGCCCTTATGAAAATCATGGACACAAACATGAGATTCTCAGAAAAATCATTGAGAGAAATCTCAGGGAATTTGGTTGGCTTGAGGGTTGTATGACCAGCGAATGGTGCTGTTCACCCTTCACAGTCCCGAAGCCACCGCCTGCAGACCAGAACACCATTGATGGCTGGCGAATGGTGGTTGATTTTCGTAATCTCAACGCCGAAACAAAGGCGGATTCACACCCCCTGCCCCTCATTGAGGAGGAAATCGCCAAGAGGGCAAGAGGTCGTTTGTTCTCTGTGCTGGATCTCCGTCACGGCTTTCACCAAATGCCGTTGAGGAAGGACAGCAGACCTCTTACCTGTATGTGCACGCCATGTGGCCCAGTCCAATGGACCGTCATGCCCATGGGATTGAAGAACGCCCCCTCATTTTTTCAAAGAATGATGGAGGATGTGCTGTTCACAACCCATCCTGAGCTTCGTGCCTTCGTGAGTGTGTACATAGATGACATAATCATCGCGACGGAGGGGGAGGGACTGACCGAACCCGAGCTGGTGGCCCTACATGAGAAGCAGCTGAACCAAGTTTTGGATATTCTTGACGCCAATCAGCTGATTTGTGGGCCAAAGAAGGGAAAATTGTTTTTAAAATCAGTCGAATTTTGTGGTTCTCTCCTAGAGAATGGCACTCGACGACCCAGTCCAGGGAAGCTCGTCGCTATTCAGAAGTGGAAGCGCCCTGAGACGATCACGGAGTTGCGAGGATTCCTAGGTTGTTGCAATTTTTACCACACTTTTGTGCCGAATTATGCCAAATTTGCTGCCCCCCTCACTGAATTATTGAAGGTAGGGAGAGATGCAGGCAAGGCAGGTTCAAAGGTTCGTGTCAAGTGGACTGACGAGTGCGAGGAGGCCTTCCATCACTTGAAGGCAGCCCTCTGCGAAGTCGCCACGTTGCATGTGCCCCAATTTGACCGACCCTTCTACATTAGGACCGACGCATCTAGGTACGCGATCGGAGCTGTCCTTGAACAGGTTGATGAAGCCACCGGCGATCATTACCCTCTTGCATTTTGGTCTCGGAAGCTAGCCCCACGCCAAATGCAATGGTCGCCGCGTGAGCAAGAGACTTACGCCATCATCTGTGCTTTAAAAAAGTACCAATCGTGGGTTGGCACCAATCGAGTCGAGGTCCTGACGGATCATCGATCTCTGGAGTATTGGGCCACCGAACACATTGATACTGTCGCGAGCCCAGCTGGTCGACGGGCCAGATGGCACGAATTTCTCTCTCTGTTTGACCTCCATGTGTCGTATCTGCCTGGAAAGCACAACACGGTAGCGGATGCTCTGAGCCGATGGGCTTACCCCGCCTCAGAGGGGCTGCAAAGTACCAACATCCATGGTACGGAGCAGGACCGCCATGTCATCATCGAATGGGATCAGGAAGAAAAGAAACTCATTCGACGTGCATGCATGCAGTGCGCTGTTAAACAGCACGCATTGCCGTGTCACGACATCACGGCCATCACAGATCCGGCGCATGCTCACGAGATCTGCACCAAAACGATGAAAGTCGTGGAAAATGTCACCGATCCCTCCACAGGGAGTGTGAAACGGTTTGACTACACCCGACGAGTAAATCGATTTCGGTTGATCGAGGGCATTAAGCGCCGAGATCCGGCCAAAACTCCACCCCTGCCGAAGGATTCCCTTATCATCCGAGACTGGACGTCCGATTACCTGCAGGATCCCATGTTTAAAGAGGTCTTTGGAAATCTCAAATCCAAAGATGCTCACAGGGATGGGATTTTTCCTGAGTACTCGTTGGATGGGGGGAAGCTGTGGATGGAGGGTAAATTGTGTGTGCCAGACGCCCTAGCCCCCCGAGTGTTAAACTGGTGGCACAAATGGGAGTCCCCCCACGCACATGGCCGTCGACTGTGGTCGATGATTAAGCATAGGTTGTTTGGATCGAGGCTCTACACTCATTGCATGAAAGTAGCTGCCGGATGTGCCCAATGTGCTGTCTCGACGCCTCCCAGCGCGAAGAAGCACGGCCATCTGAGGCCTCATCCTATTCCGGAGCGTCTCTTTAACAGAGTCACCAGTGATTTCTTCTATCTCGGTGAACTCGATGACGAAGAGTGCCATTGGACTAACAAAAAAGTCAATGGTGTGCTCCTTATTCAGTGCCGTCATTCCGGCTACATTCAAGTGTTGCCTTGCAACATTGAGTCGATGACTGGCAAGGCTGCCGCCAAATGGTGCGCGCAGACCTGGATGGGAGGCTGGGACGTCCCATCCGAGGTGGTCACGGACTCAGGCAAAGAGTACACCTCCGAATGGTGGAGAGAATTGTGTGCTCGCCTTGGAATCCACCACCTCAGGTGTGAAATCCACTCGCATCGAGCGCTGCCTGGCGAAAGAGCCGGCCGCTCTGTTATAAATATGCTTCGTAAGGAGCTCGCGAGTGAGAAGGATTTCCACTGGCTTGAAGTTCTCTTCGCATTGCTTCGCCGTTACCACAACACGCCTTTGTATCATGGCCTTTCTCCAAATGAAATTGTCTTTGGACGAAAGAAGTGTTGGTGGAACATGCCGTTGAATAATCCTCGCCCCTGTAAGGATGCTTCGCTGTTTTTGGACGAAGTCCAACGAGCAGATAAATCTGTGTCGAAATTAATCGAGAAGCATCAAGCTGACTGGCTTTGGGTTCAAAATCAAGGTCGAAAAAACCCCCACAATTTTGAAGTCGATGATCGAGTTTGGCTTCGAAAATCCGAAACCACCCTGGACGGAGATGACAAGCTTCTTCCCTTGTCGGAGGGGCCATTTGCTGTTACAGCACGTCTTGGGGAGAACAGGTGGAGGATCCGTGTGGATGTCAGCAGGGAAATTGACGTTTCGGGCGATCGCCTCAAGAGAGAGATCCCCTCCCCCAAGGATCGAGTTAAACCCCTTTTTTGGACTGCAAAACACTTGTCCGATCGGGTAATTGAAGGGGGAAAGTACGAACTCAAGAGGATTGTTGAAGCAAGACGTGACGCCAAGGGCGAATGGGAATTTTTGTGTGAGTGGAGGGGCTTTGATTCCAGTCACAACAACTGGGAACCAGCCCAATCTTTTGTCCATGGATACACCAAGGGGTTCATTGACTTCCTCAAGAAGCACCCCGAAATTGGTGTACTCCTGACAGATTGTTTGTCGAAACCAGACAGACAAGTGGAGAGCGACGGAAAACGACCTGTGGTGAATCGAGATCCAGCCTTTTACGGCCCTCAGCAGCCACATTACAGGGCTGATCCGTCGATCCCCCCTCCTGTGGTCAGGCCAGCCCAGGAGTCAAATGAGGACCAAGCTTCGAGTTCGGCCGCTGATTTGCAGCGCCCAAGCCGTACCAGGGCCCGACCAGACAGGTTGGTGGTCACCTGTATTCGTGCTTGGCCGAATTGAGAAGCCATCCTACCACATTCTGCTCAATCCACTGTTCATTCTTTCTGTTTATGTCATGATGTGGAGAACTGCGAATGTTTGATAATTTGACGTCAATCAACTTTTCTTTGGTCTCCGTTAGGCAGACAAGGCGTAGATACGCTGACGGAGTGTGCTGCCGTGTTCAGAAAAAACCAAACTCAGGCTTAATTCAGGCAGATTCGGGGTAATCTTGTCTCTGTTGGTCTGTGCATCTTTGGAATTTGCCTACTCGTGCAGATGGAAGCAAATGTACATAATCAAAACGCTGCGCAGCGACATTCACCCCTACAGGCAACCCCTGTAGCACTGGCTGCCCTAGAGGCGACGCCAGGAACTCAGATCTCACCTTCATTTGCTGTGATGCTGACGCCAAAGTCCAGATTCAGATCCAGGATCCTCAAATTTACCTTGAATTTCTCAGGTTTGTCCATCATTCTGCCACTGTTGTACGAAACCCAGACGTCAATTGTTCAGACAATCTTCATCTAGGAGCTCTAGGGACTTCTAACAGCAACCTCTGAAGTCCGTAAGCTTCGTTGTATTTTTGGCACACGCCAATGTGAGCTCAATTCGACCAGAAACTGTCGAGAATGGTGAATCCAAGTGTCTTGTGGGACTCCATCGAAGGATTGGCCTTGTCCAAGTCGATTGACACCACCGCCACTGTAAATTCGGTGTCTCTCAGTTATATACTGTCAGTAAAGTGCCTTCAGCGAACCTTTGGCGCGTTACATGCCAAGGATCCAGGGCCAGCATGTCCCATCATGATGCATCATCACATGATCCACATTTTGATAGAATCTGTTTGATGTTCGCGAACCAACGTGCCGGAAAGCACAATTGAGCTGAATAAACGACAATATATATTAACTTTAGTCTAAACGAAAGTGTTAGTAGTTTCAGTTCCAGACATTCCGCTTCATTTCACCTTCATCTCAGGGAATGTACTCATGTTAGGACAATTTAGACTGATTTCCTTGTCATCTCCTCTCATTCCTTGATATCTGTCGACGGCTTTGCCTAATTTTGTTGACGCTTATGATCTTCTGTGCACTTAGGGTCTGTAGACTACATGTGTATTTGTTTAACCGCACTGTGATTGCTTAATCCCCTTCATCTCTGCCCAAATTGATTCTCATTTTGCTGAATCTTGTGATCATCCGCCAGATGCGCCAAATCTGAGTCACATGCTGTACTTTTCAGAACGACAAAAGCGGGATAACACGATGTAGAGTTCGGCGAGGACACCGTAGCGTGCCCGCGACAGCGAAACTGTGCCAGAGCGCTGAGATGTCACTTCAATTCTTGATCCCCCCACTCAATCCACCAATAATCTTCCTCATTCTCAACCAATGCATGGTTTGGTATCGATTCTCGATACGTTTACATGCTTTTTAGCCCGTGACCTAATGTTTTACTGCACGGAGGACTGTTCGTCACTTCTCATTCTGTCTCATTTCAGGTTCATCCAGCCTGATTCAGTGCCAATTCAGCCCAATTCAGGTCAGATCAAGCAGATTTCGCCCCATCGAGGCTACATTTCTATGTTTTTCTGGGACTTACCCGCACTACGTTCTTCGTTGACGTAGCGACACACCCCAGTGTGTTTTTGGAGGGGGAGTGTAAGTGCGGCTAGCCCCATCTGCTCAGATTTTCAGACATTCTGCCCAGATTGGCTACATTTTGGTCATTTTCTTTGCTTCGGCGGATTCGCCGCCTCGCAGCTCAGTCACAGGATATTTCCTATATATTTCTGATATGCCGGATTTGATTCCGCGGTCCATTTCCCGTAAATCCGCCGCATTCCGCTATTTTAGCTGGAATCGCCATTTGCCGCTGGCGCGCGCTCGCGGGCCTGATCGGCCATACAATTTTACATAAATGGATTATTTAAATTCATTCGGACAGTTTTGGACACTCAGATGTATTTAGAATAATTCCCCTCAATTTTCTTCATAGACTGGGATTTTCTGCCGGACCACAATCAGCATGGACCTTGCCTCTGTTGTCGCTGCTCTCGCCTCCGTTGGTGTTCGTGTATCCGGTTCCAACCCCAATAACAACATCCAGGGAGACTCCTCGCGTGCCTGCCCCACTGGTCTTGCCGGCCCCGAGCCCTCCGGCACCCACAACGACCCAGGGCAGCACTTTCAGGCAGAAGCTGCAGAAGACAACTTCGCCAGGCACACTGCACCAGGTCGGTCGTCGACAGGGCACTTGTACTGGAATACGAAGACATGTTCACCGGCAAGCGCTCGAAATTGTCCAGGTCCCAATGTTTGTGCCTTGGTCGAATAGAAATCCCAAAGGTTGCACTGTTTCCAAGCGTCCTCGCTCCACAGATCGGTCCGATTGGTGACTTGGAAGGAGAACGCGTCATGTCGACCAGTGGACCATCGATAAGTTTCCTTCGAACCAGTACCAGCGGCCATGCTGTGGTAGAACTGACCTGTTCGCGTATCGACTCGCCACCATGGCGTGTCAGCATT
Organism: Eutreptiella sp. 'Long Island Sound 2002'; assembly: GCA_964036045.1. NCBI lineage: Eukaryota > Euglenozoa > Euglenophyceae > Eutreptiales > Eutreptiaceae > Eutreptiella > Eutreptiella sp. 'Long Island Sound 2002'. Next base: position 150,816,008 of record OZ038381.1, on the reverse strand, counting down.
CGAAACTCGTGGAACAACAATGATGGCATTGACATCATCAACTTCAGGGCCGAGGGCATATCGGTCAATGACCTCAAGCATGTCGGTTCGAGAACCTTCTTCTTGGAGTCGACCGAGGTGTTGATGTACATACTGACCATCAGCGAGAGACCTCTGCACACCGAATCGAACCGCTTCTGCTGTCACAAGGCTCGAAGCCGTGTCGACAATGACCGCTTCGAGGACTTGGTCTCGGCAGCTGACCTTGCGTCGATGGGCAGCCTTGAAGTCGTCATGGATCGGCATGAGGTACTGGAAGAACGGGAAGTCGAACTGGTGCTGATAGACGTTCGAATCCGCCGGCAAAAACCGGTGGTTGACGTGGTCCGGGTGGAACGGGTCACTCTCAGGCGAGTCGGTGACTTGATCTCCTCCCGTTCATAAGCATAGAATTCCCTTCGGAACTGGACCGCTCGACGCCAACGTTGTCCACCTTCGTATCCGGCTTCGAAGGGCGACATGAGGTATTTCGAGGTACCCGTGCGTCGAACCAAATCGGCGGCGTCCACGAAAGGAAATAGGTTGACATACTCCTCACTGGTCGAGTGAAGGCCAGCAACTCGTCGGATTGCCTTATCGAAGTCATGGTATCCGAGCCGTCCAGGTCCAGTCTGGTAAATCGTTGCCAGCTGGACAAGGTCGATGGGGGCACCTGGTGCGACGGCGTTGTACGCATAGGGTTCGGTCTGTTCTCTGAGTCGAAAGTACTCCTGGAGCTGGAGTGCAAGGTCCTGTGTTCGATGTGGAGCGCACCCATACCGTTTATACCCAAGTCGCAAGGTTCCTCGTAGACCTCGCAGTTGGTGTCGGCGAAGAAGCAAATAGACTTTGTACGCGAGAAAGGGGGCTCGATCCTCGAAGAGCCGGTCGTTCGTCTGGCAAACCTTCTGGCGATCGCAAATAACTCCAAGGATTGAAACGGCAATCGGGGTTACTTGTTTCACCTTGTCCTCGGTCCAGAGGCATCGGTGCCTGAAGATCAGGTCGATTCCATCAGCGACGTGCATCAGGTCGTCGATTCCTGAGATCTCTCGATGCATGCGGTTGAGTGGGGAAATTTGATTCGGCAGGTCATATGCGGAGAGATTTTGTCAGAATCCCCAATCGAGCTCTTCGTCGCATTGCCGCCAGTCGACAAGGGCCTTTCGAAAGTTCTGGCAAGCCACTTCGATTTTTGTATACCACTGGTAGCTCGGCTTCCCACCGGCATTCCCACGCTCATCGAAAGATGTGTCCGGTGCGCTTAGCATCATGTCTTAAGGGAACGGTGTGGTTCGACCGCAACTGTCGATGTTGCTGGTTTTGCCTAAATCGGTGATAGTGGCATTTGTCTTTGTCACAACTGCGGCATGGCGCTCGACGCAATAGTGAGTACCGATGGTTCGAGGTTGATGAGCAGGAAAAAGTCACTGCCTTGTCTTTCTTGGAGGGCTTGATCCAGGCCAAGCCCCCTTTAAAACGTTTTTGTTGATGCTAACACTATTTTAAGTATTCTTATCTCTCTTTTGAAGCCTAAAGTACACTTTCTCAAGGTAACTAGGGTTGGTACCCTAGCCCCCCATGAAGTTCACCCCTACCACTCAACTGAGCGGAGGTATCTTCCTTCATGGAGGATATACCGAAACAAAATAGGCATTTCATGCTTTAGGCCTTGGAGGTTAAGCCTAGTGGTCTCCCACCCCAGGACCCCTATACTGAATTGTTCCTACCACTTAATGTGGTCCTACTTTTTAACTGTTTCTGAATTCAGTTGCTTGGCCAAGTCATATTCTGTGTCTGGCCTGACAGCTATGCCCCACATTTCTAACCAGCACCATTTCACCCAAAAGAGTGCACATGAAGTGCTTGATGCCATCTTTGAGGCTAGAGTCAGCCCAGGTTTCAGATAAAATCTTTTGTATCATCCATTTGTGATTGAATCTATCTGTTTATACCTGCTTTGTCTATCTACAGCCCTTCTGTGTTACACTGGATTTCAAACTATTCATTGATTCGATCCACATCCTGTTCTTGCTCTACTTGCTCCTTTGGTTTAGGGATTTCACCATCAAAAACCTGCCGGATTTCATCAAAGTCTATAGGGCACTAATGAAGGACATCTTTCCGGTAGCAGAGGCAAACCCTGAGAACCTTTCGAACCGACTCTGAGCGGAAGCACAAGAAAAGCACACTGAAAAGCACATTGAACATGTCCACTCAACTGTCCTCCCGAACCTGCCCGATGAGAAGTGTACAAGTGCAACATGGCAGTGTAGCCCACCCAAAGAGTGAACCGCCACTCAGAGCAGCATCTGGGTCTCAGGAAGATCCAGACCACAGAAGGGCGGAACTAAGTCCGCCCAGAACAATCCCACTAACCATGGAAACCTTAGCGGCCCATGGTGAAGACAGCCTGCAAAGGCTCTGCAGGCGTGTCGAAGCTTCCATCGCCCGGTCGGCTTGTCCGGCCTCGTCTTCTACCGTACTTGGAGTTGGTCCTGAAGAACAAGAGGACCTACGAAGGAGGATGGACGAGTTCATGCTCCACGAAGGGTACCACAAGTCCACCGTAGGAGAAGATGGAGAAATACCTCTTGATGCTGTCGGGTCGCCGCCCCAAACTGAAATGGGCTCCTTCGTCTATTCTGGGCCATCTACAGACATGGCGGACACAGTGTCACTACCGGGACGACCGAGAGTACACGAACACCCGAGAGCAAGGCATCCAGACCTGCCGATAATGGATCCTCTTCGCCAAGAGCCCACCCATGGGGCTCTGGATCGTACGGCCGAACTTCTGGCCAAACTTCTATGCGGATCGAAAGACCCGGATGTGACAGCTCTGTCAGAGGCTGTCAAGGCTAAGTTTGGTATCACTGAACCCTTACCCAAGCCAGCGCTACTCTCACCTTCACCCGGATTGAGCAGGTTGGCTGATGATCTCAAAAGATCAAGGGTGTCCAGGTTGCGACCCAAGGTCACTTGCTCCAGCCCTCTTTATCCTCGCGCCAGGACAGTCCCTATTGCTGAACTACAGGACGTGCCGGTGACGGAGACTGAGAAAAGAGGGCTGTCAGCCCTGGCACCACTTGCCGGCGTATCTCCTTCACCTTCTGGCCTAACCCCAGGGGGTGGGAAGATGGGCAGACCTATTGCCCAGGCGAACATCCAGCTAGAACTGCCGGAGTTCGACCCGAAAAATCTGCCTGAATGGGCAGAAGAATTTGCTGACTTTCTTTTGCTCACTGGCCCATCCCATGTGGATGTGGCCACCAAATGCTCCTTGCTGAAACGCTCCTGCAAAAAGAAATTTTTTGCAAAAACAGGTGAAACAGATTGTGGTAGCCTGTTCAACCTGGGTAGAGGTACTCCAGAGATTGGAGAAACATTCCCAGTCTATGAGACTGACCTCAGTGTGCGCACACAGATAGAGGAGCTACCTATGCTCCCTGAGTTTCCTTCTGCTGCGCGAGTCTCTGAATACGTGTGCGACCTGGAGTATCTGTTTTCACGGATGAACGTGGGCTCCTACGGAGCCACTGAGCCCCACCTGTGGCTCATGAGTAAGATTCCCCAACGTACGTGGTATGACTGCCGCGCTACCTCTGAGAGGAAAAGCCGGACCCACTCGTACGACGAACTGGTGGACCTGCTGATTGAGCTAGCTCTTGAGAGGGAGAATGACTCCCACATGGAGAAATTCCTCAAGAACCACTTGGGTCGAGGTGGTACCGCTACCACCGAGCGTGGCGAAGGGAAAGGGCCTAAAAATCCAACTAACACCAACCAGGGAGGTGGTAAAGGGAGGGGTAACCTACGTGCCATGAATGAGGTTAAACCTGATGGAGGTACACCCCCTCTGTTCTACTGCAAACCTGTCAATGACAAGGGGGGGCCGTGTCATGCCCCTGACTGCGATCACCGCAGTAGCTTTATGCTGCAGATGAAACGACAGCACCATACCAAGGATGGGAAACCTGTGACCCATCAGGATCATTTCAGGTGTACCATCACCTGTGGCTATTCTGGCAAACGTCGTCACTACGAAGACGAAAGTCACATAAAGAAACGCGAGAGTGATAAACTCAAGCGACAGGAGGCTGAACGCCAGAAGACCCAAACACCCACCAGAAATCCCCCAAATGGGGATAAAGGTGGTAAAGGAGGTGGCAAGGGGAGTGGCAAAGGTGGACCTCCTAACCCCAAGAGACGCTAATCAGCGCCCGCTGCTACTCCCCCTCCTGCCGCAGGTGACCCCAAGAAGCGCACAGAGGGGGATAACGCTTCCCTTGAGGGGAATAACTCCAAGAAGAGGCGACTGGCCTGGATGGCCAAGTCCCTCATGGCTGCAGGGGTGGATGTCAAGTTCCCTGATGAGGAGTAGGGGGGCGGCTCCGAAGAGGAGGACTTGGTTTTCTGGATCCTCGTGAAAATTGGGCATCAAGTTTTTCGAGCTGTGCTTGACACCGGTGCAACACTTTCCATAGTGGCCCGGCGCCTGCTAAAGACTTTCAAGAAAACTAAGACCGTGGCCATAAGAGTAGGGGAGGGGCGTACCATCCATTCCTCGGGGGGAGTCGATGTGACTATATGCTTGGGTGACGGAACTGTGACCCAACAATGCAGAGTGCTGGACACCAACGCCTTTGACATCATCATTGGTACCGACTTCCTACGAAGAAACCCCCAGGGTAAAAATGCTGTCCCTCCAGCGCCCCTATTCTTTGCACTGCAGCTTTGTCAGTGGGCTTTTCTCCGTACCTTTGGAGCTGTCAGGACGAAAAGAGTCTGGGCTGCGCTACGCATCCAAGACTAACTATCCTACTGAAAACTACCAATTGCCCCATCATGTTCTTGAAAATGGACTGGCGGTCCTTCAGGGAAACCTGGATGAGATCCAGGTCGAATTGTTTGCGAGCCGACAACAGCACATCATGCAGTTGTACTGCTCCAAACATTTAAACAACGCTTTCCGTTTCTTCTGGAAAGCAATGGGCCTACCGTATGCTAACCCTCCCTTCTCCGTGCTTGCGAAGGTTCTAACCAAAATCGCTTATGAGGGAGGAAGGGTTGTCATATACACCCCTGACTGGGGCTGCTCTGGTGAACACGCTTACTGGCGCCATATGCTAGATCGAATAACGGTGGGAAGAGTGCAACTCCCCGACGGTCCCATCCATGTGCCTGAGGACTCAGACACAGCTATGCAGGCCGCTGAATGGGCCAGTTTCTTATCCATCGTTGATGGATCTCTCAATCCTGTACCCCTGTGTGACCTAGACCAGGTGCTGCTGAAAGAGGTCATGGCCGAAAATCGTGGCCTGACCCTTTCTGATCTCAAAAACCAATCTCCTGAGCACCTATCTGCCGGAATTTACAGGGTGTGAATCTCCCGATGGCTATCTGGAACCTGCAGCTGTTAAGGAGGATGCTGACGACCAACTGTCTGAGATCGCCAGCATTATCCCTCTTGTTGATCCCAGCTGTGTTGACCTAAAACACAGTGCCTTCCTAGCCCAGCTGTTGCTGGAGGAGGTACATCTAGAGTCGACCTCAGAACCCGCTCCCCATGTTGGGAAGCCAGTGCTACACATGCAGCTGATGCACACAGGTGAACCCGTGGCCCGGAGTCCTGATGCTCTGGCGCGGCCTGCTTCTAATAACATGCCACTGTCTGAGCATGACACTCAGGAACTCCGGCGGCTGTTGTACCTGAAGGCCGAAGGTATTGAGCACCACCAGCGGCTACAATACCTCAGACAGACCTGGAAATCCTCCATCTGGTCTGAGGAGGACGATGATTCCTATACGCTGCCTGATCCTGAGATACCGCTAGTGTATTCTCTGCACTATGGGCAGCAATGTTCCCCTGAGTGGGACGATGGTTGTGTGCCTGCCAAAACTGCTGATCGGCAGAAAAAGAAAGAACATGGAAAGAGCAACCTCCATGCTGAGGAGGATTTCCTGCAGAAAGTCGACAGTCTTAACCTTGACCCCCGGCTGAAGAAACTGCTGATAACCTATGAGGAGGTGTTTCGGCGCCTTGCCACCTCCCCTCTCTTGTAAAAAACTGGTCCAGATGGAACTGAAACTGAAACCTGAATTTGAAAAGACGCGAGTGAGGCGTCGTCCCTATCCCGCTCCACAGGAACAGGTTGAAGAAATCGAGCGCCAGATCCAGGAATGTATTGATGCTGGCCTCGTTGAAGAATATAAGAAGGGGGACTACCCCGATCACTGCAGTTCCTGTTTCCTTGTTGCTAAACCAGGTTCGACCGCCCTACGACTGGTTGTTGACTATGGTGAGGTCAACAAGAAAACCCAGAACCACGCAGGGAGTATTCCTAACATGGAAAATACCCTGGAGCGTAGAGCCAAATGCAGGTACAAGACCAAAATGGACAAACGCTCTGGCTTCCGGCAGGTGGACCTAACCGCCGCAGCTCAGGAGCTGCTCGCTTTTATAACCCCTAAGGGTCGTGTCTTTAAGTGGAAGGTCGTGCCTTTTGGGGTGGCTAATGCCCCAGCGCTCTTCCAGGAGATTAGGAAAAACATTTTGTACATACTGAGGCGCAGGCATCTAGTACAGGAGTTGATTTCTCGGGGTGCAGAAATAGAGGCCCACATCGACGACGTGAGTTTGGGTACTAATACCCAAGAGGACCATGTCCTTCTCCTTCGTGAATTTTTCATTGTTTGTCAGGAAACCATCTCCGAATCAAACTCGAAAAATGTGAGTTCATGAAAGAGGAGATGGAATATTTGGGTTTCGACGTGGGGTATGGCTGGTGGAAACCAGCCGCGTCTAAGATGCAGCCCCTACAGGACATGCTGATTCGCGATGACCCTAAGAAGGGTCTACACGATGTGAGGAGTTTTGTGGGCGCCTGTAATTTCTATCGGCGTCACATCCACAATTTACCTACTCCTCTGCCCCCCTCACTGACCTAATCAAGAAAACTACTCCCTGGAGGTGGACCGCCAGGGAGGAGGAATGTTTCCGGGAGTTGAAAGAGAAAATTGCCTCCTCCAACTGCCTGGGAGTGCCCCGCCCTAAGGGCGAGATAGTCCTGATCACTGATGCCAGTGATGTAGGGGGGACTGGAACGATCTACCAATGGCAAGAGCTTAACCTCGCTGAACTAACCCACTGCCATTATCGTACTAGTGGACTGAACCGTGATGGCTCGCTGAAACATGACTATCCTACCAGTGAGTGGCGACTGGTGCCACTAGGACACTGGAATTGGAAATGGAACCAAGCGCGTTCCAATTACAGCACCTATGACCAGGAACTCCTGGCCGGTATGTTGGTGCTTTCGTCACAATCCTGACTCCTGGGATCTAATCCTATTGTCTGGCTATGTGACCAGGAACATGTGAAGTTTTTTCAGAAGGGCCCACCGCCAGAGAAAGCAAAACTAAAGCGGTGGTGCACTTACCTGAGCCAGTTCAGGTTGACAGTTCATCATATCCCCGGTATAAAAAATGAACTGTCTGACTATACATCGCGCAATACCTTCGATGCGCTTATAGGTGAGAGCTCTGAGGCGCTCGCCAAAGAGGCTTTCCAGCGTATGGATGTTCAACCTGATCTGTCCATGCGCACTGCTGGAATCCTGGAGGGTTGGAGTCTAACCGACTATCAGTCAGAGTACCAAGAAATTCTCCAAACCCTCAGCACTGGTCTCGAACCCCGTGTCATTGACGGGAACCAGTGGTATGAAAACAATCAGTACGTCTTCTACGAGGACCGGATTGTTGTGCCTGAGGCACGACTGGATGGGTGCCTACAGTGGTCCCAGCTCAGTTCTGGTCACACTGGCGCTAATCGCTCAGTGGACTCCTTCCGTGAGTGTTTCTACTCTAGTCTAACCCTGACTGAACTGAGGTCGCGTATGCAGACCATTGTGGACGCTTGTGGCTGTCACGCCCGCAAGCAAAGCGAAGGTAGGGATAGGGGCCTGATTTCCAGCTTACCCATACCCTCTTGTGCTAACTCTCTTCTCTACGTGGATTTCATCCACGGCCTACAATGCTTTGGCGGCTATGATAGTTGCCTAGTGGTCACCTGTGGCCTATCTCGCTTCACCCGTGTGTTCCCTTGCAATAAGAAAAATACAGGTGAGCAGACTGTGAAAATGTTGGTCGAACAATGGTTGGAACCCTATGGAGCACCTAAGCAGGTGCACTCTGATGTACGCATCCGCAGTGACACTGTGTGGTACAAACGAGTGCTAAGTGCCCTCAACGTGGAGGTAACCACAGGTGTGCCCTATACCCACACCTCCAACCCTCTCTGTGAGAGACAGAACCGTGTGGTGGAGCAAAACTTAAGAATCCTGATGAAACAAGAGCGTATCAACGACTGGGTACACCTAGCGCCCTGAGCAGTACTGACCATGAACTCACAGCGGAGCTCTTCTACGGGTTTTACCCCCCACGAACTGTTCCATGGAGGACGACCTGCATGGTTCTTCAAAACCCCCTTTCCTGAGGACTTCAAGAGCCCTGTGGGAGATTGGCTGGAACACAAGCAGTCTCTGGCTAACCAGGCTGGGACTAACCTGAGGCACATTCGTGACCATGGACTGAGCCGACGGAACCGCCCACGGCAACCTGCCAGCTTCAAGGTTGGTGACCTTGTTTTGGTTCACCATTCACGCCTACCCTCCTGGCCACCTAACTGCCTACAGGACGCTTATTTTGGACCCTATCGTATCATCAAGATAGATGGATCCAGGATCCATGTCAGGTGCAGTCCGCATCTAGGTGGTGAACTGCTGTGTGCACCTAAACAGTTGAGGCACTATCACTCCCCTGACGATTTGTCTTGGGATGAGTGGTGCCTCAGCGACGGTGAGGTCCAGCGTATAGACCTAGAGAACGCTGCCAGTCCAGAGGAGGCAGACGAACTCGAAGGGATGACTGCCGATGAGATGGCAGTCGATGGTTACTACGTGGTTGAAGGTATTGCTCGCCACGAGTATAAACAGGGCTGGAAATTTCTAACCCTGTGGGATGGCTATGGGTTATCTGGGGCGACCTGGGAACCTATGTCAGCCTTCATACAACCAGATTGGAGTATCAACCCCATCTTCCGCTCCTATCTCGTTGAGAACAACGAAGGGCAGCTATTAACCCGTGCTGAGACTGTTTCCCAGCGTAAAGGGAAGAACTAATTTCCCTGTGTCAGTCTACTGACTGTGTTCTAACGTCACAGGTGCAGTGAGCACTCTTGTGCAGACGTGCCTGTGTATGGGTGTAAGAGCAGTTGTCACAGTTGCCCCGCATTGCATCGCCGGACAGGACCCTTAGCCCCCCGTGACAACCACACCCTGGTCGAAGGCCATTGGTTTTTCACAGACTACTGCTTACTGAGCACTGCACTGACCCTGTCTGTGCCCTGCAGACCCATGCCTATGGTTTTGCAGCGCGCACCAGGTGGCCGCTTATCAGGTTTGCAGCCACCCAGCAAGTGTATGCCTTGTTGACCATGTGTTGCATGGGGACTGCCCTGATGTAATGACCTTGGGGAGCCAACGAAGAACGGTGGCTTAGTACACCAGGGGGGAATGACAAGCAAGGTGTTATGAGGCAAGGTGTGTCTTCCCTCCTTCGCGACAAGCGAGCCCACAGTTAGGACCCCTGACTGGTGCAGACCCATGGGGTTCTACCCTTCTTTACAGGGTTTACCATACCCCTATGTGTGCTACGTATGTCTGTGTGTGTCTCAAGTCCCTCCCCGGCGTGGCTCCCGGAGACCGGGCTTCGCTGACATCGGACCGAAGGTCCTAATCAGGTACTATTACCACTCCTATGGCGCCCAATTTCTGTGCTGGCGCCTATCCTTGGGGGAAGACGGCAAAAGCCCTACCTACTAGAGGGGAGGTGTGGCCAAGTGTGCTAAGGGCATACGAAAGGCCCGTTTTTGCTAAAAGCCAAAAGCTAACGCACTCCCCTGCCCACGTGGAAAAGCACGCAGGACAGGAGAGACCACTACACTACACTCACTAACGCCAGCACCCGCCTTCGAAGGCAGGGTGAGCACTCATCACTTGCGCTCAACACCTGCCAGGCTTGCTGACCCTAACACCTACACACTCTACTGGGAGTTGAAGGCAATGAAGTCTCGGGTCCTACTGACCCTCCTATGAGGAAGCAAGAGAACACAGCGCTACTAAGCGGCTGTGGCCTAACTGGGACGCCACTACGCGTTTCCCTGTCAGGGCTTGGAGGGAGGGAGTGCTCAGCGTGCGTGCACAGCATGGATGGCGGTGAATTTGGACTGCACTCACCACTCGTGGTGGAGCTGCAGTTATTTGTTTTTGTGATCCGCGCAGCATATTTTAGCGCTGCCAAGAGGGACTGCACCAATCGCCCTTACCTTCCCACCTGTAAAGCAAAGGCCAATGACTGAGGTTCAAGACTGAGGAACCAAGACAGCCTCCACGTGTTATACGCTTCTCAGGGTGCCCTATAATACGCTATTCCTGAAGCTGAGTACAAACAAGCAAGCTTAAGGAACTCCACCCGTTCTCTTAAAGAACGTAGGGTGGAGCCCCTGGGTAACCTAAACAAGAGTTATACCGTGCGCACTTCGCGTGGCCTACCCTTTAATGCGTCATATGCATGCACAAATATGCACAGGGTTCCCAATTTCTCCTTCTCTTGCCTAATCTTACGCAACTTAACCAATCAAAGCGTGACTCAACCAGGAGGTGAGCTCCTCCTGGGCTTACCTACCTTACTCACCACGCATCATGTGAATGCCGAGAAAAACACGAGCGCAAAACAACCCTACGCGCTTAAACCGACCTACGGCGAATTATAAACCACCCTAAGCGATTAATGCACTGTATCTCATGCATGCTACCCTTGTCTTGTTTCCTGCAGAAAGCGGAGAGAGAGTGGCACACTGCACAGTGCAAAACAAGCTTAAGCGTTTTAAGCAACCCCACTTTAGCCCTACGGCAACACAAGCACGAGCAAGCACTTTCTTTTCTTACCTGTGAAGAGAGAACAAGGGTGAATTGGGGTACCGGGAAAGCGCCACAGCGTGTGAATGCCTCAATTAGGCACATGCATTGCGAGCACAGCGCATATTCTAACCCTACGTGCGTGCTGCGCGCTCCATTCTCATCGCATACATTTCATTCCTGTTTTGACCTGTGCGGAGCAAAGGAGAGGAGCACCCGAACATCCAACGAACACAGCGTTGACAACCCTAACGTTTTAACAAAGCAACCAACATGAACGCAACGCATGCGCGTGAGATGACACTGGCATACCTGAGAGGTGGGTTGTCCACCTGCTCTGTTGTGTGGGTTGAGTTTGAATACTTTTCCCTAAAGTTTATGAAACGTTTGATGCAACTGTGCAAAAATTTCCTTTAGAAGTTTAAAAACTACGGCTCATACCTTCTTTTTCAAAAGTCGTTTACGCTTGCGCAACCCTGTTTTTGAAGTCCGCTTCTGTTTCGCTTGTCTGTGACCTTGAGTTTTGGTGTAAGAATGACGATTTCTGGTGTGATTTTGTCAATTTCTAGCCATTTGACTTCTTAAATAGTTACACCTTTGGCTAAACCACAGGAATCACTCCCTGTTGGTTACATTTTGAATTTTCTTCAGCTCCTGGAGATTGGTGTCCTCCATTGGGAGTATTGCTCCGCCCTGGCCCTTGGTCAGGACGTTTACTAAAACGCTGTTCATACAGTGATGGCCGGCCGCATTAGAGCGTTCGACTGTACCCTAGTGGGCAAGCATATGTGCTCCAGGGAGGGAGTCCTGGGTTCAAACCCCACTACCTCCAAAATTTTACCAAACGTTTTCGTCGCATGCTGGCAACTTTTTCAGGAATGCCCCATCAAAGGGACATCATTCACGGTACGTTACACTGTTTTTCAAGGGTACCTACAGTGTGATAGGCTTCTATGAGCTGATGAGGATGTTTTTGGGAAGTTTCATGCATTTTCTGAGGTAATTTCGGGAATTCTTGAGCCTTTTTTCTTGGTCCTACTAGCTTAGCTAACTAGTACTCCAGGGGGGAGCATGAAAACGTCACTGCCTTGTCTTTCTTGGAGGGCTTGATCCAGGCCAAGCCCCCTTTAAAACCCTTTTGTTGATGCTAACACTAACTTAAGTATTCTTATCTCTCTTTTGAAGCCTAAAGTACACTTCCCCAAAGTAACTAGGGTTGTAACCCTAGCCCCCCATGAAGTTCAGCCCTACCACTCAACTGAGCGGAGGTATCTTCCTTCATGGAGGATATACCGAAACAAAATAGGCATTTCATGCTTTAGGCCTTGGAGGTTAAGCCTAGTGGTCTCCCACCCCAGGACCCCTATACTGAATTGTTCCTACCACTTAATGTGGTTCTACTTTTTAACTGTTTCTGAATTCAGTTGCTTGGCCAAGTCATATTGTGTGTCTGGCCTGACACCTATGCCCCACATTCCTAACCAGCACCATTTCACCCAAAAGAGTGCACATGAAGTGCTTGATGCCATCTTTGAGGCTAGAGTCAGCCCAGTTTTCATATAAAATCTTTTGTATCATCCATTTGTGATTGAATCTATGTGTTTATACCTGCTTTGTCTATCTGCAAGCCCTTCTGTGTTACACTGGATTTCAAACTATTCATTGATTCGAACCAAATGCTGTTCTTGCTCTACTTGCTCCTTTGGTTTAGGGATTTCACCATCAAAAACCTGCAGGATTTCATCAAAATCTATAGGGCACTAATGAAGGACATCTTTCTTGATGTATTCCGATTTCATTGGATCGTCCTCGTGTGTCCCAAATCGATAGGGTGGTTTCATTCCGAACGTACCCAAGTGTCGGAGTTGATCGACGGTCTCGATTTCATGGTTGTATTGCGGCATGTTATAGGGCTGCCACAGCGGTTCTGGCTTCGGCACAGTATCGTAACTGGGCGGTGGTGTCGACCAACTTTGTGTGGCGTCGTACGCATAATCCTCCTCGTCGTCGGACCAGGGGTCGAGTGGGTAGGGTTCATCGTCGTCATTGTAGTAGTAGGAGTCGGACTGGTTCGTTCGAGCAGAAGCTTGCGTCCTCGGGGCATTCGACTGCCAGGATTGGTCGACCCAGTCGTTGGGGGCAGCGTCGTCGTTGTTGTTATAGCTGGAGGTATTCCGCCCTCCGGTATTGGACGCGTTCCCGTGGGGGGCCTGGCCACGGGACGCTGCGGTGGACACGCGCAAGTGAGCAGGCAGGCAAAGCACTACGCTCACAGGGGCATCAATGCGCTCATGTCATGTGACCAAGCGTTTCAGGATCCTTGCCACTCTGAAACAAGGGAACAAAAGTATGTACAGCAACACATCAGGATATGTACACATGGGGTTAAGACTGGACTGGGGTAAGGGCATCACAGGACAATAGACACTCCGTCCCAACTCATATCCCAATCCCAGGTCCGACCCTCTCAGTGGCTGGTGGGGGCGGGGGCTCAAACACAACCCATGCCCTTGGCCCTCAAAGATCTCGATGCCACTTGGCGTGGTGACAATCACAATTGGGTCCACAAATGCCAAAATGGCAAAATTGTCCACACTCACTTTGGGCTAGCACCCTAATGAAGGTTGCTCCGCTTCGCCCACGCGGTGTGTGAACCATGGGGACCAATATGCATAACACCCATGTCATATATGGTCCATTGGTCCATGCGTCCGGCGTGCACGGGTGGGATGAACATAGTGCACGGCAGGCAGAAAATGTGGAAAATTGCTCAAAATGGCCGAAAATGCGCACACTCATGGTTGGGGCAAATGAGGCACATGGCCCACTTGGACGGGAGTGTGCCATAGGATTGGTATCAAGTCATATGTGTCCAACATATCTTTTGGGCGTCGCCCAACTCCTCCGCTTCGGGAATGGCAGGGTCGCCAAGTGAGCCCATGATTTGGGATAGTCCCAAATTGCCAACATGGCGGCCACGGTACGCCAAGCTCAAGAGGAGTTATTCGCCGGGTCCAAGATATGTTGGGCACCGAAGTATGTACCCTCATAACATACTTGGGTCATGATGTCAATTGAGCGCAACGTTGAGATACACGGTCGCCACTTGACATCATGACGGGCCAAAAACGGCAAAATTGGCACAAAGGCACACAAAAGTGCCTTGAAAGGTGCACAATTATATTATAATATCTTCGGCTTGGATCGTGCAATCAACTAATCCTTCTAAACACAATGACTTGACACCAATGACCTTCGATTCCACATATGTGCTCCACTTGGGGCGCTTTGAAAGGTCACTAGCGCTGCTTCCCAAGTGGGCACATGAAAATATGGAAAATTGCAAAACACACACCTTGCTCCCAACGCATCGCTTTGGGATCGCCACACAAGCTTCCCTCCACGAAGGTTAGGCTCGCAATTGATCGTAGGGAGTATGGAGAAGGGGCTTGCGCAATATGAGGTCCATTGGCGGGTTTGGCCTGGAGCGATGGACCCGCCAAATGGGCACGCAACACAACACAAGGCACATACTCCATATTGCCCAAAAAGGTAGCTCCCCCCACGATATGTCATGCCCCTCCAAGGGCATAACTTCGTGTCGATCGCTCATAGGAATTCAAGGAGAGTTCCTATGCAACACCAACACTCGCGCGCTACACTCGAAAGTTATCTTAACGCACGCAATATCATGGCTGAAGAGTTATAACGCAAACTCTACCCTCTTGACCATGATCCATTACGCTAGCGCGCACGTGTGGAGACGCAAGGCATATAAAGCTTCCTAAATTACGTCGGGAGTATTGTGAATACATCCCACGTTTCCTTACTGTCATTCCTCGCAAGCGGCACGAGATATGACCCTCACAAGTGGCCTCACGAATCAACTTTGTTTTGCCCATATCTCTAAGACAAATGGAGGGCAAGACAAAAGGAAAGTTGATTCGTGCATAGGGAAGCACGTAGGTCCACTCGAAAGAGGTCAAATCAAGTGCGGGGATGTCGAAGTCGAAAATCCGATTTCGACATCCTGAAAAATTCGGATTAAGGTTGTGAGTGTAAGATGTGAAAATTGCGGATGCATCAATGCAATTCCTGAAGACTTTAGAGTCTTCGTCACGATTTGCGCTAAAATATCTGTATATAACAGTTAAACTGGCGGTTACGCTAAAGTCGCGAGCTAACCGCCAGCTGTCAAAACAGTGAGTATCAGAACGGAAGCGTAAAAATTGACGGAAACAATATGAAAAAAAAACCCTGTTGATTCCTGATATTCTGATATATAAATCTCCGCTGGCGGTGCATCGGTTGCCGATGCGGGGCTTTACGGCACGGAACACTCTCCCGCCGGGCTCGCACCGGGCGTCAACGGGCGTCTTCCCTTCCGTACATGGGGTTAGTGGACCGGAGACCGGTTGTATGCCCTACCCTAGCCATGGGGTTCTGGGTACCGCTTCACCCCCCTCCTTAGAGCAAACCCTGGGGGGGGCTCGATAACACCCACGCATGGCAGCGGGTACCCAGGACCATTTCCTGAAGGGAGGTTGGGTTGGGTTGGGTCAAGGCCTCGCCTGGTCGCCTACCCACGGTCCGCGCCGCCTTCCCTGCGGGACCCGACTGGGCGGCCGTACCCGGGTGTCCGGTCACAAGGCCTACCGGACTGTTGACCGCCCCCAGACCCCGCGGTGGCGCTCGAGGGCGGGAGATGCCTGTGTGTATGTGCCTGTGTGTATGTGCCCTTGTGTGTCTGAGGGGGGGGGGGGAGGGCTGTGGCACACCTGCTTGCTCCATTGTTGTTCGGCGTTGGCGCGGGGAAGTGTGTGCCTGGTGCTCCAGGCCCCAGCAGGGAGGCTGGAGAGCCTGACGCTGAGCCCGCCGGGGGAGATGTGGGCCTGGGCTCGCAACCTCCACGTCACAAGGACATGCTACCCAACCACTCCACGACTGCCTATTGGCACGGGAAGGCGGTGGTACGTGGCACGACTGGGGTCAGACCCGCACTCCTTGACTGCCTTAGGCACAGGTGGTGCTGCCTCGCGGGCTGGGTCCGGCTCCCACGGCCGAGGGCGTACCCTGGGCAGATGGAGGGGCACCAGGGCACAGAGTGTGCTTCCCTGCCCTGGGTGCCACCAGTGCTGGCTGCATTGGCTGCGGCGCTACAGCCCGCGTAGACGAGGGGGCCCAGAGGGCACCACACCCGAATGGCCTCTCCGTTGAGGAAGGGGGGGGGGGGGGGGGGCAGGGGTCGGCTGGTGGCTGTCTGGCCTCCAGGGGTCACCCACAACTGCACTGGAGTGCACGGGGCTGTGCTGGCCTAGGCGTCTGTGATGAAGTTGGAGGGGCACGTGCACACCTGGAGGTACCCTGGGCAGGCTGCTCAAGGGATACCCACAGCGGTCAAGCTGTGAGCCCTTCACAGCCTCCACTTTTAGGCCCTGAGGGCGCCGACTCCGTGCACCCCTCCCGTCGGGGGCGCAGGCTGGGGGGGGGGGGGTAGGGTGGTGGATGGGTCTACCTGTTCACTTGTGTGGGAGAGGAGGACCACCTGCTGGGTTACCATGCGGGTCCCAGATCCCAACATACTTGTCGCTCGGAGTCCGCTCCCTGAGGGACCTCGATCACCATGTGACGGCCTGCAGTGAGGGTGCGAGGGCATGCGGGGGGGGGGGGGGGGTGCTGGGCCTGCTTTCGGTCCGGCCCCATTTCTGTTGGGGGGGGTGGGGGCAGCAAAAGGTCTGCTCCCCTGTTTCCTGGTCCCCAAGAGGAACCAGCCCACGGCCTGCACCCTCGCTTTGTGGTGGCTGAAATTTGGGCCGACAGAGATTCCTGAAGGGGGGGGGGGGGTGTCACATCGTCACTTCAGGCTGATTCGCAGGTTAGGCTGTCCAAATCCGATAGTAAGACAGGCACGGTGCTGTAGCTGTTAGTAACTGCAAGTATAGTAACAAGTATCAAGTCCCGGGTCCTGGCGGCGATTGTTCGGCATCCAAAGGACCCGTTAACCCATACCAGGCGCACCGGGTGCCGGCTGCTACGGCCACTACCACAGTGGTAGTGGCATACACGGCCAACATAGGCGTCACACGACGACCGAGGTGGTCCCACAGGTCGAGAGCGACCACAAAGATCCATCAGGCTACCCAATGCCGGGTACTTTCCTCCTCGGTGCATCCCATAGGAACAACCAGCACTGCCTTGGAGCGGTCCTTGCGAATCTTCGCTATCGCTCTCGGAATGTCCCATCGAGGGCAATGGATCCACATCAAGCCCTGATGCGGACCCCAGTGCTTCTTCCACGCCGAGTCCTGTGCGCTCCAGTACTTCTCACACACCCGCAGATGTGCGGAGGTTCCTGAAGAGAACGCATCCAGGGCCAGATCCGAAGCTCCCAGGTCCGCAACAACTCGGCTCGCCACCTCCGGCATTACGCCGTACTCCTGGTTTGCAGGACCAGTTGGCTCAGTGTCCAGCGCGGCCACTTTGAGCTGATTGCGTTCCGGGTAGATCCATTGGTATTCCACATGGTGCTCAGGTGACGATAGCCACGAGAGCTGGTCGTCCTGGTACAGGGTCATCGAGGCCTGGGCCGGGAGAACGCCGGAGTCTGTCTCCATCATGAAGTCGTACCCAACGATCATGTCCCAGTCCATCTCGGCCTCGTAGAAGCGACCGTGCAGGAGGATTTCCTTGCCGAGGTCTGGGCGGCTCAGCTCACGATGGTTCACGAACTGCAGCCCGATGGCCGCTTCCTTCGTGCTCCCCACCATGTACTGGCCGTTCGCCACCTTCAGCCTGACAGGCTTCCGACTGTCGGTCAAACACTCTGGCGGAAGCAGGCCAGCCTTGACCAAGCTGACCTGAGCGCCCGTGTCGACCAACACGTCGAAGACCTTCTCCACTTCCCCGCATAAGGCACGGACCTTAAGGTGCAACTGCCGCTCACGCCCAACTCGGCGCACGGCGTGCAAGCTCAGGATCTCCGGCCGTTCCAGAAGCTCGACAAGCGACTGGTGCAGGTCGTGGACAATGGGCTCAGGCTGCCCATCTGCAGCATCCAGCTGCGGTCCGGGTGATCCTCCGATACTCTCGGATAGAGCTTGTAGTACATCAAACACATTCTTGGTCGCGAAGGACGGACGGGTGCAAGGGTTCGTGCCTTCACTTGCCCTCACCCCGCCTCCGCGACTGGGTGCCGGACCGGGCCTTCCGCCCGCGGCAGTCCCTTTGTGCTTATCGACTCCCGACTGGGATGGTTCGGCGCTTCCCACGTCACCATCCTGCGACCGCCCTAGCTGGGGCCCTTGGCTGCAGGGGCTCCGCTAGGGGGCGTCGGTTGTGGAGGTAGGAGTAGTCTCCTCGGCATCAACCTCGTTGACACCCTTGTTCCTCCTACTCCTCCTACTCCCAGGCTTCTTGTCCTTGTCCTTGTTCTGGTCGTTCTGGTTGTTCTCCTTGTTCTTGTTGTCCTACCTGGGGACCCAGTTCCTCTTGATCTCCTGGATCTCCTCGGCCAACTCGGTCCCTTGCGACACCAGCTTGGAGAGCTCATCCTTGTCCACCTCCACTTTGGCTTCCCGGATACCCGCGGGCGCACGCTTCTTCGACCCGTGCGCCTTCTTGTAGGCCTCCGTGTCGGCTTGGTGGATGGGGCATGTTCGGTGGTCATGGTTGAAGCCTTTCTTCCTCCCATAACACACGAAACAGCCCTGAGGGTGAGCTCGTATGAACTCCCCAAGGGACAGCGGAGGGTCGCCAATGCGGCGAGGGTCCCTCTTCTCCTTCTTCCTCCAACCCTGCTGCAGGGGCTTCCAGTTTCCCGGTTTGTTCCCTGCGCTCAGGTTGTTGGCCACGAAGGCGCAAACAGCCACCTCGGTGCGCTCATCGTCGTCGTCATCGTCGATGAGAGTCTCATCGCCGTCCGCTCCCGCTCTGTCCATGGCAGCTTCCCTGCCAGGTCCCTCGCCAACGTAGTTGACGTCGCGGTCGCCGGGCCTCAACCCGCGGGTGTGCTGGAGGTTCCGGTACTCCTTGAGCACCTCCTCTCCAACCCACTCCAGGATCTCGTCGCAGCTCATCCGCGCCGGGATGGCCTGCAGACGGATGGTCTGGCCGCTCACGTCACACTCGTCAAGGCACCACATCGCGGTCTTCTCGCGATCGCCCGAGACGGTGATGAGGAGAGCGTTCCGCAGGGAGTGCCGCTTGACATCCCGGGCCACGTTCTTCCTCGTCCACTCACCACGTTCGTATGATACTCTTTGGGGAGCATCATCTTGACCGTGTGGTTGGACTTGGCCCGCTTGGCTTTTTCCTTGGTGACCCTCTTGATCCATGCTTCCGGCAGCATGGAGAGCAGGCGAGCCTGCTCGTCACCCTCGTTCAAATCCTCCACGTTGCGGCGGAAGAGGGTGTATTGCCCTCGGAAGTCTCGCCAGTCCCGTAGGCGAATCTCCCGTCCATCATGCTGAAGCTTGATAGACTTCCACCGCTTGGCAGCCACCTGCGGAGCGTCCACCCGCTCCTGCTCGTTGAGCCACTTCTTGGCTTCCTTGAGGGTCTTGATTTTCCCCTCCTTGGTCGCCACGAAATATAGCTCTTGGAGCACTTCCGGCAGGCGGTACCTGAACCGTCTGAAGACATACTTCTCCGCATCAGCGGGATGCATGTCCTCAGTAACGGTTACCCCCCAATCGTCCACCTTCTCCAAGAAGCGGTCGAGGTTGAGGGGGTTGCCGTCGTACATGGGGGGCTTGATGTCATTCAAGTCTTCCCACACGGCGGCATCCGCGGCCTTAGAGACCATGAACGCCGGCCGCGAGGTCGACCGAGGTTCCCATCGGCCTCTCCCACGGACTCCCACGGCCGCCACGTCCATCTCCTCCATGGAATCCCTGTGGCTACGCCGCGGTTTCTCCATGTACGCTGAACCCAGATGTTCACGCCGTACTCCTTCCATGTATGCCTCCTCATCACGGCGCCGGCGGCTGCGTTCAGCGGCCTCCCGTCGTACATCACGCGGCGGGCTGATGTCGAACTCCTCCAGGTCCAGATCCAGGTCCTCACCTCCGCCGACGTCCCACTCCACGTCTCCTCCGGGAACCTCATCCCTGAGTCCACCATAACGTCCTCCAGCCATTGGAATTGGCCCCGGGGCTGGTGCAGGGCGTCGGGGGCGTACAGGCGTCCGCGGTGGAGCACGGCGGTTGTGATAGTCCGAACTGAGCCAGTCATCACGCCAATCCTCACTGCCACTGCCGGGCGGCACGCGCTCGTTGCGGCGGCCCGCGCTGTGGTGAGAGGGGGCGGTGAGAGAGGGGGCACTGGCGCTGGGGCAACTCCTGGGGGCTCCGCCGGGGGCGTGGGGTCTGCCTGGACCTGGTCCGGGTCCCCAGCCGTCGTCCGACGAGCCACACTCCAGGGGTGGGTGGTCGCTGCCGACGCTCCCAAGGGCTTCCAGCGCGTCCAGCCTCTGCTGCAGGCAGCTGATGACCTTGTTCAGCGACCTGGTCTCGCCCCTGGCGATGTCCAGCTCTCTCTGCGGGCGCGCGGCGACCCTGGCGATGCGGGTCATCTCGCCCTTGCCCGTGTCTACCTCGCGCTCGAGGAACTGGACCCTCCTGCGGAGGTAGACAATCCACCGCCAGGTGGTATCCGGGTCGCCGTTCCCTGGTGGGTCGTCGGGGTCCCCAGGGGGTCCTCCAGGAGGGCCTCTGCCGGGTCCGCCCGGTCCAGGGGGTCCTCCCCCGCCTGGTGGTCCGCCTCCAGGGGGTCCACTTGGTGGGCGTCCTCCAGGGGGTCCTGATGGTCCTCCGCCAGGCGGTCCCGGTGGGTCTCCGCCGGGTCGCCTCGGTGGGTCCGAGGATGGGCGCTTCTTCGTGATGTCGAAGTCCATGTCGTCATCCTCGTCCATGTCGCCCCACCTGGGCGTCTCGGTCTCGGAAGACTCCGAGCTCTGGTATGGAGGAGGGAGATCCTCATCCTCACCTTCCGGCTCCATGGGGACGTCTCCGCCTCCTCCGCCCGTCCAAGCCACCACTTGGCGATGTCGGCGGCCTCGTTCATCCCCGTCGCTGGCGGTGAAGAAGGGGTCACTGTCGTGGGTGTGTCCACCCGCTGCCCTCCGCGGCCTCTCGGGGGTCTTCCCCTTGCCCTTCATCCGTCGATGGGCAGTGGGGCCACTGCTCCCACTGCTGCCTGTGTCCGCCTCATCCAGCGTCATCTTGGAGGAGGCGTCCCCTTCGAAAAGCTTTCGAAGGGTCTCCACTCGTGATCCTCCCGGGGGAGTCTCGCGGCGGACTTTGGCCTCTGCCTCCTCCATTGCGGCGGCAGTGGCTGCGGCAGCCCGCACTTCGGCTTCCTCCCGAGCACGAGCCGCCTCGGCTTCCCGGGCCTGCTGCAGCCGCGCCTTCTGCGCTTCCAACGCCGCCAGCTCCGCCTCCGTCTTGGCCCTCTCCTCAGCGACCTTCTGTCGTGCGGCCTCGATGGCGTCCTTCTTGGCGGCGTCCGCCTGGGCCTTGGCCGTCGCTTCGGCGTGGGCCCTTTCCTCCGCCTCCTTCTTTGCCCTCTCTTGGGCTAGCGCCTCTTCCAGCGCCTTCACCTCGGCCTCCTTGCAGGCAATGGCCTCCTGCGTCAGGCGGGCTTCCTCGTCGGCTGCCGCCCTCTCACTCTTGACCTGAGCAATCGCTGCCTCACGGGCGGCTACAGCCGTGAGTCCGGCCGCAATCGCCGCCACGGTGGTGGTGTGGATGGCCATGCCATGCGCCCACTCCGCAGCCTCCTGCTGGGCGATGCCCGCGGCGCCCTCCACGGCAGCGTTCCGCTGCGTGGCCCGTTGCCGGGCAACCCGAAGGTTGCAGGGCACCCCACAGGCGCGCTCACAGGCGCGCGCCACGTCCCTTTGGTCGGGAGCAACGCTGCTGCTGGAGCTGGCCTGGTCGGCCGGCATCCTCCCGCGGTGGGCCGACTCCACGTCGCTGCTGGGGCCTGACTTCCTCAGGAGCAGCGGACGGGGCTTGGCCTTGGTCTGCTTGGCGACTTGGAAGTAGTCGCCAAGGGTGGCGGAGCCGGGATGGTGACCGCCATTGGCCCGTTGGGGACTGGGGGCTGGGGTTCCGCCCTTGGCGCCTTGGGCTGCTTCGGCGGCCAGGGACTCCTGGTACTCCCGCCACTTCCGGTCCCGCTTCCTGCCCCGGCGGACCGCTTCTCCCGCCCCGGAGACGCGCTGCTGCTACTCTGCAGCCTGCGCTCGCTCCCCAGTTCCGGGAAGTTCTTCTTGATCGTGTCCCACATGGAGACGTTGATCGAGGCGCCCGACGGGTACTCGTTGGAGTTCTCGTCCTCCTCAATCCCGTCGGGGCGCAGCCCTTCGCCGGGCCTGTCCGGCCGGGTCCAGGTCCTCCAGCGCTTCTGCTGGAAGCGGAAGGCAAACCCTTCTGCCCGCAGACAGTCCTCCACGGCCGGCAGGCGGTCGGGGGCCATGTCTGTGCGGAGCTCGAAGCTCCCGGGCATGCCGCCTTCGCACTGGGGGTGGCTGTGGCGGTAGTGCTGGTCCCAAACCAACCCAGGCAGTAGGTGCGCTGCATGGGGGTGGGGCCGCGGCCACGTCTTACCCCCTTCTTGCCAGTTTACCATGGCAGCGGGGGGGCGTACTTGGTCTTGAGGTCCTTGGTGTGCACTCGTTCCACTCAACGAACTGGTCCTGGTGGTGTTTGTTGAGGCGGTTGCTGCAGCACCGGACTGGGAGTGCGGCTGGTGCTGGTCTGCCGGTGGTTGTGGAGGTGGTTGACGCGACTGGGTGTGCGGCCTTGCTGGTCGGCCGATAGGACTCGCTGATGAGGGAGTCTTGGTCTGTCCACCTCCTTCACGGTCACGGCGCGGTCAGGGCGATGCTCTAGACGGCGCTGCGGGCTCCGTGACGTACTCGGCGCCGTCGCTGGGCGGCGCTACGAGTCGCTGCGCTGCGCTGCGAGCTGCGAGCTGCGAGCTGCTGCGCCGCGCTGCTCGGGGTTGGTGGCCCCGAGTGGCACGCGAGGGATGGGTAACCCCGCGGCGATGAAACGCTTTTGACGCGTTCCCGTGGGGGGCCTGGCCACGGGACGCTGCGGTGGACACGCGCAAGTGAGCAGGCAGGCAAAGCACTACGCTCACAGGGGCATCAATGCGCTCATGTCATGTGACCAAGCGTTTCAGGATCCTTGCCACTCTGAAACAAGGGAACAAAAGTATGTACAGCAGCACATTAGGATATGTACACGTGGGGTTAAGACTGGACTGGGGTAAGGGCATCACAGGACAATAGACACTCCGTCCCACCTCATATCCGAATCCCAGGTCCGACCCTCCCAGTGGCTGGTGGGGGCGGGGGCTCAAACACAACCCATGCCCTGCTCAGTCCGGACCCTGAAACCCTGCACATAGGGGAGGTGTCCCGCCCAGCCACAGGCGAGTTCCTGTGAACCAAGGTGCTCCAAGGTCAACTGACAGTGGCTCCCCATGCTCCCTTAACAGCAGGTCCCAACTCCTCTCTGAGCCAGAGATATGGCCCCGCCATTATCCCTAGGAGTTGGTAGCTGAAAATGGGCTGTTTCAGCCCAAACTGATATTAGCTCAAAATTCTCCAAAATTGACCCTCGTCGGGACCCGCCAGAGGTGGGGACGAGGCAACTGACCCTATGCCCTTCGAATACGAACTCCGTGGAGCCCTCACCCAACCTGGTTCCCTCTGAGGTCCAGGCATCAGGGCAGCACGGGTTCGTCAAGTTGGGTCATGATGCCAAAATCACCAAAATTGGCATCATTCTCACGCGTAGCTCGCCTGGCCAGGGCAAGGCCAATGACTCACAGGGTAGGAGGCAGGACCTAGGCCTCTTTCCTGAGTGTACAACTTAGAATTAGGTCCGGACTCCTCATGGGCATAGAAATATGGGGCCACCAATTGACCACACGGGGGGGTGAAATTGTTGTCCCAAAAGGGGGTCATTTTGGCTGCCGAAATGAGCCAAAATTTGGGGGAGCTCCCAATAGTATATCTCCACGCCGGCTTGGAGATCGGATCCTCCATTCCATACGCGATCCACCCGGAGTCCAACGAAAAGACTCCCATGCACTTGGCTCTCAAAGATCCTCATGCCACTTGGCGTGGTGACAATCCCAGTTGGGTCCACAAATGCCAAAATGGCAAAATTGTCCACACTCACTTTGGGCTAGCACCTTAATGAAGGTTGCTCCGTTTCGCCCACGTGGTGTGTGAACCATGGGGACCAATATGCATAACACCCAAGTCATATGTGTCCAACATATCTTTTGGGCGTCGCCCAACTCCACCGGTTTCGGGAATGGCAGGGTCAACAAGTGAGCCCATGATTTGGGATAGTCCCAAATTGCCAACATGGCGGCCACGGTACGCCAAGCCCAATAGGAGTTATCCGCCGGGTCCAAGATATGTTGGGCACTGAAGTATGTACCCTCAAAACATACTTGGGTCATGATGTCAATTGAGCGCAACGTTGAGATACACGGTCGCCACTTGACATCATGACGGGCCAAAAACGGCAAAATTGGCACAAAGACACACAAAAGTGCCTTGAAAGGTGCACAATTATATTATAATATCTTCAGCTTGGATCGTGCAATCAACTAATCCTTCTAAACACAATGACTTGACACCACTGACCTTGGATTCCACATATGTGCTCCACTTGGGGCGCTTTGTTAGGTCACTAGCGCTGCTTCCCAAGTGGGCACATGAAAATATGGAAAATTGCAAAACACACACCTTGCTCCCAACGCATCGCTTTGGGATCGCCACACAAGCTTCCCTCCACGAAGGTTAGGGTTGCAATTGATCGTAGGGAGTATGGAGGAGGGGCTTGCGCAATTTGAGGTCCATTGGCGGGTTTGGCTTGGAGCGATGGACCCGCCAAATGGGCACGCAACACAACACAAGGCACATACTCCATATTGCCCAAAAAGGTAGCACCCCCCACGATATGTCATGCCCCTCCAAGGGCATAACTTTGTGTCGATCGCTCATAGGAACTCAAGGAGAGTTCCTATGCAACACCAACACTCGCGCGCTACACTCCAAAGTTATCTTAACGCACGCAATATCATGGCTAAAGAGTTATAACGCAAACTCTACCCTCTTGACCATGATCCATTACGCTAGCGCGCACGTGTGGAGACGCAAGGCATATAAAGCTTCCTAAATTACGTCGGGAGTATTGTGAATACATCCCACGTTTCCTTATCGTAATTCCTCGCAAGCGGCACGAGATATGACCCTCACAAGTGGCCTCACGAGTCAACTTTGTTTTGCCCATATCTCTAAGACAAATGGAGGGCAAGACAAAAGGAAAGTTGATTCGTGCATAGGGAAGCACGTAGGTCCACTCGAAAGAGGTCAAATCAAGTGCGGGGATGTCGAAGTCGAAAATCCGATTTCGACATCCTGAAAAATTCGGATTAAGTTTGCGAGTGTAAGATGTGAAAATTGCGGATGCATCAATGCAATTCCTGAAGACTTTAGAGTCTTCGTCACGATTTGCGCTAAAATATCTGTATATAACAGTTAAACTGGCGGTTACGCTAAAGTTGCGAGCTAACCGCCAGCTGTCAAAACAGTGAGTATCAGAACCGAAGCGTAAAAATTGACGGAAACAATATGAAAAAAAAACCCTGTTGATCCCTGATATTCTGATATATAAATCTCCGCTGGCGGTGCATCGGTTGCCGATGCGGGGCTTTACGGCACGGAACACTCTCCCACCGGGCTCCAACCGGGCGTCAACGGGCGTCTTCCCCTCTGTACATGGGGTTAGTGGACCGGAGACCGGTTGTATGCCCTACCCTAGCCATGGGGTTCTGGGTACCGCTTCACTCCGGTATTCGGTCCCCACGACGGTTTGTCCCTGGATGGCCTTGATGTCCAGGTGTTCGGCCTCGATGTCCAAGAACTGTCGACCCATCGGGGCGCTCCCTTGCCTTCCTTTCAAAGAGAGGCCTACTTTTCCTTTCGCGCTCCCAGCATATGCCGACTGACTGTAGTTTGGCGCTTGGAATGGATCCAGAGGTCGACCCGGTCGAGTTCGCGCTGATTCTACCGACCAACAGCGGCGAGCTGAAGTCGACGTCGCTGGGGGCTTGGCACCACCGTTGTCAATGATCGCGTCAACATCGATGACATTCGACGGTGATGCTCGAGGAGGTGGAGGTGGAGAGGAAGTTCGGGGCGTCCGGGATGTAGTACCGTAGGCAGAGGCTCCGGCGGTCGACCCGGAACCTCGCATGAGCTTTTCAAAAAACCACGCTGCAGAGAAGAGTAAGGTTACTCAGGGTGGAGTTGAAGAAACTCAAGGTACACAGGATCCTCCTGTAGAGCTTTGCTCAACTCCAAAGACCATGTGTTGTCATCCCATTCACAACGGTACAGGAACGTACGGCACTTTCTAGATCCCACTCGACGTCTAGCCAGGATCTTGACAAGTCGAGGAGATTCTCCGGTTTTGACAGAGGGCATCTTGAACTCCCACACTGGCTGTCCCTCTCGATGGATGTAGGGCTTTATGCTGTGTCGATTGGAGACTCCCAACCCATCGAAGGCAGCAGAGATGTCAAGTTTAACATTCTCGCCATTGTTCAGTACCTCGAGAACTTTGTAAGGGGAGCACCAGACAACATCGAGCTTCCCTTTATGTGGATGTTGCGGTACCAACACCCACCATCGTTCACCCACTTCAGGCACTCGAACGTATTGGTCCATTTGCAGGACCACATGCATCTGGCCTCGACGTTCCTCGGCAAGCATTGCACGCACAGAACCGAAGGTACGTTCCGCTCGTTGCATGTAATCATTCACGGTCGATGGCTCATGTGCATGACAACTCATTCGGGGAAAATCCAATGGAAAATGGGGTGTTCGTCCTTCATGTATCTCGAACGGGGATAGCCGAAGGCTATTGATTGTCAGGTTGTTAAACTGAAAATTGGCGAACAGTTTTTTTAATGTTATTAACCGCATCAACTTGTTCAGGGGCTGACGTCCCCCTAAGAAAAACTCGGCGAACAGTAGGTTGACATTCCACTCGTTGTTACCGAAGATGCCGTGTGTACACAGACTCTGGAGGATGGACTGGTTGCTGCGCTCCGCCAGGCCATTGCCTCGAGGACGGTTGGCCACTGTTTGGTGCATCTCGATCTTGAAACGCTGAGCCAACTCCTTCCACGCTTGGAGCTCGATCGGAGACAATTTGTCGAGGGCATCCTTTCAGTCGAACTACTTCACGCAGGAACACATAGATAAGGTTGTCGGCTGTCATATCCTTGCGACAAGGGATGAACATTCCACGCTTGGAGAATCGGTTGACCACAGTCATGATGGCGTTATGGCCCCTTGTGGTCGGCGGCAATCCTGAAACCCAATCGATGGACATACTGTGCCATTTGGTGTCGGGCACCGGTAATGGTCTGGGCACTCTGGCGGAGTCGACTCGCCTTGATTTTGCCGCTTGACACACATCACAACTTAGGATGTATCGCTCGACGTAATGTTGGAGGTGCGAACAAACATAGTCGCGCTTGATCAGTGCCATGGTTCGAAGTACACCCGAATGGCCATAGAACTCCGACTCGTGATACATAGCCACAATCGAGGTCACAAGTGTTCAAGGGACAAGCACACGCTTGCCCATCGTCGACGAATGAAAGAATTTGCCATCATCGAAGGACAACTTGGCATCTCGGAGTTGGCCTCGTGCCGCAGGGCTTCGAACCGCGATCTCGTAGATGTGCTTCGTACGTGGGTCTTCTCGATAGGCTGCAGCCCACACAGCTGTCGAAGTCAAGTCCTTGCATTAATAATGTCGATGTACTCGGCGGTGTGTACCTTTAAGACTCGATGGGTACGGCGTTTTCGGCCCAACCTTAGGCAAGGGAACTGATTGTAGCGTGCCGTCACGGTGACGTCAACAGCGTATCAGTTCCGCCATGGTCCGAGCATATCGAAGTTCATTGCCGAAGGTGACTCGAAGAGTGCGTTCCATGCTTACATCGGGAAGGTCGTCGGTGTCGGCAGGCATGTTCGGCTCGTTGCCAGCATCCTCGATATGCATGTCCCGTTGGTGTGGATCCTCAGCCATGATCTCGTCCGATGGTACTGACTCCAGCTCCAGGTCCTCCGGCTCGAGAGTCGTTGCGTCTGATGGTAGCAGCTCCAGGTCGTCTGGTTCGACGGCGGGCTCAGTGTCGAATTGGAGGGCTGGTTCCGCATGTTCATCAGCATCAGGTTCCTTCCCCCCGGAGCGTCCGCTTCGAAGCGAAACGTACAGGTGGTCGTACGGCTGGGGCCACACCTCGACGTGTGAGGATGAGTCTTCGAGTACATGTAGGAACTCATCGACAGGTTCTCCTTCCGGTGAAGCCCAATTCTTGACCTGGGGAATTACGAAAGCCCGTGTACGTGTGGCATTCTCGATGTCCATCAACTGTTGCGAAGTGAGACGGGAGCAGGAGATAATGTCAGAGAGAGAACTGTGTTCTGTGGGTTCAGGGCAGGTGGGGGAGTGTGCGAGCAGGCGATCCACTAGTGTGCTCGGCGGTGCGTATTCGGGGCTGCCCCCGAGGGTGAGGAGTGTGGAAGAGAAAACAGAGCCCACTTCTGTTGGGGTGGAAACGAGCTGTGTGGTGCCCGGGCGCTTCAGCATTATTTCACCGCGTTCCACGGGGTTGAGTGCCTCGTTGATGGTGCGTTTGATCCTAGTTTTCCGCACAAGGCACCGATGGATTTTGGTGGTTGCGGCCTTGTTCACTTTGGCTTCCCACTCCTTGACGAGTTTGTTGAGCGTGTCCATGGAAGCGGGGTAGCCGGGTTGGTTGGGGGTGGGCAGGGAGTGCAGGGACGCTTTGATTTTCCTAACCAGAGCTGAGGAGCTGGGGCGTGACGGTGTGGTGATATTGTGGTAGCTGGTGGCTACTTCCTCCAGCACCACATCTGTGAAGAGCTCTATGTCTGCGGAGGATAAAGACTCAAAACGGGGGAGGGTAGACTCGCACCACCGCGCCAAGGGGGCGAGGGAGTCGTGGTGCTTGGAGCGCTCCCGCTCCGTCAGTTTGCGGAAAACTTTCCTCTTAGTGGTTTGCGTTTCGGAGAAGCGGTTGGGGGGGACTTGAGGGGTGTATGTGACTGGGTGGTGGTCTGACGTTTTGTCGTCAGTTTGGATGATTGCGGAGGTGGGGCCAAAAAATTCTGAGGCCGCCGGGGAGAGTAAAATATGGTTGAGGCGGCTGCTGCTTGTCCTGTACAGGGTGGGGTAGCGGAAGGAGGACCGCTCGGTTGGGTGAAAGTGCCAGAAGGTATCGACGACGCCTGGAGGGTCGCTCGTGACCTGCCTGCGGAGCCATGGCCACTCGTTGTCCGTTTGGAGGTTCGCTCCGTCCAGCTCAGGGCACATTATGCAGTTGCTGTCCCCTCCTAGGACGTGGTGGGGATACTGATGCAGTAGTGGGCGGAGGATGCTTTCAATTTTGGAGCGGTGGACCTCCGCGCTCGGGGCGTATACCGAGACCAACAAGGTGGGTGGGGCCCCCGGGAGGATGAGAACGGCTGCCGCCAGCAGCCCTTCCGTATCGAGCCGGGGGAGGAGGGTAACGAAACGGGAGAGCCGGGGGGAGCAAACCAAAACAGACCCGTGTTCGCCTCTGGAGTGTTTGTCTTGGCTGATCTTCAAAACAATGGTGGCTTTAGTGCCCAAACCGTAGGCGTATACGTGGGGGAGGAAGGGGGTGTGGTTGATTTCTTGGGGGAAGAGGATGTCGAAGTCGTTCTTGAGGTGTCCGAGAATTTTGCTGCTCACTATAGGTTTCTTCTGCAAGTTGTGGAACAAAAAACGCAGTTCTGAAGGGAGGGGTATGAAGGGGCGGTGAGGCTGTTGGTACCCCTTCCGTAGGCGCGTACGGGATCTCGGGGGGGGCGGGATAGAGGGGGGCCGGGGGGGTGCTGGGAGGTTGGGCCCGCTGGGCTGGCTAAGGCAACGAAAATGCTGAATTTGGTCGGCCGGTACCCCGGCCGAGGCGAGCGCTTCGTTTAGCCCCTTGCCGGTGACGGGGGAGGCCGTGACTGGGCCGGTGTTCCACCGAACCTTGACTCTTGCGTTTTCACGTAGAGGGGGCTGGAGAGTGCAGGAGGCGGTTACCCAGCCCTCTGGCTTTGGTGGGTTAGCTTGCCTGTGGGATGTGGCGGAGGATTAGAGCGAGTTGAGGGATGGTACGAGGGACAGTTAACCCAAACACTTCGTCTTCCCTCCGTCGAGGTATCCCGTGGTGCCACTCATGGCGTGCGGCCCTCGTGAGGACGAGGAGAGAGCGGGCAAAGAGGCGGATGCGAAACGAGTCCCCGTTGGAGGGGCTTTTAAAGAACATCGTGGTGTCCGATTGGGAGCTGAAAATTGACACCGGGTCTCCTAGCAAGGGGTCGTCCCTGTGGTAGCCGATGCCCTCTCCCGGGGGATACATTGTGCCCGTGATTTGGTTGGGGGGAGGTTGCGAGAGGCCTAGTCGCTCCAGCGCGGCATTGTAGGATTGGAGGATGGAGGAAAATTCTTCCGGGATAGGGGAGGTGGCGGCGACTTTGCCCGGTCCCAGGTATGCGTGGCTGAAGTGTTGGACTCAGCATCCGTGGTATTCCTCCCATGTGTTGTCGTGGAGAACCCTTTTTACCATTTCCTATTGGCTCCCGGAGAATACGTCGCGGACGTAATAAAAACCAGTAGTGAGGCGAGGGTCGATTTGTATCTCCGGGGCCAGGGTGGGGGCATCGTGGTCAGGGGGTAGGAGGGTGGTCGCCTCGCCCCCGAGCGGAGCAAGCAGCGGGGCGCCAGTCTCGGACATCTCTTCAATGCGGCTTGGTCCCGGCGTCGGCGTAGCGTCGTCGGTGTTGTCCGGTGCCGCGTTCCACTCGCTGATGCGCTCAGTCAGCCCCGTTGCAGGCCGGCCGCGGAGGGCAGAGACAAGCTGGGACACGGAGGCCATGGACCCCAAGGCGGCGCCCGCTTGGAGGCGCTGCACGATGGGCTGCTCCTGCTCTGCCACATCCGGGTCTTGGGCGGGGAGGATCTTCTCGAGGGCGAGGAGGTTGCGGTGTAGTGGGGCGAAGGCAGCGTCTCCATATTTGAAATCATGCGCTAGCAGCGCGGATTCCTCCTTTTCGTAGACCACGAGGTGGGCTTGTTGGTGTTCGTAGGGAGGCCGCGTGGGTTCGAACAACACCTAGGGGCCAAGGAACCCCGCTTGGACGCGCAAGTTGAGAGCGTGCGCCGATCTTGGGGCCACTAGGAGCACGGCGGTCTTTGGGGCTTTAGACGAGTCGTATGACGGCGAGGGCGGCGTTGCGCGGGCTCGCTCAGGGGCACCCGAAGGCGTGGACCTCGTGTTGCCGTCGGATCTTGACAATTGCCCATCTATGTCATGAAAGAGAACAATGCCGCATGAGTCGAAGAAGCGGATAGCTAACCTTTGGACCCCGGTTTTCATGACGTCGCACGGCGCGTAAGTGGTGTCAATCGCCACGACAAGGGAATCTTTCGACCGGAAGATCGCTCCTAAGGGCGGTGAGGCAGTCCGTCCTCCGGGTAGGTTGGCCATCATCATGGTGAGCATTTCCGGGGCTTGTAGGTCTTTGTTTCTTTCCTTCCGGTCCCTAGCGATCACGGCACGATACACTTCGGTAGTCGGCAAAGCGTGCATGTCCATTGCAAGGATGTTCTCCGGGGAGGAATTGGGCGCACTCGCGGACTTTAAACATGAGCTCGTCGGCAAAGCGGGATGGGAGTTTCCAATCAACCGGTAGTAGGCCCAATGCGGGCTCTCGGAAAGAACTATGCGGCCAAACGGGTAGTAAGCATTCTTGGTGTTCACCGATATCTTTGCTAGCACGGGGACAAACATTTCGTTCATCAACTTCATGAATGCACGGGCGTCTCCAATTTTGCGTTGTTTTTGTTGAGATTTGTCTCTCCCCTCCGGCGGCGAAGATTCAATGTGATCAAGGAACTCAATGCTCACCTCAAAACGTAGTGTTTTGTGCAACCGGAGGTCCCGCACCGTTGGATGGGCGTGCTTGGCGGCGAAGCGGAAGGTTTCAAACTTAAAATTGATGTCTTCATTTCGGCACCCGTCAAAGGAAGAGGTGTTTAGGAGCAAAGCAACATACGGCATCGTTTGATTGCCGCTTGTGCGGAACTCGTAGGAGTCTTTGCCGTCCTCTTTGACCTTGTAGGCGTCCCGGAGCTGTGCTCAGTGCACACATATTACGCTAGAAATGTATGGGAGGAGTGGAAAAAGGGCAGAAGTTGAGCCTAGCATGCGAAAGGTGGCAGCAACCACTTGAGCGTCCCACGCCGCAATAATGAACCAACCTTTGAGGTCTTTGTTCTCTTCTTTGGCTTTATCTAGCATGGTTCGTAATTGTTTAGCCCACGGGGTGGCGGTAGGTGGAGACTTCTTGGCTTCGGTTTGAGAGTAGTCCAACTCATACGGCTTTAGGTAGAAACGCTTGTGTTTGAACAAAAGCTTTTTAAGCTCGTTGTAGTTATTGTGCGCAACGGAAGAGACCCTGCCTCGGTCTAGAAGGTCCCTGGAGTTGCTCCCAACGAAGGCGGATTGAATATCGGTGCCTTCCACATCCAGGTAGAACTCGGAGTAGTCTTGTAGACGGCGGTAAACTTCGGGAACGAAAATGCGTTGGCGTGTGTCAAATATTTTGCCTTCAACGGCTTCAAACTGGCGTGATGCAAAGCGTGTTTGTAACGGCGAATTTGAGGCTGAGTGTTTTTGAAAGAGGTGTGACGGAGAATAGTTAAATAGCATTGAAAGGCCATCATGGGCGGCTTTGGAGCTTCCCAATAGGGTGAAATTCATGATGTTCTCGGGATGAACTAAAAGGCGGCTTGGCGTCAATTGAAAGGTGGCGAGCGTGAATTTGGCCTCGGGAATTGAGGTGATAATTTGAAAACTGCGAAAAAGGCTCCAGAACTTGAACAGCCCAGGATTTTCACCAATCACGGAATAGCCTGGACTACTGGTGGATCCATCAACAAAACGCTGAGGGTCAATCGAAATGAAATAGACACTCAGAAAGTGACCATCGTGGTTGTCCTGGTGTCAGCGGTCCAGGACATGTCTTGGGATATCGAAGACTTTCGTGGTCAGTGTGCACGTGCACCTGCTGCGGTCCTCGAAGTAGGTGAAACCACTGTTTCAAGGCTAATACGAGGGCCAACAGCTCTTGTTCTCAAATCGGGTATCGAGTTTCGGTAGGCTGCATTTTCCGCCACATGAAGGCAATAGGTCGAAGATGTCCCTTGTACTTTTCCTGCGCACATGGTTGCGCTAGCGTAGCACCCAGGCAGTCTTTGGAAGCGTCTGTGTACAGGTGATACGGCTGTCGGGGGTCGATATCACTGAGATGTGTCGCATTGATGATCACCCGATTCAGTCTGATTCAAACATCGCCGTCAGAGGGGCTGCGACAGCTTGGAACCCTTCAACAAACTGCTGGTAAAATCCACACAATCCAATGAATTGTTGAACTTCATGAACCGTATTTGGCGGAGGCCAACCTGGAATGACCTTGATCTTTTCAGGGTCCATGTGTACTCCATCTTTGTCGATGATGTATCCACAAGAGGGTACTTGACTCTGGAAGAACGTGTATTTAACGATGCAGGGAAAGAGCTGGTGTTGAGGGAGGAGTTTGTGTACCAAATCGAGATGTCGTTGGTGTTCATCCGCATCTTTCGAGAAGACGAGGATGTCGTCGATGTACACTCATACAAAGATCCCCAAGTGGTCTCAAAGGGCATCATTCACGACACGCTGGAACGTCGATGGTGCATTACAGAGGCAAAAGGGCATAACAACCCACTCGAAGGCGCCGAATTGCGTGTTAAAGGCGGTTTTCTCGATATCTTTGTCTTGGATTCGGATCCGGTGGAACCCACTAACAAGGTCGATTCTCGAAAATACCGTGGAACCCCCCAGTGTACTCAAGATGGATTGGATTGATGGCAAAGGATACTGATCTCGTACAGGTCGCGTATTCAACGCTCGGTAGTGGACGCACATGCGCCATTTACCATTCGCTTTCTTCACCAGCAGGCAACCCGCTCCGTATGGACTCGAGGATGGTCTGATCCGACCAGATCGATGCAACATGTCCAATCGTCGTCGAAGTTTATCTACTTCTGTCGGATCCATTTTATAAAGGTGTACCCACGGTGGATTGTCTTCCGCACCAAGGCGTATGCGATGATCTCTACCAGGTCGATACGGAGGTAGGTCTCCATACTCCGCTTTCTCCCGGTCGTAGAGGTCCGCCCACTTGTGTAATCGAATCGGCAGTTTGCGTCGAACGGGGTCAAGGCCGTCATTGTCATTGCCGGCTTGCATCTTGTACATTTGATCAACCAGCACTGCCAGTCGAGGCATGCAGCACAGAATTACTTGATCTCCCGTGAGATCAGCTCGACGGATCTCTCTCTTGAGTTTCGGCAACGAAATGTACTCAATCTCCATATCGCTGCACTCCTCATCAGTGATACCATCTTCTGTTTCGGACTCATCGTACATGTCAGTACCGTGCTGAATGTGGCCGAGGCGTTCCTTGGCATGTGGGGTAGGATTCCCAACCGGACTCGCTTTCGAGGAACTGGATGAAAGTATCAAAAGAAGGTCCAGCTTTGAAGCAGCTTGAAACTGTAGCTGGGTGGAATGTCTTGATTCGCCAAAAGACAACCGGTACAAATTCGAACCATGTTGGATGTCGGTGTACCGTTCCTTCCAGGTGACAGTTGGGTTTTAGCTTCGAAGCCATGGTACCCAAAGTACCACATCCGGCAAAATTTCCAAGACCTTGAAGTGATGACAAAATACAACCTCTCCAACTCGAACATAAGCTCTCGTGTAGTACCGTACTTCAACTTGGACACCTCCGGCTGTCAAGATGTGTCCAGGGTTTCTCAGTTTGTAGAGGGGAAGTCGCGCCCTCTTTGCAGTCTGCATTGACATAAAGTCGCTGGTCGCTTTACAGTCGACCAATAATTCTACGCTGGAGTCAAAGGAGTCTTCACGACATGCGCAAATGCGCCCTCGAACCGTGAACAGAGACGCATGCTCAGGTTCATTCCTTCGACGTTGACACCTCAAAGTGTCGAATTCTTTTCAGGTTTATTGGTGCTGGTGGTGGTGTTCAGTTCTTCTCGAGGACGTCCACCACCAGGTCTTCGGAAATGTTTTCTAGGCCGTTTTGAGCCCTTCTCTGCTCTTGGAGCGGGATCAAAATTGTCCCTTGCTATCTCGACTTTGATCTCGTCTCGGCGTGTTCGACCTTGATTCCCGACGCTGTCGTCCTCGGGATGGCGGTCGATTCTTTGGACAGTCACGGGCCAAGTGGCCTTGTTCACCACATATGTAGCAAGGCCTACTTTCTCGACCATCTTGGCGTCCACCATCTTGGCTTCTGAACCGTTCATTACGACGTTCACCAATGTAGGCATGTAGTTCTTCTCGGAGCTTGGCAATTGCATCGAGGTTCATCGGCTCTGGCACGGTCGAACCCGTGGGGGCTGCAGCTGGGGTCGGCATGGGATTGACGCTCGGCGTTGGCATAGGTAGGTAGGTAGGTAGGTGCACTCGGTCGTGGAGAGGCGCCCCTTGGTTCCCCCTGGCGTCGCCCCTTTGACGAACAGGAAGAGGCCCGTGCGTGAAGAGGGGAGGCGGCTTACATCCCGCTAGACCTGACTGTTGGCCCCCAACAAAGCGGCCCTGGGCAACACCGGGAGGGCTGATCGCCGCCGGCGTGACGTGCTTGTCTCGCCGGGAGGGTGTGCCCCCGTGCTTGCGCACGTCCCCTCCTTTGGGCGGAACCCTAGAGGTTCACCGGACTTCCTGGCGTATCCCGTTCCCAAGGCATGCATGCACGTTCTTGGTACTAGCGTTCCGAGGCGCTTGGGTGTCGCACGCTCCGCCTCGAGTCCCAAAGCAGCGCAGGCCTTAGGATGCAGCCTTACCCCCGGTCTCTGGATCTCGTTTGGCCGGGTCACCTGCATGGCACGGGCTGCCTCAGTGCCCGGGCTGTGGGCACTGGGTTTCCTACTGTTGGCTTGCGTTTGTGTTTGGGTCCGGGTTGCGGTTGGGTGTGGGTTTTGTTAACCCCTGCCAGTCCTGGCTGGGGTCTTGGGTGGGTGTGTTTGGGCACGGTTTGTGGTGTTGTCTCTCTTTTGCCGGCTGTTTGTGGTGTTCGTGGTTTCGTGCGCGTTTCGCTTGTCTCCCGCCGTTTCCGGTTCCGGTGTGCGGTGTGGGCGTGCATGCTGGGCCCGGGTCTCGGCTGTGCCCCGCCCTTCTTGGCTGGGTTGTCGGGGTGTGTTGTGTGCGTCCTTTTTTTTTTGGTGTCGGTTGCGGGGTGTCCCTGTCCCAGGCCTTGTGGTCTGTCCCCCTATCCCCTTTCTTTCGGGCTGGGCTGCTGGCTTTTTTTTTTTCGTTGTGTGTGTCTGCATGTTTCGGTGCCCCTTTTCCCGGTGGGCCGCTGTTCCTGGCTTGGGGTTGACGGTTTTGGCTAGGTGGTCCCACTGTGCCTCTTTGGGGGTCCTGTCTTCGGTGCCTTCTGGGTGGGGGGTTTGGCCGCCTTTTGTGTTGTTGGCGGGCGGTTTGGTGGCTGTGGGCTGTTTTCGCGCCCCCCCCTCCCTGTTTTTTTTGGGGGGGGGGGGGCTGCCTGTTCCTCCCTCTGCCTTCCCTTGGCTGGCGCACGCACTGTGGCCGGTGTGTGGTGCGGTTGGTCCCTCGCCACTTCTGGCGGAGGTTCCTGTGTGCTACTCCCCGCCACTCCTGGCTGGGTTTCGCTACCCGTGGTGGTGGGCGTTCCTCGCCACTCCTGGCTGAGGGTCCCGGGTGCGGTTCCCCGCCACTCCTGGCTGGGGTCCGCTGGCGGCGGTGGTGTGTGGTGTGCGGCGGTGGTGTGTTGGTGGGGTTGTGGCTGGTGTGTGGTGTGGTTGGTCCCTCGCCACTCCTGGCGGAGGTTCCCGTGTGCTACTCCCCGCCACTCCTGGCTGGGTTTCGCTGCCGGTGGTGATGCGCGGTCCTCGCCACTCCTGGCTGAGGGTCCCGGGCGCGGTTCCCCGCCACCCCTGGCTGGGGTCCGCTGGCGGCGGTGGTGTGTGGTGTGTTGTGTTTGGTCTGTGGTGTGTGGTGTGTTGGTGGGGTTGTGGCTGGTGTGTGGTGTGTTTGGTCCCTCGCCACTCCTAGCGGAGGTTCCTGTGTGCTACTCCCTGCCACCCCTGGCTGAGTATCGCTGCCGGTGGTGGTGGGCGTTCCTCGCCACTCCTGGCTGAGGGTCCCGGGTGCAGTTCCCCGCCACTCCTGGCTGGGGTCCGCTGGCGGCGGTGGTGTGTGGTGTGGGGCGGTGGTGTGTTGGTGGGGGTGTGGCTGGTGTGTGGTGTGGTTGGTCCCTCGCCACTCCTGGCGGAGGTTCCTGTGTGCTACTCCCCACCACTCTTGGCTGGGTTTCACTGCCGGTGGTGGTTGGCGTTCCTCGCCACTCCTGGCGGAGGGTCCCGGGCGCGGTTCCCCGCCACTCCTGGCTGGGTTTCGCTGTCGGCGGTGGTGTCTGGTGTGTGGTGTGTGGTGTGTGGTGTGCGGCGGTGGTGTGTCTGTGGGGTTGTGGCTGGTGTGTGGTGTGGTTGGTCCCTTGCCACTCGTGGCGGAGGTTCCTGTGTGCTACTCCCCACCACTCCTGGCTGGGTTTCGCTGCCGGTGGTGTTGCACGGTCCTCGCCACTCCTGGCTGAGGGTCCCGGGTGCGTTTCCCCGCCACTCCTGGCTGGGGTCCGCTGGCGGCGGTGGTGTGTGGTGTGCGCCGGCGGTGTGTTGCTGGGGGTGTGGCTGGTGTGTGGTGTGGTTGGTCCCTCGCCACTCCTGGCGGAGGATCCTGTGTGCTACTCCCCGCCACTCCTGGCTGGGTTTTGCTGCCGGTGGTGGTGGGCGTTCCTCGCCACTCCTGGCGGAGGGTCCCGGGCGCGGTTCCCCGCCACTCCCGGCTGGGTTTCGCTGTCGGCGGTGGTGTGTGGTGTGTGGTGTGTGGTGTGTCGTGTGCGGCGGTGGTGTGTTGGTGGGGTTGTGGCTGGTGTGTGGTGTGGTTGGTCCCTCGCCACTCCTGGCGGAGGTTCCTGTGTGCTACTCCCCGCCACTCCTGGCTGGGTTTCGCTGCCGGTGGTGGGGGGCCTTCCTCGCCACTCCTGGCTGAGGGTCCCGGGTGCGGTTCCCCGCCACCCCTGGCTGGGGTCCGCCGGCGGTGGTGGTGTGCGGCTCCCCGCCACTCCTGGCTGGGGCCCGCCGGTTGTGGCGGTTTGTTTCGCGGGTGGGGGTGTCCCTTGTTGTGTGTGTTTGTCCCAGGGTGCCCTTCTCCTTGGTCTTGGTGTGTGTGCTTTTTTGTCTTGCGTTTTTTGTCGCTTCCGCTCGGTGCTGTGTGCCGTGTGTTGTGCTGTGCTGTGTGTCCCAGGTTGCGGTGCCGCGCTGCGCTGCTGCGCGTTGTGTCGCCCGGTGATGTTCTGTTGTGTGCTGTGTTGTTTGGCTGCGCTCGGTTGGTGCCGCTGCTCGTCGTGCCGTGCCCTCTGGTGCTCCCTGTCGCCCTGGGGCCTTGTGCTTTGCGGCGCTCTGTTTTGCGGTGTTCCCCCGCGCTGTGTGGGTTCTGTCGTTGCGTGGTGGTGTGTGCTGTTGTTCGCCGCTCTGCTTTGTGCTGTGTGTGTCCTTCGGTGCTGTGCTGTGCGTTCCCTGTCCTCTCCGCTCTGTGCGGTGCCGTGCTTCGCTGTGCTGGTGCGCTTGCGTTGTGCTGTTCGTGTGGTGCGTGCTGTTGCTGGCGCCCGCTGCTGTGGTGCGCTGCCGTGTGTTGTGCTGTTTCCTTTGGTGTGCTGTGGTGCGGTGCTGCGTCTGGTAGCCCGTGGTTGTCTGCTGGTGCCGTGCTGTGGCGCCCTGCTGTGCGTTTTGCTTTGCTGGTGGTGTTGGTTTGTGTCTTTTCCCTGTGTCTGCGGTGCTGTGTTGCGCTGCGGGTCGTGTTGTTCGGTTCCGGTTGCGTCTGCGCTGTTGTTGGTGCCTCGTGCTGTGGCGTGTCCCTGTGTGTTGTGGTGTCTCCCTGGGCTTTCTGCGGTGTGGTGGTGCCGCTTCGGTGTGTCGTGGTGCCTTGCTGTGCAAGGGGTTGACCGCTTTTCCACCAGGGCCGGTCGGCTAAGCTGACGAAAAGGAGTGAGGGGGGGCACGAGGGAAGGGGGGTGGGTGCATGGAGAAGGAAAGAAAAGGAAGGGAAGCAGGGCGAAGGGACGCGGCGGCTGAGAAACAATTTTTTTCGAGTTTTACGCGCTGCTCGCGACGCGTTTTTCTTTGCGCCTACGGCTAGTTAGACTTCGTGAGGGACGGCGTTAGGGTCCTACGAGCGTTTCAGTGTTTACGGCGCTAACTATTCACCTATTTTACGTCGAAAATTTTTTCGTCGCGTTTTTACGCATTTTGCAGCGCGCTTTTTAGCCTAACCGTTTCTTATGCTAATTAGCTTTATTTTCAGCTATTATTTTTTCCGTCGTGTTTTACCTATCTTTTTATTTCGTTCTAGGACAGGGCCCCAGCGCGCGCGACAAGCAACATCGACAAACCCACGCAGTCCTTGGAAGCGTCTGTGTACAGGTGATACGGCTGTCGGGGGTCGATATCACTGAGATCTGTCGCATTGTTCATCGCCCGCTTCAGCTTGTCGAAGGAAGATTCATGAACGGCTGTCCATTCCCACTCGAAGTCTGCTTTAAACATCGCCGTCAGAGGGGCTGCGACAGCTTGGAACCCTTCAACAAACTGCTGGTAAAATCCACACAATCCAATGAATTGTCGAACTTCATGAACCGTAGTTGGCGGAGGCCAACCTGGAATGACCTTGATCTTTTCAGGGTCCATGTGTACTCCATCTTTGTCGATGATGTATCCACAAGAGGGTACTTGACTCAGGAAGAACGTGTATTTATCGATGCAGGGAAAGAGCTGGTGCTGAGGGAGGAGTTCGTGTACCAAATCGAGATGTCGTTGGTGTTCATCCGCATCCTTCGAGAAGACGAGGATGTCGTCGATGTACACTCATACAAAGATCCCCAAGTGGTCTCAAAGGGCATCATTCACGACACGTTGGAACGTCGATGGTGCATTACAGAGGCAAAAGGGCATAACAACCCACTCGAAGGCGCCAAGTTGCGTGTCAAAGGCGTTTTTCTCGATATCTTTGTCTTGGATTCGGATCCGGTGGAACCCACTAACAAGGTCGATTTTCGAAAATACCGTGGAACCCCCCAGTGTACTCAAGATGGATTGGATTGATGGCAAAGGATACTGAACTCGTACAGTTCGCGTATTCAATGCTCGGTAGTCGACGCACATGCGCCATTTACCATTCGCTTTCTTCACCAGCAGACAACCCGCTCCGTATGGACTCGAGGATGGTCTGATCCGACCAGATCGATGCAACATGTCCAATCGTCGTCGAAGTTCATCTAGTTGGGTCGGATCCATTTTATAAGGGTGTACCCACGGTGGATTGTCTTCCGAACCGAGGCGTATTCGATGATCTCTACCAGGTTGATACGGAAGTAGGTCTCCATACTCCGCTTTCTCCCGGTCGTAGAGGTCCGCCCACTTGTGCAATCGAATCGGCAGTTTGCGTCGAACGGGGTAAAGGCCGTCATTGTCATTGCCGGCTTGCATCTTGTACATTTGATCGACCGGCACTGCTGGTCCAGGCATGCAGCACAGAAAAACTTGATCTCCCGTAAGATCAGCTCGACGGATCTCTCTCTTGAGTTTCGGCAACGAAATGTACTCAATCTCCATATCGCTGCACTCCTCATCAGTGATACCATCTTCCGTTTCGGACTCATCGTACATGTCAGTACCGTGCTGAATGTGGCCGAGGCGTTCCTTGGCATGTGGGGTAGGATTCCCAACCGGACTCGCTTTCGAGGAACTGGATGAGAGTATTGAAGCGGTACCCAGAACCCCATGGCCAGGTTACGGCATACAACCGGTCTCCGGTCCACTAACCCCATGTACGGCGTGTTCCGTGCCGTGAAGCCCCGCATCGGCAACCGATGCACCGCCAGCGGAGATTTGTGTATCAGAATATCAGGAATCAACAGGGTTTTATTTTCATATTGTTTCCGTCAATTTTTACGCTTCCGTTCTGATACTCACTGTTTTGACTGCTGGCGGTTGGATCGCGACTTTACCGTAACCGCCAGTTTAACTGTTTATAATGGAAATTCTAACGCTATCCGTCACGAAGGCTCCAAAGCCTTCAGGAACTGCATGGACGCTTCCGCAATTTTCCTAATTAATACTCGCAACCTTAATCCGAATTTTTCAGGATGTCGAAATCGGATTTTCGACTTCGACATCCCCGCACTTGATTTGACCTCCTTCGAGTGGACCTACGTGCTTCCCTATGCACGAATCAACTTCCCTTTTATCCTGCCCTCCATTTGTCTTAAAGATATGGGCAAAAAAAAATTGATTCGTGAGGCCACTTGTGAAGGTCATATCTCGTGCTGCTTGCGAGGAATTACGATAAGGAAACGTGGGATGTATTCACAATACTGCCGACGTAATTTAGGAAGCATTATATGCCTTGCGTTTCCACACATGCGCGCTAGTGTAATGGATCATGGTCAAGAGGGTAGAGTTTGCGTTATAACTCTTTGGCCATGACATTGCGTGCGTTAGGATAACCTTCGAGTGTAGCGCGCAAGTGTTGGTGTGGCATAGGAACTCTCCTTGAGTTCCTATGAGCGATTGACACAAAGTTATGCCCTTGGAGGGGCATGACATATCGTGGTGGGAGCTACCTTTTTGGGCAATATGTGGTATGTGCCATGTGTGGTGTTGCGTGCCCATTTGGCGGGTTCATTACTCCAAGCCAAGCCCGCCAATGGACCTCATATTGTGCACGCCTTTTCTCCATACTCCCTACTGACAATTGCGAGCCTAACCTCCGTGAAGGGAAGCTTGTGTGGTGATCCCGAAGCGATGCGTTGGGAGCAAGGTGTGTATTTTGCAATTTTCCATATTTTCATGTGCCCACTTGGGAAGCAGCGCTCGTAACCTTTCAAGGCGCCCCAAGTGGAGCACATATGTGGGATCGAAGGTCATTGGTGTCAAGTCATTGTGTTTAGAAGGATTAGTTAATTGCACGACCCAAGCCAAAGATATTATAATATAATTGTGCACCTTTCAATGCACTTTTGTGGGTCTTTGTGCCAAATTTGCCGTTTTTGGCTCGTCATGATGTCAAGTGGCGACCGTATATCTCAACGTAGCGCTCGATTGACATCATGACCCAAGTATGTTATGAGGGTACATACTTCCGTCGCCAACATATCTTGGACCCGGCGAATAACTCCTCTTGAGCTTGGCATACCGTGGCTGCCATGTTGGCGATTTGGGACTATCCCAAATCATGGGCTCACTTGGCGACCCTGCCATGCCCAATACCGGAGGAGTTGGGCGACGCCCAAAAGATATGTTGGACACATATGACTTGATACCAATCCTATGGCACACTCCGGTCCGAGTCGGGCATGTGCCTCATTTGCCCCAACCATGAGTGTGCGCATTTTTGGCCATGTTGAGCAATTTTCCACTTTTGCTGCCCGCCGTGCACTATGTTCTAACCCTCGTGCACACCGGACGCATGGACCAATGGACCATATATGACATGGGTGTTATGGGTAATGGTCCCCATGGTCCACACACCACGTGTGCGAAGCGGAGCCGCCTTCGTTAAGGCGCTAGGCCAAATCGAGTATGGGCAATTTTGCCATTTTTGCATTTGTGGACCCAATTGGGATCGTCACCACGCCAAGCAGCTGGAAGATCTTTGAGAGCCAAGGGCATGGGAGTCTCTGTTGGACTCCCAGTGTATTGCGTAGGGAATGGCGGATCTGATCTCCAAGCCGGCGTGGAGATATACTTTTGGGAGCACACTGAATTTTGGCTCATTTCAAGCAGCCAAAATGACCCAATTTTGGGACCCCAATTTCCCCCTTCCGTGTGGTCAATTGGCGGCCCCAATTCTCTAAGCCCATACGGAGCCCGGACCCAAATCCAAGTCGTACACTCAGATATGAGTCTGAGGTCCTGCCTCCTACCCTGTGAGCCATTGGCCTTACCTTGGCCGAGCGAACCACGCGTGGAAATGACGCCAATTTTGGTGATTTTGGCATCATGACCCCACTTGACTCATCCGTGTTGCCCTGATGCCGGGACCTCAGAGGGAACCAGGTTGGGTGAGGGCTCCAGGGAGTTCGTACTCGAAGGGCACAGGGTCAGTTACCTCGTCCCTACCTCTGGCGGGTCCGGACGAGGGGTCAATTATGGGGATTTTTGAGTTAGTTTCAGTTTGGGCTGAAACAGCCCATTTTCAGCTACCAACTCCTGGGTGATAATGGCGGGGCCATATCTCTGGCTCAGAGAGGAGTTGGGACCCGTTGTTCAGGGAGCATAGGGAGCGACTGTCGGTTGGCCTCGGAGCCCATTGGTTCCCAGAAACTCGCCTGTGGCTGTGCGCGACACCTCTCCCATTGGCAGGGTTTCAGGGTCCGGACTGAGCAGGGCATGGGTTGTGTTTGAGCCCCCGCCCCTACCAGCCACTGGGAGGGTCGGACCTGGGATTGGGATATGAGTTGGGACTGAGTGTCTATTGTCCCTTGATGCCCTTACCCCAGTCCAGTCTTAACCCCATGTGTACATATCCTGATGTGTTGCTGTACATACTTTCGTTC
Source organism: Eutreptiella sp. 'Long Island Sound 2002' (assembly GCA_964036045.1). Taxonomy (NCBI): domain Eukaryota; phylum Euglenozoa; class Euglenophyceae; order Eutreptiales; family Eutreptiaceae; genus Eutreptiella; species Eutreptiella sp. 'Long Island Sound 2002'. The sequence continues at coordinate 150,772,163 of OZ038381.1, read as the reverse complement.
CCTCTTTGCAGAGTGGCAAGGATTCTGAAACGCTTTGTCACATGACACAGGCGTATTGATGCCCTTGTGAGCGTAGTGCCTTGCCTGCCTGCTCACCTGTGCGTGTCACCGCAGCGTCCCGTGGCCGGCCCCCCCACGGGAACGCGTCAAAAGCGTTTCACCGCCGCGGGGTTACCCAGCCCTCGCGTGCCACTCGGGGCCACCAACCCCGAGCAGCTCGTCGCAGCAGCGCGGCGCAGCTCGCAGCTCGCAGCGCAGCGCAGCGTCTCGCAGCGCAGCGCAGCGGCTCGCAGCGCCACTCAGCGACAGCGCCGAGTTCGTCACGGAGCCCGCAGCGCCGTCCAGAGCATCGCCCTGACCGCGCAGCAACCGTGAAAGAGGTGCACAGACCAGGACTCCTGCATCAGCCCCATCGGCCGACCCGGAGTCCCATCGGCCGACCAGCAAGGCCGCGTCAACCACCTCCACGACCACCGGCTGACCAGCACCAGCCGCACTTCCAATCCAGTGCTGCAGCACCCTCCTCAACAACCACAACCAGTTCGTTGAGTTGAACGAGTGCACATCAAGGACCTCAAGACCAACTACGCCCCCGCTGCCATGGTGAATTGGCAGGAAGCGGGCAGGACGTGGCCGCGGCCCCACCCCCATGCAGCACGCCTGCTGCGTGGGTTGGTTTGGGACCAGCACTACCGCCACAGCCACCCCCAGTGCGAAGGCGGCATGCCCAGGAGCTTCGAGCTCCGCACGGACATCGCCCCCGACCGCCTGCAGGCCGTGGAGGACTGGCTGCGGGCGGAAGGGTACGAGTACCGCCACCAGCAGAGGCGCTGGAGGGCGTGGACCCGGCCGGACAGGCCCGGCGAAGGGCTGCGCCCCGACGGGATCGAGGAGGACGAGGACCCCAACGCCTACCCGTCGGGCGCCTCGATCAACGTCTCCCTGTGGGACGTGATCGAGAAGAACTTCCCGGAACCGGGGAGCGAGCGCAGGCTGCAGGGCAGCAGCAGCGCGTCTCCGGCGACGGAGAAGCGGTCTGCCGGGGACAGGAAGCGGGACCGGAGGTGGCGGGAGTACCAGGAGTCCCTGGCCGCCGAAGCCGCCCAAGGCGCCAAGGGCGGAACCCCAGGCCCCAGTCCCCAACGGGCCAATGGTGGTCACCACCCCGGCTCCACCACCCTTGGCGACTACATCCAAGTCGCCAAGCAGACCCAGGCCAAGCCCCGTCCGCTGCTCCTGAGGGCCCGGCAGGCCCCAGCAGGCCCCAGCAGCGACGTGGAGTCGGCCCACCGCGGGAGGATGCCGGCCGACCAGGCCAGCTCCAGCAGCAGCGTCGCTCCCGAAAGGGACGTGGCGCGCGCCTGTGAGCGCGCCTGTGGGGTGCCCTGCAACCGTCGGGTTGCCCGGCAACGGGCCAAGCAGTACAGCGCTGCCGTGGAGGGCGCCGCCGGCATCGCCCAGGAGGAGGCTGCGGAGTGGGCACATGGCATGGCCATCCACACCCAGTCCATGGCGGCCATTGCGGCCGGACTCACGGCCGTAGCCGCCCATGGGGCAGCAACTGCCCAGGTCAACGGTGAGTTGGCGGCAGCCGACGAGGAAGCCCGCCTGACGCAGGAGTCCATTGCCTGCAAGGAGGCCGAGGTGAAGGCGCTGGAAGAGGCGCTTGCCCAAGAGAGGGCAAAGAAGGAGGCGGAGGAAAGGGCGCACGCCGAAGCGACGGCTAAGGCCCAGGAGGACGCCGCCAAGAAGGAAGCCATCGAGGCCGCGCGACGGAAGGTCGCTGAGGAGAAGGCCAAGACGGAGGCGGAGCTGGCGGCGTAGGAGGCGCAGAAGGCGCAGCTGCAGCAGGCCCGGGAAGCCGAGGCGGCTCGTGCTCGGGAAGAAGCCGAAGCGCGAGCTGCTGCAGCCACCGCCGCCGCCATGGAGGAGGCAGAGGCCAAACTCCGCCCCGATACTCCCCCGGGAGGATCACGAGTGGAGACCCTTCGAAAGCTTTTCGAAGGGGACGCCTCCTCCAGGATGAAGCTGGATGAGGCGGACACGGGCAGCAGTGGGAGCAGTGGCACCACCGCCCATCGACGGAGGAAGGGCAAGGGGAAGACCCCCGAGAGGCCGCGGAGGCCAACGGGTGGACACCCCCACGACAGTGACCCCTTCTTCACCGCCAGTGACGGGGATGAACGAGGCCGTCGACATCGCCAAGTGGTGGCTTGGACGGGCGGAGGCGGCGGAGACGTCCCCATGGAACCGGAAGGTGAGGATGAGGATCCCCCTCCTCCCTACCGGAGCTCCGAGTCCTCCGTGACCGAGACGCCCGGGTGGGGCGACATGGACGAGGATGACGACATGGAGTTCGGCATCACGAGGAAGCGCCCATCCTCGGACCCACCGAGGCGACCCGGCGGAGACCCACCGGGACCCCCTGGCGGAGGACCTTCTGGACCCCCTGGAGGACGCCCACCAAGTGGACCCCCTGGAGGCGGACCACCGGGCGGGGGAGGAGCCCCTGGACCGGGAGGACCCGGCGGAGGCCCTCCTGGAGGACCCCCTGGGGACCCCGACGACCCACCAGGGAACGGCAACCCGGATACCACCTGGCGGTGGATTGTCTACCTCCGCAGGAGAGTCCAGTTGCTCGAGCTGGAGGTAGACACGGGCAAGAGCGAGATGGCTCGCATCTCCACGGTCGCCGCGCGCGCGCAGAAGGACCTGGACATCGCCAGGGCCGAGACCAAGTCGCTGACCAACGTCGTCAGCGGCCTGCAGGAGAGGCTGGACGCGCTGGAAGCCCGTGGGAGCGTCGGCAGCGACCACCCACCCCTGGAGTCTGGCTCGTCAGACGACGGCTGGGGACCCGGACCAGGTCCAGGCAGACCCCACGCCCCCGGCGGAGCCCCCAGGAGTCGCCCCAGCGCCAGTGCCCCCTCTCTCACCGCCCCCTCTCACCACAGCGCGGGCCGCCGCAACGAGCGCGTGCCGCCCGGCAGTGGCAGTGAGGAATGGCGTGATGAGTGGCTCAGCGCGGAGTACCGCAACCGCCGTGCTCCACCGCGGACACCGGTACGCCCCCGGCGCCCCGCACCACCACCTGGGCCACCACCTGGCCCGGTGCCAATCCAAACGGCTGGAGGACGTTATGGTGGACTCAGGGACGAGGTTCCCAGAGGAGACGTGGAGTGGGATGTCGGCGAAGGTGAGGACCTGGACCTGGACCTGGAGGAGTTCGACATCAGCCCGTTGCGTGGTGTACGACGGGAGGCTGCTGAACTCAGCCGCCGGCGCCGTGATGAAGAAGCGTACATGGAAAGAGTACGGCGTGAACATTTTGGTTCAGCGTACGTGGAGGAACCGCGGCGTAGCCACAGGGATTCCATGGAGGAGATGGACGTGGCGGCCGTGGGAGTCCGTGGGCGAGGCCGATGGGAACCTCGGTCGACCTCGCGGCCGGCGTTCATGGTCTCTAAGGCCGCGGACGCCGCCGTGTGGGAAGACTTGAAGGACATCAAGCCCCCCATGTACGATGGCAACCCCCTCAACCTCGACCGCTTCTTGGAGAAGCTGGACGATTGGGGGCTGACCGTCACTGAAGACCTGCCTCCCGCTGATGCGGAGAAGTATGTCTTCAAACGGTTCAGGTACCGCCTGCCGGAAGTGCTCGGAGAGCTATACTTCATGGCGACCAAGGAGGGGAAAATGAAGACCCTCAAGGAAGCCAAGAAGTGGCTCAACGAGCAGGAGCGGGTGGACGCTCCGCAGGTGGCTGCCAAGCGCTGGAAGTCCATCAAGCTTGAGCATGATGGACGGGAGATCCGCCTACGGGAATGGCGTGACTTCCGAGGGAAATACACCCTCTTCTGCCGCAACGTGGAGGATTGGAACGAGGGTGACGAGCAGGCTCGCCTGCTCTCCATGCTACCGGAAGCATGGATCAAGAGGGTCACCAAGGAGGAATCCAAGAGGGCCAAGTCCAACCACACGGTCAAGATGATGCTCCCCAAGGAGTATCATACGAACGTGGTGGCTTGGGCGAAGAAGAATGTGGCCCTGGGTGTCAAACGGCACTCCCTGCGGAACGCTCTTCTCATCACCGTCTCGGGCGATCGCGAGAAGACCGCGATGTGGCGCCTTGACGATTGTGAGTTGAGCGGCCAGATCATCCGTCTGCAGCCCATCCCGGCGCGGATGAGCTGCGACGAGATCCTGGAGTGGGTCGGCGAGGAAGTACTCAAGGAGTACCGAAACCTCCACCACACCCGCGGGTTGAGGCCCGGCGACCGCGACGTCAACTACGTTGGCGAGGGACCTGGCGGGGAAGATGCCATGGACCCAGCGGGAGCCGGCGGCGATGAGACTCTCGTCGACGATGACGACGACGATGAGCCCGCCGAAGTGGCCGTTTGCGCCTTCGTGGCCAAGAACCTGAACGCGGGGAGCAACCGGGGAAACTGGAAGCCCCTGCAGCAGGGTTGGAGGAAGCAGGAGAAGAGGGACCCTCGCCGCATTGGCGACCCTCCGCTGTCCTTTGGGGAGTTCATACGAGCTCACCCGCAGGGCTGTTTCGTGTGTTATGGGAGGAAGAAAGGCTTCAACCATGACCACCGAACATGCCCCGTCCACAAGGCCGACACGGAGGCTTACAAGAAGGCGCACGGGTCGAAGAAGCGTGCGCCCGCGGGTATCCGGGAAGCCAAAATGGAGGTCGACAAGGACGAGCTGGCCAAGCTGATGTCGTCGGTGGGGACCGAATTGGCCAAGGAGATCCAGGAGATCAAGCGGAACTGGGTCCCCAGGTCGGACAACAAGAACAAGGAGAACAACCAGAACAACCAGAACAAGGACAAGGACAAGAAGCCTACTCGTGGTGAGAGGAGGAAGAAGGGCGTCAACGACGTTGAGGCCGAGGAGAACACCCCCTCTTCCACAACCGACGCCCCCTAGCGGAGCCCCTGCAGCCAAGGGCCCCAGCTAGGGCGGTCGCAGGATGGTGACGTGGGAAGCGCCGAACCATCCCAGTCGGGAGTCGATAAGCACAAGGGGACTGCCGCGGGCGGGAGGCCCGGTCCGGCGCCCAGTCGCGGAGGCGGGGTGAGGGCAAGTGAAGGCACGAACCCTTGCACCCGTCCGTCCTTCGCGACCAAGAACGTGTTTGATGTACTACAGGATCTATCCGAGAGTATCGGAGGATCACCCGGACCGCAGCTGGATGCTGCAGATGGGCAGCCTGAGCCCATTGTCCACGACCTGCACCAGTCGCTTGTTGAGCTTCTGGAACGGCCGGAGATCCTGAGTTTGCACGCCGTGCGCCGTGTCGGTCGCGAGCGGCAGTTGCATCTTAAGGTCCGTGCCCTATGCGGGGAAGTGGAAAAGGTTTTCGACGTATTGGTCGACACGGGAGCTCAAGTCAGCTTGGTCAAGGCTGGCCTACTTCCACCAGAGTGTCTGACCGACAGTCGGAAGCCTGTCAGGCTGAAGGTGGCGAACGGCCAGTACATGGTGGGAGGCACGAAGGAAGCGGCCATTGGGCTGCAGTTCGTGAACCATCGTGAGCTGAGCCGCCCAGACCTCGGCAAGGAAATCCTCCTGCACGGTAGCTTCTACGAGGCCGAGATGGACTGGGACATGATCGTCGGGTACGACTTCATGACGGAGACGGACTCCGGCGTCCTCCCGGCCCAGGCTTCCATGACCCTGTACCAGGACGACCAACTCTCGTGGCTTTCGTCACCTGAGCACCATGTGGAATGCCAATGGATCCCCCCCGAACGCAATCAGCTCGAAGTGGCCGCGCTGGACACTGAGCCAACTGGTCCTGCAAACCAGGAGTACGGCGTAAGGCCGGAAGTGGCGAGCCGAGTTGTCGCGGACTTGGGAGCTTCGGATCTGGCCCTGGATGCGTTCTCTTCAGGAACCTCCGCCCATCTGCGGGTGTGTGAGAAGTACTGGAGCGCACAGGACTCCGCGTGGAAGAAGCACTGGGGTCCGCATCAGGGATTGATGTGGATCCATTGCCCCCGTTGGGACATTCCAAGAGCGATAGCGAAGATTCGCAAGGACCGCTCCAAGGCAGTGCTGGTTGTTCCTATGGGATGCACCGAGGAGGAGAGTACCCGACATTGGGTAGCCTCATTGACCAACATGACCTTGAACAAGGTCGTCCTACCGGCTGGAGAGAGTGTCTATCAGGACGCTAAGGGACAGCCCATGCCACCCCAGAGATGGCCAACGGAATTCCACTATGTGGATGGGGGCCTTGATCAGGCCGACACCACGGACTTCGTGTGCGTCAACCGCATCATAGCGGAGCCTTGGAGGCAATGCTTTGCGGTTCCCCCTGTTGACATCGAAGAATCGGATTCGGAAGAGCCCCTCACTGAAGAGGAGTGGGATCTGGTTCAGGGGTATATGGATCAGCCCTTTCACGACTGGGGAAACCAGCGTGAGGGCAAAGGCCAGGACAAAGCCTGGGGGGAAGTGGACTCGATCGTCTCTGGTTCCTATGATGGAGATACCTTCGTAAGGAGGGTACTGGACCACCTGTCCAGCCAGGACGAGCCAATCGGGGGTAACCCACCCACCTACGGCGATCTATTCCGAGGCAAGACCAGAGATGGCCCTTTGGGCCATCCGGGAAAGCCACCTGAGCCGAAAGCGAGCGGGGTCGCTACCCCTCAAGTAAGCTCCGTGGTTCAAGTGCCCGGAAAAGCCAAGGCGGAGTCCGATGACTGCCCCAAGATCCAGGCGTTGAGGGCCAGGCTGAAGCAGAAGTATGGTGACACCTTCTTCAGCGGTAAGCCTGTGTTTCCCCCACCGGTGCGTGGACCGTATGGCGAGGCCAAGATACGACTGAAGCAGGACCCCCGTGTGTACCGGCACCGGGAGTTTGCCCTGAGGGGCGAGAGGAAAGAGACCATGGAGAAGATCCTCCGTGACTTCATCCAGAGAGGCTGGCTCGAGCCGTGCCACTCCGAATGGGCCTCTCCTTGCTTCGTCGTCCCCAAGAAGGTTGCCGGTGAGTGGCGGCTCGTGGTCGACTACCGCGGCCTGAACGCCCAAACGCAGCACGACAACTATACGCTGCCCCTCATTGAGGACATGCTGCAAAAGCAACACCGGCGGAGGATCTTCACGGTGATTGACCTGAAACAAGGTTATCATCAGATGCCTCTCGCCGAGGAGTCCCGTGCCTGCACAGCCATGAGCACCCCACTTGGACTCCTCCAGTGGAAGGTGATGCCCATGGGCGTCACCAACGGCAATGCGGCTTTTCAGCGGATGCTGGAGAACCTGCTTGAGCCGGTGCGCGACTGTGCGGACCCCTTCGTGGACGACGTCATCATCGCGTCCGGGGACCCCAGCATGAGCTACGAGGAGCTCCTGGAGGCACACGAGAGGGACGTCACTCGAGTGCTGGACCTTCTGGTTCGGCACAAACTCACGGGCAGCAGTGACAAGGCCACCATTGCGGTGAGCGAGGTGGTCTTCGCTGGCCACGTAGTTGGGAACGGGCAGCGAAAGCCCATACCTGGCAAAGTGGCCGCGATTGAGCACTGGGAAAAGCCCAAAACGGTCTCTGAGCTACGGGCGTATCTGGGGTTCTGCAACTACTACTCGGGGTATATCAAGATGTATGCCGAGTATGCAGCCCCCATGACGACCATGCTCAAGGGCAACCAAGAGGAGACCAAGAAGGGGTCCAAGAAGGCTCTGGTCTGGACTGAAGAGTCCGACCGTGCCTTTGAGGGGATGAAGCAGGCGCTGCTATCCGCAGTGGGTCTGCACCTCGTGGATCCCGACCGAGGGTTCGTCCTGCGCACCGACGCTTCCGACTATGCCATTGGCGCTGTGTTGGAGCAAGTGCTTGACGACGGGAGGCACGTGCCCGTGGCCTTCTGGAGCCGAGTCCTGGCGGAAGGCCAGAGACGGACGTGGACGCCCCGTGAAAAGGAGGCGTATGCCATCGTCATGGCTCTCAGGAAATGGGCTGGGTACATAGCCCTCCATCCCGTCACCGTCTGCACCGACCATCGGAGTCTGCAGTCGTGGCACAAGGAGCACGTGGACACCCCCTCAGGTCCCGCCTCCCGACGGGCAAGATGGCATGAGACCTTGGCCAAGTTCGACCTTACGGTTGTTTACATTCCTGGAAAGGATAACACCGTGGCGGACTGTCTCAGTAGGTGGGCCTATCCCGCCAGCAAGCACATGCAGGATATCTCTGCCCCTGGCGATGAGGCTGAGACCGCTGAAGCCAAGAGGATCATTGAAATGGAGCGCCTGATGGAGGAGGAGGGTGCAAATGCTTCGTCGTCATGGCCGCGGATGCCCCCCTCGCAACGAGGGTGAGCAGAGCGGTCAGAGTACTCGCCCCTGAGGGAGCCGAGTCCGACAAGCACCTCTTCCCGGAGTCTTGCCTCCAGGACGACTGGACCGACGATTACGCCAAGTCTGAGGCCTTTGCGGCCGAGTATAGGGCTGTGACCGACCCTGACGACGGGCAGAAGTGGCCAAAGGGGCTGACCGAGGAAGATGGCAAGCTCTACCGGGATGGTAAGCTGCTAGTCCCGGAGTCCCGGGTGCTCGAGCTTTGTGAAGCTTGGCACCACCACATGCTGCACCCAGGGGTCAAGAAGCAAGCCCTTGACATGCAGCGCCGGTTCGAGATCGACCACATCGTTCTCTACACCGCCATCAAGAAGGTCAGGAAGGGTTGCTCGGTCTGTCAGGCCTGCAATCCCGACAACCGGAACGTCAAGGGGGAACCCCAATGGACCCCGGTTCCTGATCAGCGCATGGAGAGCGTGGCCATGGACGTCTTCTCCATGCCCGAAGTGCACATAGGCAAGGAGACCTTTGACTGTGTGGTTCTCTGTGTGGACCGCCACAGCGGCTACGTTGTAGCCGTTCCGGCACGCAAAAAGGGGTTGCTTGCCAGAGAAGTGGCAGTCATGATGATTCGTCATTGGCTGACCGTCTTTGACATCCCCCGCACCATTTGCAGTGACTGAGGGCCCCAGTTTACTGGTGGCTGGTTCAAGGCTATGTGTTCCCTCATCGGAATACGACATGCCAAGAGCGTCGCCTATCTCAGCCGGTCTAACGGCCGTGCTGAAGTGGCTGGACGGCAGCTGTTCGAGAAGCTGCGCAAGATCCACATCACCAATCCACGTCGGAACTGGTTTGAGGAGATGTGGCCTGCTCTGAAGGCCCATCATGACACCCCCACTCCGGGCGGTTTGTCCCCTCACCAGATTCTGTTTGGCAGGGACCCCCTGGGTAGGGGACTTCCCTTGTCTGGTGATGGCATGGCTATGGATGCCAAGGAGTTCTTCGCGCGGCAAGAGCAAACGGCGCGGGACATCCGCCAGCAGCTTGAGAAGGAGCATGCTGAGCGTCAGAAGTCCGCCCCGAGCTCGACAGCGCAGAAGTTCAGGGTGAGAGACCCGGTGTGGGTGATCAGACCCCGCCCCATGGGCACCCACCGCACCAAGACCTGGTTCACACCCGGCGAGGTGGTCCACCGGATTGGTGAGGACACCTACCGCATCAAGGTGGGTCACGGACAGTTCCGGGAGCGCCACGAGAGTCAACTCCGTGTGCGGAAACCCGACCTCCGTGGCCGACATGTGTCCCTGGACTACGCCAAACATGAGGCCGATTCGGACGACGACTATGCTGAGCAGGACGACTATACTGTCGAGAAGATCCTGGCTCAGCGTCCGAAGGCCTCGGCACCCGGAGGTCTGGAGTTCAAGGTTCGTTGGCGAGGCTATGGGCCGTCCCACGACACCTGGGAACCCGTCTCCTCGTTTGTGCCGCGGGTCAATACTCCCTTCATGGAGTACATCCGCAAGCACAAGACCAAGATCCACGTTTCGGACTTGGCAGCACTCACCCGGGCGATTGCAGCCAGGGGTGCCTGATCAGCGCCCTGAGCTCTCCCCTGATGTGTTATGAGCGCTTTTGAGGCCGACGAATCGTCCCTTACTTGCTTGCTCTCTTCCATCTTTCGGTGACAGAGTGGCCATATACCCCCCCCTGCTGAATCCAGAGGAGGATGGCCCCTCTCTTCTTCTACTCGTCACTCCCCCCCCTGCTGAATCCTTGGGAAACCAGGTAGGGCGACTGACCTTCATAATTCTGAGCTCTTCGGGCCTTGAAGCCCATACGACGTTGCGCAACGGATGCTGCTGTCATCGGCATTGCGATTTTTGAGTGTGTGGTCTGGTTCCATGGCATTTGCGGAATCCAGACCAGTCGACGTGTGTCAGCTGACTATATATGGCCTGAACTCAGGCGTTTTCCCGTCCACCCTCCTGCATTGCCTTATCCTGACCGTGGCGTGGTTTGGCGCTCTATCCAGAGCGTGTTTACACGCCTATTTACCTAGATTATTGCTTGTTTTTCTGCCCTCCAGGATATGTGCATCTGTATGTTAAATGCCATCAGCCCATCGCTGAGGGATGGACTGTTTTTCACCACGAATCGGGATACAGAGGCGCCTTGAGTCGCCGTGTACATGTTCATACAGCCTGGTCCAGCCTGGGCCAGTACTTGATTACAGATTCTACTGTTGAGTGATCGTGATACCGTGTTGCCCTATTCGCTGTGATGTGTGGAGATCCTGATGGCGCCAGGCGGGAAGCCCAGTTGCCTGACTACACTCCCAGCGGTCCGCCACTGTCAGTCCCAGTGTGAGCCTACCGATTTGCAGACGCACTTGCATTCGGATGGCGGCCTCCGGTGCTCCTGACCTCGGTCAGTCTGCCTGGGAAACTGGTGGTTTGAGGAGTCGACGCCTCCGCCCACACTGCATGAGGACTCCCTCATGTATCGCCTTCGTGGCAGTAGGGCGAGGGAAAAGACGGCCTTGATGCCCGATCCCTTAAGGAGGAGTTCCCTCAAGATCTGGGGTTCTTAAGGAGTTCGACTATGGTACTCTGGACTCGCGTCGTATGGATATGGACATGGTGCGCCCGAGGAAGGACCCGTGGGGACTCTCCCCAGTCGGCGGGCCTTGGGAAGCTTGGGGTAGCCTGATGGATCTTTGTGGTCGCTCTCGACTTGTGGGACCACCTCGGTCGTCGTGTGTCGCCTATGTTGGCCGTGTATGCCACTGCCACTGTGGCGGTGACCGTAGCAGCCGGCACCCGGTGCGCCTGGTATGGGTTAACGGGTCCTTTGGATGCCGAACAATCGCCGCCAGGACCCGGGACTTGATACTTGATACTGTACATGTGCTACGAGCTTATACAAAAGCATACCTATCTGTGACTTACTGAAGTGAGGATGTGACACCCCCCCCCCTTCAGGAGATGGTCCTGGGTACCCGCTGCCATGCGTGGGTGTTATCGAGCGCCCCCCAGGGTTTGCTCTAAGGAGGGGGGTGAAGCGGTACCAAGAACCCCATGGCCAGGTTACGGCATACAACCGGTCTCCGGTCCACTAACCCCATGTACGGCGTGTTCCGTGCCGTGAAGCCCCGCATCGGCAACCGATGCACCGCCAGCGGAGATTTGTGTATCAGAATATCAGGAATCAACAGGGTTTTATTTTCATATTGTTTCCGTCAATTTTTACGCTTCCGTTCTGATACTCACTGTTTTGACTGCTGGCGGTTGGATCGCGACTTTACCGTAACCGCCAGTTTAACTGTTTATAATGGAAATTCTAACGCTATCCGTCACGAAGGCTCCAAAGCCTTCAGGAACTGCATGGACGCTTCCGCAATTTTCATAATTAATACTCGCAACCTTAATCCGAATTTTTCAGGATGTCGAAATCGGATTTTCGACTTCGACATCCCCGCACTTGATTTGACCTCCTTCGAGTGGACCTACGTGCTTCCCTATGCACGAATCAACTTCCCTTTTATCCTGCCCTCCATTTGTCTTAAAGATATGGGCAAAACAAAGTTGATTCGTGAGGCCACTTGTGAAGGTCATATCTCGTGCTGCTTGCGAGGAATTACGATAAGGAAACGTGGGATGTATTCACAATACTCCCAACGTAATTTAGGAAGCATTATATGCCTTGCGTTTCCACACATGCGCGCTAGTGTAATGGATCATGGTCAAGAGGGTAGAGTTTGCGTTATAACTCTTTGGCCATGACATTGCATGCGTTAGGATAACCTTCGAGTGTAGCGCGCAAGTGTTGGTGTGGCATAGGAACTCTCCTTGATTTCCTATGAGCGATTGACACAAAGTTATGCCCTTGGAGGGGCATGACATATCGTGGTGGGAGCTACCTTTTTGGGCAATATGTGGTATGTGCCATGTGTGGTGTTGCGTGCCCATTTGGCGGGTTCATTACTCCAAGCCAAGCCCGCCAATGGACCTCATATTGTGCAAGCCCCTTCTCCATACTCCCTACTGACAATTGCAAGCCTAACCTTCGTGAAGGGAAGCTTGTGTGGTGATCCCGAAGCGATGCGTTGGGAGCAAGGTGTGTATTTTGCAATTTTCCATATTTTCATGTGCCCACTTGGGAAGCAGCGCTCGTAACCTTTCAAGGCGCCCCAAGTGGAGCACATATGTGGGATCGAAGGTCATTGGTGTCAAGTCATTGTGTTTAGAAGGATTAGTTAATTGCACGACCCAAGCCAAAGATATTATAATATAATTGTGCACCTTTCAATGCACTTTTGTGGGTCTTTGTGCCAAATTTGCCGTTTTTGGCTCGTCATGATGTCAAGTGGCGACCGTATATCTCAACGTAGCGCTCGATTGACATCATGACCCAAGTATGTTATGAGGGTACATACTTCGGTCGCCAACATATCTTGGACCCGGCGAATAACTCCTCTTGAGCTTGGCATACCGTGGCCGCCATGTTGGCGATTTGGGACTATCCCAAATCATGGGCTCACTTGGCGACCCTGCCATGCCCAATACCGGAGGAGTTGGGCGACGCCCAAAAGATATGTTGGACACATATGACTTGATACCAATCCTATGGCACACTCCGGTCCGAGTCGGGCATGTGCCTCATTTGCCCCAACCATGAGTGTGCGCATTTTTGGCCATGTTGAGCAATTTTCCACTTTTGCTGCCCGCCGTGCACTATGTTCTAACCCTCGTGCACACCGGACGCATGGACCAATGGACCATATATGACATGGGTGTTATGGGTAATGGTCCCCATGGTCCACACACCACGTAGGGGAAGCGGAGCCGCCTTCGTGAAGGCGCTAGGCCAAATTGAGTATGGGCAATTTTGCCATTTTTGCATTTGTGGACCCAATTGGGATCGTCACCACGCCGAGCAGCATGGAGATCTTTGAGAGCCAAGGGCATGGGAGTCTCGGTTGGACTCCCAGTGGATCGCGTAAGGAATGGCGGATCTGATCTCCAAGCCGGCGTGGAGATATACTATTGGGAGCACACTGAATTTTGGCTCATTTCAAGCAGCCAAAATGACCCAATTTTGGGACCCCAATTTCCCCCTTCCGTGTGGTCAATTGGCGGCCCCAATTCTCTGAGCCCATAGGGAGCCCGAACCTAAATTCAAGTTGTACACTCAGATATAAGTCCCAGGTCCTGCCTCCTACCCTGTGAGCCATTGGCCTTACCTTGGCGGAGCGAACCACGCGTGGGAATGACGCCAATTTTGGTGATTTTGGCATCATGACCCCACTTGACTCATCCGTGTTGCCCTGATGCCGGGACCTCAGAGGGAACCAGGTTGGGTGAGGGCTCCAGAGAGTTCGTACTCGAAGGGCACAGGGTCAGTTGCCTCGTCCCTACCTCTGGCGGGCTCCGGACGAGGGGTCAATTATGGGGATTTTTGAGTTAGTTTCAGTTTGGGCTGAAACAGCCCATTTTCAGCTACCAACTCCTGGGTGATAATGGCGGGGCCATATCTCTGGCTCAGAGAGGAGTTGGGACCTGCTGTTGAGGGAGCATAGGGAGCGACTGTCGGTTGGCCTTGGAGCTCATTGGTTCCCAGGAACTCGCCTGTGGCCGTGCGGGACACCTCTCCCATTGGCAGGGTTTCAGGGTCCGGACTGAGCAGGGCATGGGTTGTGTTTGAGCCCCCGCCCCTACCAGCCACTGAGAGGGTCGGACCTGGGATTCGGATATGAGTTGGGACTGAGTGTCTATTGTCCCTTGATGCCCTTACCCCAGTCCAGTCTTAACCCCATGTGTACATATCCTGATGTGTTGCTGTACATACTTTCGTTCCCTCTTGGCAGAGTGGCAAGGATTCTGAAACGCTTTGTCACATGACACAGGCGTATTGATGCCCTTGTGAGCGTAGTGCCTTGCCTGCCTGCTCACCTGTGCGTGTCACCGCAGCGTCCGGTGGCCGGCCCCCCCACGGGAACGCGTCAGTATCAAAAGAAAGTCCAGCTTTGAAGCAGCTTGAAACTGTAGCTGGGTGGAATGTCTTGATTCGCCAAAAGACAACCGGTACAAATTCGAACCATGTTGGATGTCGGCGTACCGTTCCTTCCAGGTGACAGTTGGGTTTTAACTTCGAAGCCATGGTAGCCCAAGTACCACATCCGGCAAAATTTCCAAGACCTTGAAGTGATGACAAAATACAAGCTCTCCAACTCAAACATAAGCTCTCGTGTAGTACCGTACTTCGACTTGGACACCTCCGGCTGTCAAGACGTGTCCAGGGTTTCTCAGTTTATAGAGGGGAAGTCGCGCCCTCTTTGCAGTCTGCATTGACATAAAGTTGCTGGTCGCTCCACAGTCGACCAATAATTCTACGCTGGAGTCAAAGAAGTGTTCACGACATGCGCAAATGCGCCCTCGAACCGTGAACAGAGACACATGCTCAGGTTCGTTCCTTGGACGTTGACACCTCAAAGTGTCGAATTCTTTTCGGGTTTATTGGTGCTGGTGGTGGTGTTCAGCTCTTCTCGAGGACGTCCACCACCAGGTCTTCAGAAATGTTTTCTAGGCCGCTTTGAGCCTTTCTCTGCTCTTGGAGCGGGATCAAAACCGTCCCTTGCTATCTCGACTTTGATCTCGTCCCGGCGTGTTCGACCTTGATTCCCGACGCACTCGTCCTCGGGATGGCCTTGTTCACCACAATTGTAGCAAGGCCTACTTTCTGGACCATCTTGGCGTCCACCATCTTGGCGTCTGAACCGTTCATTACGACGTTCAGCAATGTAGGCATGTAGTTCTTCTCGGAGCTTGGCAATTGCATCGAGGTTCATCGGCTCTGGCACGTTCGAAGCCGTGGGGGCTGCAGCTGGAGCCGGCATGGAATTGACGTGCGGCGTTGGCATAGGGTTGGATGGGAACGTGGGAGTCGAAGTCGGTGGAACCATCATAGGCAGGGGTCTTGACACTGCAGGACCCAGGGTATCTGATGTCGTTCTCGATGCGTTCTGTACCTCTTCGAGCTGATATCCAGCCGGAATGTAGGCTTCCGCGATGGTCTCTACCAAGGTATCAAACCCAAATGGTCTATTAGAACGCCATCTCCAACGGACTTCAACGATGTACTGCCGACAAACAGCGTCATTCGACAAACCTTCAACAAATCGAGAGTTGACGAGGTAACCCATCTGGAGGTCACTGGTGTTGACCTTCGACTTGATAACGGAAGTACAGAATTCTCTCTTGTAGTCCACATGTCGAGGAAACTCGCTTTCTTTCAAGCTCAACATTCTTGATAGATACACTGGCTCATGGGATATGCAATCGAAACGTTGGCCCAACACACGCATGAGCTCGAACCAGTTATCCTGTACAGTTTTCGTCGCACTATGATAATACTCGGCAGCATCACCTTCAAGGAGGAATGATATGGTTGTCACCTGATGGGCGGGTGGGGTGATATCCGACAGGATGAAGGCCGTAACAAATCCTCCTTCCATATTCGAAACTCTCCAGATCCAGGTCTCCCAGAGAACTTCTTGACCAGCTTATTCAAGCGTTCGACACAACATCCCAGAATCTCTTGCATTGGAGCACGGTGGACTGCGAATTGATGCGCTGGATGTGGGTCGAAGACAGGTGGTTGTGGAGGTGGTTGTTGTGGAGGGTAAGGTGAACTGCTCCGCGGTGCATTCAGCGTTTGGTTCGAAGGAGACGGTGGTTGTGGCTGTAGCTGTGGTTATGGTTGTGGAAACTGGTAGTTGTTCGAAGGTGGTTGGCTCGAAGCTCGTACAAATTCGTTGAGCAGGGCATAACATTGCAACACTTCATGCTCTACGCGTCGAAGTTCGCTTACAGCAGCTTGAGTTGCATTCTCCGTCGAGGACTGCAAAGTGTTGACTCGGTGACCAGTTGCTGCAGTAGCACTTGCTGCTGTTGTCTGCAACGCATCGATGCGTTGTTAAAATTCGATGACCTTGGCTTGAGTATCTGCAAGCTTCTGCGAACAGCTGTGAAGATCACGAGAGAGACATGGAAACCACTCGCTTTCTCGACTTGCGATGCGCTCTGCGATGAACTTTTCTAACGAAATCAAAAATTCCTGATGTAAGGGGGAATCAGTTCGAAACAGACTGTCTCTGATAAAGTGCAGCATAGCTGCATCGTCGAAGGGCCGCTCCATTGTAGATCGAAATCCAAATCAATTTGACGGCGTCCAAGATTCATCTCGAATATTGATCTCCCCGCCACGTAGCTGGCTACCACTTGTTCTGGTTTGTTTCTTGGGAACTCTCCTGTACTCCTGTGCCCCTTGTTTCTCAAAATCCCAAATCCCAAATCGACAAACCTCGCAGGATCTTTAGACGGGGCACCAATACATAACACAAATTCGAAGACAAAAACCCTGTTCAGAGATCGAAGTATCCTACAGCGCTTCATTCACACAGTTGGCATTCGATGCTTCTTAAGTATTCACAGACTGCAGTGCGATTGCGACTGCGACTTGCACTCTCGCTGCGCTGCTGCTGTTCGAAGCCATAACATGGGGAGCAAGGGTAGGAAAAGGGGAATAAATACACACCTAGCCTCACCGGTATATTGAACATCAAAAAATCCACCACTTGCCAAGCCCCTTGCGGCGCCACAGCTTGTAGGCTTGTAGGCCGCACGGTGGTGGCACCATTCACAACATCAACCGTAATGGAAGACGTGTCCTTAGTCCTTCCTACCTTTCTTCTCCAAAAGGCGGCCTACAATATGTCATGTATCTGCATTCCTCAGAAGCAAGGAGTATGTTCACACGGGTCATGTAGGGAATAATGATGAGTTACTCAATGACGTTGGCGACATATTGTTTTCCTTTCCGTAAGGAGTATCTTGCAAAATGTTGTCTTGAAGATACCCAAAAATACTCCTTGGTGCCAATGTAGTCGGACATGGCACAACAATTGCAAATCATAACATATTCAACATAGCCGGCGATCAAGTTCAATGGCATGCGTGCAATTGCTCGTGTCTCACCATTTTCCATGAACGCCGGAAAAATATCCTTTTTGATATCCATCCACCTTGCACCGAAATTGCAAATGATCAAAGGGACTATGGTTACAAACCGTGACAACGGTCACACAAACGCTCAGACAACCTCACCAAGGTGTGAACAAGCGTTTGACACCTCGTTTCACCAGTGAGTGACTCGAACTTTTGACTAACTCTACGTACAGGACACAGCTGTAAGTGCGGCTACCCTCAATCCACGCAGATCTGAGGTCAATTCAGGTCAATGCACCCCATTTCAGCCAGATTCAGCTCATTTCCATACATTTACATAATGGGGGGCTCCCAAATTTTTACCCGAACAGTTCCTGTATATGATGGATACGCCAGATTCAATTCTGATGTCCGTTGCGGCTGACATGGTCGCGATCCAATCATTTGTTGGAATCGCCGGCGCGCGTGCGCAAATCAAATCAGCCAAATATTTTATCACAATCGGATTTTTTATAAATTATACAGGAAAAATTATCCGAAATTATATGTATCATATTATCCGCCTACATTTTCTTGTAGACAGCGCCTGACCTCAGATGCGCCTCACAATGGTGGAAGGCAGCCCCCCCGGGGACGCCCTTCCGCCACCCCCACAGCGAGCAAAGCCGGCCCGCAAGGGCGCACGCTGTGGGGCCGGTGCTGGGTCCCCACGCCCACACCGACCGCACCCGGGACACACGGGTCGCGGAACCCTGGCTGCCCGCTCCAGAAGGCGGGCGGCCGGGGGAGGGACAGCGCCTGACACCAGACGCCCCTCACAACGGTGGCAGGCCAACCCACCCAGGAACAGCGCCCCACGACCCCCACGGCGCGCAGCCCCCACAGGGCATGCAGGCCAAGGGGACAGTGTTGGACCCCCACACCCACACACGCGCGCCCACAGCACGTTGGTGGCGGACCCCAACAGCACGCCCAGTGGGCGGGCAGTCAGGGGAGGGACAGCGCCTGACCTCAGACGCCCCTCACAATGGTGGAAGGCAGCCCCCCCAGGGGCCGCCCTTCCACCACCCCCACAGCGACCAACGCCGGCCCGCAAGGTCGCACGCTGTGGGGCCGGTGCTGGGTCCCCACGCCCCCACCGACCGCACCCGGGACACACAGGTCGCGGAACCCTGGCTGCCCGCTCCAGAGGACTGGCGGCCGGGGGAGGGACAGCGCCTGACACCAGACGCCCCTCACAACGGTGGCAGGCCTCCACCCCCGGGGACGGCCCCCCACCACCCCCGCGGCACGCAGCCCCCACAGGGCATGCAAGCCAAGGGGACAGTGTTGGGCCCCCACACCCACACACCCGCGCCCATAGCACGTGGGTGGCGAACCCCAACAGCCCGCCCAGTGGGCGGGCAGTCGGGGGAGGGACAGCGCCTGACCTCAGACGCCCCTCACAATAGTGGAAGGCACCCCCCTCGGGGACGCCCTTCCGCCACCCCGTCAGCGAGCAACGCCGGCCCGCAGGGGCGCACGCTGTGGGGCCGGTGCTTGGTCCCCACGCCCGCACCGACCGCACCTGGGACGCACGGGTCGCGGAACCCTGGCTGCCCGCTCCAGAGGACCGGCGGCCGGGGGAGGGACAGCGCCTGACACCAGACGCCCCTCACAATGGTGGAAGGCACCCCCCCCCGGGGATGCCCCCCCGCCACCACAACAGCGAGCAACGCCGGACCGCAAGGGCGCACGCTGTGGGGCCTGTGCTGGGTCCCCACGCCCCCACCGACCGCACCCGGGAGACACGGGTCTCAGAACCCCGGCCGCCCGCCCCACAGGGCGTGCGGCTGGGGGAGGGACAGCGCCTGACACCAGACGCCCCTCACAACGGGGGCAGGCCAACCCCCCCCGGGACGGCCCCCCACCACCCCCGCGGCACGCAGCCCCCACAGGGCATGCAGGCCAAGGGGACAGTGTTGGGCCCCCACACCCACACACCCGCGCCCACGACACGTGGGTGGCGGACCCCAACAGCCCTCCCAGTGGGCGGGCAGTCAGGGGAGGGACAGCGCCAGACCTCAGACGCCCCTCACAATGGTGGAAGGCACCCCCCCGGGGACGCCCTTCCGCCACCCCCACAGCGAGCAACGCCGGCCCGCAAGGGCGCACGCTGTGGGGCCTGTGCTGGGTCCCCACGCCCGCACCGACCGCACCCGGGACACACGGGTCGCGGAACCCTGGCTGCCCGCTCCAGAGGACGGGCGGCCGGGGGAGGGACAGCGCCTGACACCAGACGCCCCTCACAACGGTGGCAGGCCACCCCCCCCGGGGACGGCCCCCCACCACCCCCGCGGCACGCAGCCCCCACAGGGCATGCAGGCCAAGGGGACAGTGTTGGGCCCCGACACCCACACACCCGTGCCCACAGCACGTGGGTGGCGGACCCCAACAGCCCGCCCAGTAGGCGGGCAGTCGGGAGAGGGACAGCGGCTGACCTCAGACGCCCCTCACAATGGTGGAAGGCAGCCCCCCCGGGGACGCCCTTATGCCAGCCCCACAGCGAGCAACGCCGGCCCGCAAGGGCGCACGCTGTGGGGCCGGTGCTGGGTCCCCACGCCCGCACCGACCGCACCCGCGACACACGGGTCGCAGAACCCTGGCTGCCCGCTCCAGAGTACGGGCGGCCAGGGGAGGGACAGCGCCTGACACCAGACGCCCCTCACAATGGTGGAAGGCTGCGCCCCCGGGGACGCCCTTCCGCCACCCCCACAGCAAGCAAAGCCGGCCCGCAAGGGCGCACGCTGTGGGGCCGGTGCTGGGTCCCCACGTCCGCACCAACCGCACCCGGGACACACGGGTCGCAGAACCCTGGCCGCCCGCCGCAGAGGACGGGCGGCCTGGGGAGGGACAGCGCCTGACACCAGACGCCCCTCACAACGGTGGCAGGCCACCCCCCCCGGGGACAGCCCCCCACCACTCCCGCGGCACGCAGCCCCCACAGGGCATGCAGGCCAAGGGGACAGTGTTGGGCCCCGACACCCATACGCCCGCGACGATAGCACCTGGGTGGCAGACCCCAGAAGCCCGCCCAGTGGGCGGGCAGTTCGGGGAGGCAGAGCGCCTGACCACAGACGCCCCTCACAACGGTGGAAGGCACCCCCCCCGGGGACGCCCTTCCGCCACCCCCACAGCGAGCAACGCCGGGCCGCAAGGGCGCACGCCCTGGGGCCGGTGCTTGGTCCCATGCCCGCACCGACCGCACCAGGGACACACAGGTCGCGGAACCCCGGCTGCCTGCCCCAGAGGGCGGGCGGCCGGGGGAGGGACAGCGCCTGACACCAGACGCCCCTCACAACGGTGGCAGGCCACCCCCCCGGGGACGGCCCCCCACCACCCCCACGGCACTAAGCCCCCACAGGGCATGCAGGCCAAGGGGACAGTGTTGGGCCCCCACACCCACAAACCCGCGCCCAAAGCACGTGGGTGGCGGACTCCAACAGCCCGCCCAGTGGGCGGGCAGTCGGGGGAGGGGGAGCGCCTGACCTCAGACGCCCCTCACAACAGTGGAAGGCACCCCCCCCGGGGATGCCCTTCCGCCATTCTCACAGCGAGCAACGCCGACCCGCAAGGGCGCACGCTGTGGGGCCGGTGCTGGGTCCCCACGCCCGCACCGACCGCACCCGGGACACACAGGTCGCGGAACCGGGGCTGCCCGCCCCAGAGGATGGGCGGCCAGGGGAGGGACAGCGCCTGACACCAGACGCCCCTCACAATGGTGGCAGGCCACCCCCCAGGGGACGGCCCCCCACCACCCCGCGGCACGCAGCCCCCACAGGGCATGCAGGCCAAGGGGACAGTGTTGGGCTTCCACACCCACACCCCCGCGCCCAAAGCACGTTGGTGACGGACCCCAACAGCCCGCCCAGTGGGCGGGCAGTCGGGGGAGGGGGAGCGCCTGACCTCAGACGCCCCTCCGATGGTGGAAGGCACCCCCCCCCGGGGACGCCCTTCCGCCACCCTCACAGCGAGCAACGCCGGCCCGAGAGGGCGCACGCTGTGGTGCCGGTGCTGGGTCCCCAGGCCCGCACCGACCGCAGCCGGGACACACGGGTCGCGGAACCCCGGCTGCTCGCCCCAGAGGACGGGCGGTCGGGGGAGGGACAGCGCCTGACACCAGACGCCCCTCACAACGGTGGCAGGCCACCCCCCCCCGGGGTCGGCCCCCCACCACCACCGCGGCACGCAGCTCCCACAGGGCGTGCGGGCGAAGAGGACAGTGTTGGCCCCCCACACCCACACGCCCGCGCCCACAGCACGTAGGTGGCAGACCCCAACAGCCCGCCCAGTAGGCGGGAAGTCGGGGGAGGGGGAGCGCCTGACCTCAGACGCCCCTCGCAACGGTGGAAGGCACCCCCCCAGGGGAAGCCCTTCCGCCACCCCCACAGGGAGCAACGCCGGCCCGCAAGGGCGCACGCTGTGGGGCCGGTGCTGGGTCCCCACGCCCGCACTCAGCGCACCCAGGACACACTGGTCGCGGGACCCCGGCCGCCCACCCCAGAGGACGGGCGGCAGGGGGAGGGACAGCGCCTGACACCAAACGCCCCTCGCAACGGTGGCAGGCCACCCCCCCGGGGACGGCCCCCCGCCACCCCCGGGGCACGCAGCCCCCACAGGGCATGCAGGCCAAAGGGGCAGTGATGGGCCCCCACACCCACACGCCCGTGCCCTCAGCATGTGGGTGACGGACCCCAACAGCCCGCCCAGTGGGTGAGCAGTCGGGAGAGGGGGAGCGCCCAACCTCAGACGCCCCTCACAACGGTGGAAGGCACCCCCCCCGGGGACGCCCTTCCACCACCCCCACAGCGAGCAAAGCCGCCCCGCAAGGGCGCACGCTGTGGAGCCAGGGCTGGGTCCCCACGCCCGCACCGACCGCACCCGGAACACACGGGTCGCGGTACCCCGGCTGCCCGCCCCAGAGGACGGGCGGTCGCGGGAGGGACAGCGCCTGACACCAGACGCCCCTCACAACAGTGGCAGGCCGCCCCCCCCCCCGGGGACGGCCCCCAACCACCCCCGCGGCACACAGCCCCCACAGGGCGTGCAGGCCAAGCCAGGTAGGGAGGAACCGGGACCGGATCGCCCCCCCCCCAAAGCACGCCAGACGGAGCAAGGGACCGGGGCAGGACACGCGAAGGGGCACGGAACACGTGGAACGGCGCTACCAGCGCCCAGTGCCAGGACCGCGTGAGGTGCGCACGCCACACCACCCAGGGGGGGGGGAGCGGATGCCACGGGAGCGCGAGCGCACACACACGCAGAGGGCACGCGGGGACTACCAGAAGGGCAACCGGACCGAGCTCGCAGAACGCACAGACCGCGTGGAATGGCGTACCACCGAGCGATGGTAAGGGACACCCGGACGGGACGGCCCTCCACACGCAGCGCGGGACACACGGGGCGGGAAGGGTGAAACGGGAGAGACACAACACCAGGTACCGGCCCGAGCCCCCCGAACCGGCCCCGAGTGCCGCGCACACACGGACTGGGGAACTGCACCCGCCAAGGCAGTAGTGGCGCACTGCGCCACGCCCCAACCCCTGGGGAAGGCAGCCTCCGCGCCAGCCTAAGGGGGTCCCACTGCTGACAAGCCAGTAGCACGGGCCCGGCGGCGCCGGCGCCCCAGGCGACCACGCATTAGGGGGGCGACACAGTGGGTAAGCGCCCGCAGCCACGGCTGCGAATTGATGCACTGACCGGGGAGTGGCGAAACGGGGAAGCCGGGGAGCGACGGGGCTCCGAGCCCTGTGACCCCGGGGGACTCCGCCACCAGGCAGGAGGTGCGTCTTGGAGGGCCCCCCACTAGGACCCGGTGGGGAGGATATCACCTGGCCCGACCAGGTGGTCCCCCGTGGCCGAAAGGCGTCTAGTACCCGCAAAATCAAGCCTCAAACCTCAAACCTCAGAAGCAAGGAGTATGTTCACACGGGTGATGTAGAAAATAATGATGAGTTACTCAATGAAGTTGGCGACATATTGTTTTCACTTCCGTAAGGAGTATCTTGTAAAATGTTGTCTTGAAGCTACCCAAAAATACTCCTTGGTGCCAATGTAGTCGGACATGGCACAACAATTGCAAATCATAACATATTCAACATAGCCGGCGATCAAGTTCAATGGCATGCGTGCAATTGC